>BSBM01000380.1:2517500-2920000 GCA_027924585.1 Larix kaempferi
CTTGCTTCTTATTTATACATGTCCTGCACGAATTGTATGTCCACAAGTTGGTTGTGGCTTTCCTTCTTCTTTGCTTGATGGTTTATGCTTCTTCCACATGTCATGCTATGCACCCTTGATGTGTCATATCTTGTGGGTCTTGTGCATACATGATCCTTCACTTAGTGGGACTTTAACCCTTTTTGTACCATCAATTTTGGGTCTTGCGCACTTGATGTATCATCGACTGTGGAAATTGTGCATATACCATCTTCAACTACTACACCATTTTTTGAAATTATGTGCGCTTCCACAACTAAAAGCTTCTTACAATTGGTGAGACTTGTGCCCTTTGAGGACTTGCATAACTGCTTGACCATTTATTGTTACAATTTTCCTATGCAAACCCAAAATTTTTCCAATCAACTCTTGAATTGCTTGCGCACTCTTCAAGATTTTTTCCAACCATTCTTTTACTTTTACCTTAAAGGAGTGTGCCTTGGTGGAATTGATGTCTACGCATGTATCACATGTTGTAAGATGCATTAATTATGTACTTATTTAAACTAGACATGCATGATGTACCTCTAAACCATACTTGTTTAGACTAGATGCACTTCTAGATGTACTTCTTCATACTGGAATCCATATCCTTCTCCATCTTACTTGTGCATATACCTCTTTAAATTGGATTTCATATACTTTTTCAAACTTGCACAGGAATACTGAATTCTCTTTGACACCAGTTGACTTTATCTTTGATATTATTTGACATCAATGACAACCAAATTTCAAAACCACTACATCAGAGCCATAGGAAGAACATGATAATATGTATGCTCATGGAAGGCACAAAACGTTTAATGTATCTCACAGGGGGCACAATCACTCCAACTGCTCTCGTCTCTAGATGAACCTCATCATAAATTCACATCAATATTGCATTAATATATGTACCAACTATGGAGGCTTGAATTATTCAGGATGTGGGATGAATCAGACCTGCAAATCATACTCTAATGGATGCACTAGAACTATAAAGAGGAATGGAACAATTTCTCTATGGGGCACATTACCCAAAGCTAGCTAGGGACGTATCTCTCAAGCCTCTAAGAAGCAAAGCTCTCAAGACAAATATCAAGAGTGACAAAAGATGTTCACTGGGGTGCACCACTTTCCTTTATATCATGAATGAGTCTTTAGGATACATCAAATGTGGTCATCCAACTCACTAATCTTCCCTCATTGATTGCTTTTGGCATCTTCAGCTTTTACAGTCATTTTCCTTGTTTTTTTACTTTCTGCTTTAGACTGATTTTCTGTTTTTGGTAACATATTTCTTTTCCTGGATTTTCTATGCTTTCCTGATTTTCTTGTAATTTTGCCTGATTTTATGCTTCTTTCTACTTTTATGTACTTTCCTACCTTTCTGCATGCTTTCTACTTTTCAAAGTTGCATGCTTTTGTGTTGCCTTCTATATTTGTAGTGCCTTTGTGGATTTTTCTGATTTTCTTCTAATTACCATTGTGGATGACAACTCAGAGGGTCCAAAGGACCACTTATGCGCCCTCCTTGTCCACCTAGGCACATCACTCAACACATAATTAAATAATAATAAAAATAATTACAAAAATAATCATGGCACACTATCCTAAGTCGTAAAAATTAATTATCTTGACAATTAATGCCTCAAAAACTTAACACCTTTCTTATTAAAAAAAATTATTCCAAACTCTATAGGGGTTGATGATGTAGAAGAATGAACATAGAGTCGCATGGAGGGGACATTATAGTCCTCCCCACCCAAAATTGTTTGTCCTCGAATAATTGTAGTTATGGATGTTGCAACACTTTCTCACCCTCCCAGGTTGCATCTTCAATGGGAAAATCCTTCCACAAAATAAGATATTCTTTGATGATTATGTTTCTCAACCTTATTTCTCTTATTTGCAGAATCCTTGCTGGTACCAATATCAGTTTTCCTTCATCATCCATTTGTGGAATCTATGTTGATACTATCACTTGCTTCCCAACTACTTTATTAAGACAAGAGACATGAAACACATTGTGTACTTTGATTCCTTTTGAAAGATCCATTTCATAAGCAACTTCTCCTATCTTTCGCACAATTCTGTAAGGACCATAGAACCTTGGTTTTAAATTTTCATCCCCGTTTCCTCTCATTGAATTCTATTTATATGGCTGCAACCTCAAGTACACCAGGTCATTAACTTGGAAACTTTGCTCAGTTTTGTTCTTATCTACATACATTTTTTGTTGATTTTGAGTTGTCTGCAAGTTGTCCTTGAGCACTCTAAAAATATCTACTCTCTTGGATCCAATCCTTTTCCTTTTGGGTCCTACAATATCCAAATATCATATATGAAAATGTGGGGGCATCGTATATGTACAAGGCCTTGAAAAGTGTGATGCTAATGGTAAGGTGGAAATTTGTGTTGTAGTAGAACTCTCCCATGTGAAACCATGTAATCCAACCTTTGTGCTTCCCTGTGACATGGTTTCGGAGGTATCCTTCCAGCCATTGATTCACCCTTTCAGTTTGACCATCATTTTTTGGGTGATAGATGGTTCTCATGTCCAAGCTTGTCCCAACCAGCTTGAACAATTATTACCAAAATGGACTTGTAAATTTGCTATCCCTGTCACTTATTAGGGTTTTGGGTAAACACTGCAACTTGAATACTTCTCGAAAAAAGAGATCAGCAACTTGGCTTGCTACAATAGTGGATGTGATAGCAAAAAAGTGTGAAAAAATTGTTAGTCTATCAACCACTACAAAATACAATCTTTACCTTGGACCTTTGGCAAGTCAGTGATGAAATCCATGGAAATGCTCTCCCATTTCTACTCTGGAATGGGTATAGGCTGTGAGAGGCCAGCAGGATGTGTATGTTCCACCTTATTATGTTGGCATGCAATGCATGCCTTAACATGCTTCATCACATCATTTTTTAGGCCCTTCCATGAGAAGCTCTCCCTTACCCTTCTATATGTCTTCAAGAACCTGGGGTGACCATCCAAGGGAGCATCATGAGCAGCTTCTAAAATTTTCTTTTTCAAGTTTGATTCTGGAGCCAAAACAATGTGATGCTTATAGTATATGACATCATGGAGAACCTTATATGCATCATATTGTACCAAACCATCTATCAGCTCGCATGCAAACTTTTTCGTAGAGTATTCTACTATTAATTGAACCTTCCAATCAACAGTAATTTATGTTGAAGAAAGGGTGGGTTTCCTAGAAAGTGCATCTTCCACCACATTGATTTTTCCCTTTGTTTACTCTATGTCAAAATCATAGGCTTGAATTTTACTCACGCATTTTTTCTTCCTATCATTGAGCTCCTTTTGTGTCAGAAAATGCCTTAGAATTTTTTTATCAGTCTTGAAAACAAACTTTCTCCTCACCAAGTATTGTCGAAATTTGGCCAATGCATGGATAATGGACAACATTTTTTTATCACAAATTGAGTAGTGCCTTTAATTTGGTTGTAACTTTCTTCTCTCAAAAGAAATGGGGTTCCTATTCTACATTAGAAATACTCCAATGCCTTCACTGGAGGCATCCCACTCAAGCACAAATGGCTGAGTGAAATCGGGTAAAGCAAGGACTGGGAAACTACTCATCACTTCCTTCATTTTGTTGAAGGCCTTATTAGCATCCTCTGACCAGCAAAAATATTTCTTCTTTGTAAGTTCATTCAAAGGTGTTATCAACTAAGAGAATCCCTTGACAAATTTTCTATAGTAAGTGCATATCCCAATGGATCCTCTCAATTCAGTCACATTCTTGGGGCTTGGACAATCAAGAATGATCTTCTCCATGTGGACATTTACCCCCTCTTTTCCAATCAAATGGCCAAGGTACAAAAGCTCCATTCCAAACTTGCATTTAAACAGCTTTGCATACAATGATTGTTTTTCCAAAATTGTTAGTACAGCTTCCAAATGTTGCAAGTGTTCATCCCAAGTCTTTCTATAAATCAGAATGTCATCAAAAAATACTAACACATACTTACAGATCTGATTAATGAAAACTCTATTCATGCAATATTGAAATGTATCTAGAACATTAGTCAAGCCAAAGGGCATGACTAAAAACTCAAAATTCCCATAGTGACAGCGGAAAGTTGTCTTTTGAATGTCTTACTCCCTCATTTTGATTTGACGGTAACCAAAACGAAGGTCTATCTTGGAAAATAATTTTTCCCCATGGAGCTCATCCATCAACTCATCAATTCTTGGGATGTGTACCATTTCTTAATGGTCCTCTTGTTTAGAGATCGGTAATCTATGCACATCCTCAGAGTGCCATATTTCTTCTTCACTAGAACTACTGACTCGCTGAGGAAGCAAAAGGACTTGAACTTGGCCCGATGAGTCCCAATTCAAGAAGTTCCTTAATAGCCCTCTCAATTTCATCCTTGAACTTCTTGGGGTGCTTATAGGGATGATTCATGATGGGTTGATTTCCCACCTCCAACTCAATCACATGCTCTACTCCTCTATCTGGTGGTCTGCCATGAGGAATGTCTCAAAAAACCTTCTAATGTTTTATGTGAAGTCTCTTTTTGTTCTTCGGGTGTTGTGATACATCAACGGAGGTGCCTTGAGTGGTGATTTGGAATTTAGCAGTCCACTCAATGTCTCCCTGCCTCAAAATTGACCTCATACTATGTCAAGAGACCACTTGATTTGGATAAGTGTTGATACCTTTCAAAACAATCTGCTTTCCATGAGAATCTTGGAAGCATACTTGGGGAACTTTATAATTCATGGAATGATCCCCAATGCAGTACAACCATTTCACTCCCAACACCATGTTATTACCAACCACATTCACCACATAAAATTTGCATGTCAAGGTATAATCTCATATGGTCACTTGAAGCTTCGGAATCCACCTAGTATAGTCCATGGAATGATTTTTTGGTATGATGACTGTGAAACCTTCAAAGGTTTCAATAGGTAGTTTCCTTCTTTCCACCAAGGATACATCCATGAAATTATGGGTAGCACCTCCATCCACTAGAATTGAAACCTTATGTCCTTGAACCACTCCCTTGAATCTGAGAGTGTGGAAACAAAGCACACCTACCAAGACAGCAATATTTCCACTTGCTAGTGGCACTTGTTCTTCATATGCAGTCTCATATTCACCATCAAATTCAACTGGATCCTCCTCATATTCCTCCTCAGCTTCTCTCTCTGATAATACTTCAATGTAATGTGCCTTTCCTTTGGCACATGTGTGTCCTTGAACCCTTGGTTCCTAGTAGGTGAAACATAACTTTATCCTTATCAACTCATATCTATCTTTGGAATTGTAATCCTTCTTAAAGGTTCATGACAAATTCCTCAAGGGATGCCTTTGACTCTTTAACTTGGTAGCCATGAGGATCTTAGGAGGAAATATGATTCTTGGGATGGCATCGTGTAGGTCTCTAGTTCTACTCATTGCATCCTGCAGAATAGATGGTCAATAGGATTTGACCAACCACTTCAATGGATCTATTAATACTTCTATGAATAAGAGGATCAAGCGAGCTTATGAGGTATCACTGACCATTATAGCTAGCTTCTGGAACTCGGAAAAATAGGCCTCAGGAGTTCCTAACTATCTCAAATGCGCTAGCTCTCTTAAGGATATCTCTAGATCCTTCTGATCAAACCTCTATGTTAACCTCCTAGTGAACTCATGATCATAGGTTGACACCTAATCATGCCCCAATGTATTCATTCCATGGAACCACCAATCATTTCCCTATCCATAAAGATGTGAGGTGTCCATTTGGATGGAATCCTTTTTATTCATGGGATTCAATTGAAAATAGGTATCCAACTTCTAGATCCATGCACTAGAAGTATACTTGGATTGACCATTAAAGTATGGGAGGGATATCTTACCAATGACATTCCTCATCTCAAAATTTTGTGCATCCATGTTCTTTCCCCCTCTTGGATGGGTTTTCTATTGAGCTTCATAGAAATCCTTGAAGGGGGAATCTCTTCTGCAATATTCACTCAAATTTTGATACTCTACATAGTGATCCTCCCATGTAGCAATGGATTCGCTCTGCACCTATGGTTCCTCTTTATTCTCTTCAGTGAACTTGAGCATGGTATGTCTTGGATGAACCTTGATCTCAATTTTGAATTCATGGGGCCTATTGTGAGGCCCTGTTTTTGAAAATAGAGTCTCCCCAAAGATCTTCTTCCCTTCATGTTGGGAGCCAATGTTACCTCCTTCTCCATCTTTGTTTACCAACTAATTCGCAAGGAATTCTTGAGTCTCCTGAACCGAATTGATGATGTTATGAGATATTTATTGCATGCCTTTAAGCATTCTCTAAACAATGTACCTGAACTCTTCTCTTTCATCCATGTTAGACAAATCTTTGTCTCCTTGAATCTTTCCTTTTGTGGAATCAACCTCCTCTTCAACAAGAGGTTCTATTGGACCTTTCCCTTTGGGAGGTATATTTCTCTTAGGACTCATCAAAGATAATCAAGAACAGGTTTAGAGGACCATGATCTGATACCACTATAATGTACCTAATCTTATTATAGGCACATTAACTTAATGATTGTAAAATTAAACACAAACAGTAGATAGTATAGGAGCAAGGTCTAGCTAGTTTGACTAGGATTCAGAAAGAAAAAATTCAAAAATCATTATACTCTTCCTAATTTCTCCTGAAATGAAGTTTAGGACCTGATAAGGCTTCAAATAGGATGACAAACATGCCAATACTTTGACAGTGGCACATTTATGGGTGCTTCACGCCTGGGAATATTTCCTTCGCAGAGCCAAGGCTATCAATGCACATTCCTCGAGGACTTCTATGGAAACTCAAGGCTTATGAATCTAAATGGAAGTAATAATACCTATGGTATACTATATGGAATGTCCCCACCCGACTACATCATTAATAACAAGGTTTATAAGCAATTTGACAGGGTTTGGAGGCCAAACAAGCAAGTGTGCTACTTAGGACTACTCGACTAGTTAACTTCCATACTTTTCCAAACACCCTCATAGGGTCATGAATTATTGAATTAAGTATGGGGATAAATTCAATAGATTCTTAAGAAATTGACTCACGTAAAACATTTTATAACAAATTCTGTAAAACTAGTCAATTTTCGAGGCATAGGGAGTAAGCCTTGAAACACATAAATACAAACAACCTCAAGGGATCATGAATTCATTATCAAAAACGCCACATGAGCTCAAATACATATAAATAAAAAATAGAAATATCCATTAGAATTTTATAAAATCATTTGAAAGCATTCAAAACCCAAACTTTACAGATAGTTCTCAATCTTTAAGATTTTACAAGATATGAGGAGAAATATTCAATAGGAGAATGAGGAGAAGAGATGGAACCCCTAGATTAGAGACATAGGAATAATATGATCATATGGATTCTCATCGAAGGCATAAAACATTTAATGTATCTCACAAGGCGCAATCACTCTAACTTCTCTCTTCTCTAGATGAATCTCATCATAAATTCACATGAATCTTGCATTAATCTCTGCACCAACTATGGAGGCTTGAATTCTTCAGGATGTGGGATGAATCAGAACTGCAACTCAGTCTCTAATGGATACACTAGAACTATGAACAATATTGGAACAATTTGTTTGTGGGGCACATCACACAAATATGGTTAGGGGCGCATCTCCCAAGCCTTTGAGAAGCAAATCTCTCAAAGACAAATATCAAGAGTGACAAAATATTTGCACTGCGGTGCAACAGCTTCCTTTATAGCATGAATGAGTCTTCAAAATACATCGAATGTGGTGGTACAACTCACTAATGCGCCCTTATTGACTACTTTTGGCATATTCATCTTTTACATTATTTTTTCCTTTCTTTGTTTCCTTTTCCGCTTTAGACTGATTTTCTGCTTTTGGAAACATCTTTATTTTCCTATATTGTATCTGCTTTCCTACTTTTCCTGTGCTTTTTCCTGATTTTCTACTTCTTTATTCTTTTATGTACTTTCCTTCCTTTCTGCATGCTTTCTACATTTCAGAGTTTCCTGTTTTTTGTTGTCTTCCATCTTTTTAGTGGCTTTATGTATTTTTTTTATTTTCTTCTAATTGTCATTGTGGATGAAAACTCATAGGGTACACAAGACCACTTATGCACCCTCCTTGGCCACCTAGGCACATCACTCAACAAAGAATTATATAATAATAAAAATAATTACAAAAATAAGCATGGCACACTATTCTAAGTCTTAAAAAATAATTATCTTAATAATTAATTCCTTAAAAACTTAACCCCTTTCTTACTAATTGTTTTATGCCAAAATCTATATGGGTTGATGATGTAGCAGAATGACCATAGATCCTCATGGAGGGGGCATTACAAAACTTTCTTCCTTTTTAAATGAGCTTGAAGAAGAGATAGAAAGATGTTCGATAAGATATTGATCCGTGGATTTTATATTGAGCCCGAATCGGTTCATGCTCGTTGGTGTTTTCAATTTTAAAGACTCTGAAAAACTTAAATAAAAACTCTATATACCATCCTGTGGATTTTTATCAAGCTCCAGTTGGTAAATTCTCATCGGTGTTTTCATATTTATAAATTCTAGAAAACTTAAAGAAGACTCTAAGGTATACCTTTTTCATAGATTTAGTCTACACTGCCCAAAAAAGTGTAAAATAATACAAGGGAAAACTCTTCTAGCCAAAGTTGGCTAGAGTATTCCTTTTTCATAAATGATCCATGTGGCCCAAAAAGGGTGAAACTTATATCGGATGGATGTTTCTTTGAATATTTTAATGAGTGTGAAAAAAACAAGCTTGGTCGACAATCTTTTCAATTTTAAGGAGTCGGAAAATAGCTTAAAGAGGAATCCAATCCTCCTTTTGTTGTTAACGAGATCGAAGGAAGGATGGAAGAATTCTCGTAACCTGGGAGGAGATTAGTGTCAAGGACAAGTGAAACTAGTTCCAAGCACATGGAACAAACCTATGCATAATGCAAGGAAAATGAGCAAGATAAGGACACTTAGGGTGTGTCTCCTCTAGGTAAAAGGTGTCAAGTTGCAAAGGCACAATGATACAGGGCTTAGCGAAGATGAGTTAAGAAATGAGGGCTTATATAATGAGCAAAAAGCATGAAAGTGGGCATCAGGCTCATAAGCATAAGCGGAATCGATGCAAATGCATATGCAGCTTAAACACATAAATGGGAGCCTCATAAGGAATGGCCAAAAATATATGAGAAAGAAGGACATGAGGCTTCTTCTCAAAGTCATGGTAAAACTAAAAAGGATCTTGGGTCTATGATAAAAACTCTACATGGGAACCAAAATGAAAAAAGGGTGTTGACTAGGGTGACCCATTGTAGGTTGGCTCTGATGTCGAAATAGTGCACAATGCATAAAGAGATGTCGAAAGCACCAATATCCAACAGGATTGACCCTATGGTGAATTTTGGTGGCAAAAGGTTCAAATGTATTGTAACAGAGGGGAGGCCTAAACCTATCTGCAAGTTTTTGAATTTACCTAATTGGATCGAACAGTATGCAAAAAATGATCTCGAAGCAACCATAAATTCAACTAAAAATATTGTCTCCAAGAAACAATAGTACCATAATCATATCCTGAAAAATCTAAAAATAAAGATCTGATATAGGCCACTTTGGTAGAAAATACTTTCAACTTTAGAATCTTCAACAATATTTATCGCCAAGGAAGATTATACCCATGAAGACTCTAAAGTGCCAAGGCTTGATGATCTACAATCAGTAATATCAGACTCATGAGAAAGTTCAAAGCTTAAATAAATACCAGAGTCTATAGGAACAGACTCATCATAGTGGGAGTCGAAAAATCTACAAGTAGAATCAAAATGAGCAGAAGTATCGACTTGTTGTTCAATGGAAAACTCCATAGACTCAAAACTTCCAATGTCTACAGATCTATAATTAGTGGGATCATACTCAAAAGGAAAATTGGGGATAGATTTTATTGTAACTGGGTCCAATCCAAGGAAATTATCTTCAGAAAGGAAATCAATAGCCAAAGGATTGTCAAATTGTATCATAGACTCTAGGAAAACTTCATTTGAAGGAAGTATATCATCCTAGATAGAACACATGTCTGAAGATGCAGTTGGATCAATGGGATGGAGAGTAGGCTCTAATGCCCCCATTGGATGAATCACGCGGTCAACCGTCGGGACCAATTCTTAAGAAGGCAAGCATGAACATAGAGGATTCCTCTTAGTATAAATTGGACACAAGTGACATAAGGCCTGGTTGATCCAACTACACCCAGCTTCAGAGGTTGTAAACTTCCAAGGGTCGTTAAAGTAAGAAGTTTTAAATTGTGACACCTTATATGTGGAAGTTGTTGAAACTATTAAAATTGTGTGTACCGGAGATGCATTAACATGAAAATCGAGTGGGGGAAGACAAAAAATTCCCATTAATGAAGTATACATCCCAAACCAATGTTTTCACAATCCCTCGCAAAATAGTCCACTAAAGGAATATTGGATCCATGATCCAAGTTGAACGCAATAATGTTTAAGGTTAGTTAGTCAATTGTTACAATATTTCCTTCATGAGGAAACTTGGTGGCGCAAAATTGTAACATCCCCCGCACCTCCCTTGTGGCCTTCTGAGGCCACCGAAGACCCGGCTTTACTTTTTTCTTCTTCTTTTACTTCTAAAACTACACACAGCCGCACGGAACTCATATCCGCAATCCACCATTGAAATATGCAGGCTCTATGGAGGCTTTCCGCAATCCGCAGTCCATGACTGCACCTTTCCGCAATCTGCAATCTGCATTGCGTCTTTCCACAATCCACAATCTGCAATCACGTCTTTCTACAATATGCAACCCACAATGCATCGTTCCGCAATCCGCTATCGCGTCTTTCCTCAATCTGCAACCCACATTGCTTCTTTCCACAATCTGTAAACCGCAATTGCTATTACACCTAAAATATTACCATTCATAAGACTCGGTGTAAACATCCCTAAAAGTCTCTATGACTGAGCTGTTAGCTTGGAAGAGATCCTGACCTTTTATTATTGGTTTTTCTAGGGTCGCCGTAGGTTGTCCTCATGAAACATGTGACATCGTAGGTTGTCCCATTGCAGCATGCGACGAGGTCAGTTAATGGACTACAATAGATTCTTCGAGACCATTATCAAAGCTAGATGACATGGATCCATATCCCTGACCTTTTGGGAGAGCTAGCATTCGGTTCCTAACCTCTTGGAAGGATCCCCTATCTCTCTCCTACCATATCTCAACCTGCCCTATCCACTTAGTCCTATATAAGTGAAGCTGACTGCCATTCCAAGGAGAGGAAGTCTATAATGTCTCCATGCTGGTGAAAGTACCTTAAGAGAGACCTCTACTCATCTATTTGGAGACTCACACTTCCTTGGGAGGCTTTTTCATTGGTTTGATCGGATGAGGATTGCTATGTCAAGTCAATGGTTGTAATCTTTCTATCCTATGTACTTCCCTTTCAATCCAGTAATATAAGTGCTTTCCACCAAAATCTCATTGCGTTAATGATATCTTGTTTATTTCGCCTGCTTGACTGCTTACTTAGATCTATTATTGTGTAGATGTGTTTTACTTGTTTTGTTGTCTTGTTATCTTGATAGGTTTTGCAGCTTAGATTTGAAGATCGTCAAGCTTGGAGCAGCATTCAAGGAGAAAAGGATCGGCGATCTATAAGGTAAATGTATCTAGTTCCTTGATCTCTAATCAGATCTAGGAGAGTGATTTATATTATGTTCTATTTGTTCTAGACTCACGTTGAGCTAGGGCGATCAGGCCTCAAGTCCACTCTTGGTAGATTGTCCGTCAAAAAAATCTGGCGACCATACTGGATAGAGACATTGTTTGTAGTTGTCGATTTGAATACCATTTTTAGTTGATTGCTCTTGAAAACCATCCATAATCTCATATTCCTTCTAAACCTTCTTTCACCATCAGATCTTCGATTTGAAGAGTTTGTAGTCCTCCTATGAGTTTGTACTCTGCATTCTTAAACCGTTTCATAGCTCATTGTTTGGAGAATTGGTTCATTTTTGAACTCGGATCTCGCCTGTCGCACCTGTTCAGTGTACTCAGAGAGACACTGTGTCCTTTTTTATCCATGTTCTCTGTCTATGAGCCTATCATCGCAAGACTTTCATTCATCTACTGCGACACCGCCGCACCTCCCGCATTGGTAAACTACGACGTCGCTGTATGTGCAAACACAGACCGCGTTGATCTGTCAAAATTGGCATGCAGACATCCCTTCTCCATTTCTGATTTGAGTTTTGGTTTTGTGTGCAAACTCCCTCTGTGCTGCAAGATCCAGTTAGAGACCCCAATTTTTTATTAGTGTGTTGAAGTGTTTGGTTTCATTTGGAGTTGTTTTTTGGGTCCCATCTTGGACAAGTCTGAGATTTGGTATTGGTGGACACTTTGTTCCCCCCCGCCTGCATCCACTCACCCTTGCATTCCCTTCTCTCCTTACCTGATCTGGTCATTGCATTGGATCCATTTCCAGACCTCGTTTGCATACATCTTTTGGTTTTGCTTGCATCCGGTTGATTTTGGGTCTTTTGAGATTTGGATTCATGTTTGGCCCTTTGAGTCAAAACTAGTGTTTTGCTTGCATTTTTAAGCAAAATGGGGGGGCCATGAATCGTTGATCCTACAGTCGTTTTGATTCATATTAAGGTTTTGATATCATTTTTGGTTTGGTGTGATTGGCTTGTTTTAAAGACTTGAAGAGTGTGGGATATCCATGTATTTTTTAGCCTCTTTTTCTTGGGTTATACATCTTGTTTCCTTTACATGCTAAGCTATCTGATGATTATTAGAAAAGATTGATTCTTTTTCTCCACTTTATTTCAAACAAAAGCTTGATTTTGTCACTCTTTTGCTATATTCATGAAATTGGAAAACATAAGTATTCTTCTTGCTTTAATTTGATCATTTGGCATTTTTGGTCTTACATTCATAGGAATAAGAAAAGGCTTGTTTCAGTTTATGTACATTTGAGTTAGACATGATTATTAAGTGCTTTTCTTTGTCTTGCATTTGATTGGAAATGTTTGTGGAATCCTTCTTTCCATGGCTTAGATGTGTCTTTTTCGAAGTGTAAAAAGATACGAAATGGATTAGAATTACTGCATTTGGTTTGCTTTGAATGACCTTTGAGTGTCATAAAGTTTGTGGGTGCTCTCATTTTTTCTTTGGGAATTTTTGGGTGATTAGAGTGCTATTAGACATTCTTTCATTTTCTGCTTGTTCATTTGAAAGGTACTTAGTTATCAGATTTCATCTTGATACACGCATACGAAAATCAAAGTGCTTCATTAGTTTGTTTTCAAGGACAATATTTTGTTGCATATTAAGGTTTTGTTGCATCTTTGATTTCCTTGACTTTTAAGCCCATTATAGCGGAAAGTTAGAATTTATGCATTCTAGATAGGAATTCGTAATTTCATTACTACTAAAGGTCATTCTGATTATAAAAGAAAAAATATATATCTCCTTACCTTAATTAGGTTTCATCGAAAGACTAAGGAAAATGTGCATCATCATGTAGTTAGGATTTGCATTATTTTTACATTTCTTGTCTACACCTCATGCATCCACCTAACCGTACAAGATCAAATTAACGCTATCTTAGGTTAAAATCATTTAGTAACTGTGTGTAACTTAGAGACGTGTTCCAGCATCGTAAAATGTGGCAATTGTCGTTACTTGCCAGCACTGTATTCCGAGGGTATTGTAGTCTTCCACCTACTTATCGGTATATCGAAGCTCTTTCACGTACCAACCAGGTATATCGAAGCTCTTTCATGTACCAACCAGGTATATCGAAGCTCTTTCACATACCCACCAAGTACTTCGCATACTTGGCGTATATCGAAAGGTGTTTCACGTACTTAGCGTATATAGAAAGGTGTTTCAGGTACTCAGTAGTATATAGGAAGGTCTCGTGTCATACGGTTGTACATTAGACAGCACCACTACGGATTTGAGCTCCCACGTACCTTGTGTATATCGGGAGACACCATTAGGATTCATGACACCAACTGAGTTAACCATTTGGTCGTCTTGGCATCACAATACACCGAGAACAACACTCGGGGAAATTACTACACACGTGTCGTCCAGGTATTTGGGTATTCAGGAAAGGGTACGGTTCCAATCCTCCTTGTCATGTTTTACTGTTGGACCCTGCGATATATAGCGAGTTGCGAAGCCTTGATAATCGTGTGAGGATCCTAACTTTTCATCCACTCCTATTCACACATTTTGCTTGTTTCTTTTAGAATTGAGTAGTGTTTGACTTGTGTGGTACTTTAGACACTCTTAGGAAGTTTAGATATGGAATATTCTTCCGGGACTACCAACCAAGAAACCCCTTTCCAGGGTATGCCATTTTTTATTCCCCCTTGTGGAACTGTTGGTCCTCCCTTTATGGATACGTTGAGTCTTCCTGGATTGATGAAAGGATTACCAGTATGGTTATTCTCCAATCCAGTTACACCAAGTGCACTAATCGTGTTGAACCTAGGTCCTTCACACATGAGCATCAATCTCATGGTGATCCTTCTCCTTCTTCGTCGAAAGTTGAATCGGATTCCATCTCTTCCTCTTGTCCTACTGAAAACTATCATGTTAGTAAGAAGGTGGGTGAGAAGAAGCAGAAAAGTAAGATAAAGAAGAAGAAAGATAAGAAAGAGACCAAGCTGTCGAGCACCCTATATGCAGATAGATTATTACCAACACACAGAGCAAACGAGATTTATTGTCAACCCGAGAAAGTCATTTTATTTCAAAGGATAAATGCACAGTCTATGCTTAAACACCAATTCACTATAATTGAATATTGTTATACTCTAACAACTATGTTCATCCCAAGGAGCTGTGCAATCCCAGTTGCTATCTAATTACTATTCTACCATGCATCAACAAGAAATAAAATAAGATTCAAAGACAATTGCAGATACAAAGAAATCCTATTCACATCCTAGAACAAGTAACTTACTTCTTCAATCTGATCACTCTTGAAAACCATAAACAGAAACTGAATGTTAATCTAGAGATTCAATTGCGAAGGATTGAGTTCAGCTATTCTAAGAAATTGAATTACAGGAATGAAAATCAATAATCATAACAGGAAAGATGAATTGTAAAAGGCTCATGGGATCACAACTTAACTACAAGATGAACAAGGCTATGTACAACTGTCAAAAGAAATGCATAACGAAAGTTCCTACTCAGTCGACTGTTGCTCTACACCAATTACCAATCTCAAGGAAATATAATACTGAAAATTCATGTCACACTTACTCCTGCTGCGTACAAGGGAAATATCATAAATAAAACATCACACAACAACAAATTCGAAATCCTATTTTAACTCAGTAGTCTCTGTGGAAGATGGGCCCAGCCTTCACACAGAGACGCTGGCTGAACAACGCAAGTTCCTTTAACTTAGAAGTAACTCCTTATATTGACATAAGAATGATTACACAGTTTCCTTCGCTGCTAATACAATGAATTAATTATCTGTTGTTCAACCCCTGGGTCGAGGAAGCTCCCCATATTTATACATACAGATTGTAACATCCAATCCTATTAATGGGCAGCCTTGAAGATCTCTGATCTTCAGGCTCCCTAAATAACACTAGCTGTTACAATACATGGAAAAGTAGAGACATAAAAATGTGAGAAAGCTGTTCATTGGTCCAAGAGTAGCGATCTTTCCAGATCACAACTAAGCTCGAGCAGCGACATACTAAAGATCTCCAATTGTAGTGCATTCTGTTATAGCTGCCCTGTCACATCTCCACCTAGGATGTTACATTGGAATCATGTGCTTTAATCGATGATCCAAGCCCCGAGGATCCTTTTCAAGTAGCGAACACCCTTCCTTTCAAGACCTTGTTCAGCCCCACCTTCCTGCAGTCCACTTATCTCAAACTACCTTCATAAATCAAAACATTTTAGCACAATTGAGAGATATACAGCCTTAATTATCACAATCATAAGCATTAATGATTTAAAGCGATGATCAGTCATACCTTGGAAATTTGGGGGAATAAATTGAGGACAACAGGTCTGATTAACATGATAAATAGTGTAGGACAGGGGAAGGAAAGGTGATCAAGGATGATTAGAAGGGGCCAATTCTGGGCTCAACATCTCCCCCCAACTACCCTGTTGCATGTCCTCATGCAACAACCTGCATCATTTGGAATCTGAGTCATGTACTGAGCTCTATCCATGGAGAGAGGAAAAAAAATTGTAGGGAGACTCAGGCACCCCATCTGTCCTTCCAATGCTACCTGTTGGTGTCTGAAAATGTAATTGATACAAGTGGAAATCACTTCTTCCTGCAGTCTATTGTATGTTGTGCTTAGGGAGGACTTGAAAAGAAATCTTTAATCTGAATCCAAATCAATGACATTTCTAGGAGGTAGAAGCATTGGTTCTTGTGGGGCAGTGTCTTCAAGCACATCTAAGTTTAATAACAGAATTGTCGGTTCTTGTGTAACAGCAACATCCTTTAAACCTTCTTCAGCAGCTACCTTCATTGCATTTAGAGACACTGGTTCTTGTGTAACAGTGCCTTCTTTGTCCTTCTGCTGTTGAGATTGGATATCCTTCTCATTGTGCAGCTCCTCCTCCAATATTTCGGTGTCATTTGAGCATGGTGTCTGTACCTGTTCATCTTCACTCCACTGTGTATCGGCAATGATATCCATTCCAGGGTTATTTTTCAAATGAAATTCAGGGGTTCCTGCTGCAGCCTTCAAGGATGTTGGTTCTTGTGTAGCAACATCCTGGCTTGCCTCTTCATCCCCCTGTTGTTGCAACTCTTCTCCTATGAGCTCCGTGTCATGGGAACCCTATGGGGTTACAACCCAGAGTTCATCATTAAATTCCAGAGTGTCCTCTATTCTAGGTTCTTCTCCCATCTGCTTGGCCGGTTGGACAGGTACACTCAGGGTTGCTGGTTCTTGTGTTACAGCACCCTGTTCAAGTTTATCAATGTCCTACCCTTGTGGCTCATCTTCTAAAATTTCTGTGTCATGGGAACATGCTGGGGTTACAGTATAGAATTATTCATTAGACTCCCGAGTGTCCCCCATTCCCGGTTCTTCTCCCATCTGCTCTATAATCTCTGTGTCGTGGGAGCATTCTAGGGTTACAGTCAATTCTTTATCCCCATCATCATACATGATTTCATCCCTTAGATCCTCTGTTGTAGGATTGGTGGCAGCTTCAGCAAGGATGTGTAAAGATGTTGGTTCTTGTGTGGCAGCATCTTCTTTTTCTGCAGCTTCCTCTATTGTGGCTGCAGGCTGTTGTGCTGAGCAGGTACGAAGTATAATCTTGTGGCCTGCCTCCTTGAATATTTCTCCACAGGTGGGACAGAGTATTCGTTCATCCTCCTGTCCAGCTTCAGCATAATCTGATCCCTCCAGTTGGTCTGCAGCCTCTACCAATATATACATTTTTCTTTCTTCTTGTTTTCTGCAGGTTTCCTTCCACGTTTCCAACTCCCTTCGAAGTACTTGGAGGTCTTCTTTTAATAGTGCATTCTCAGCTAGAAGTCCTTCAATTCCGAGTTCTTCCTCCACTGGCCTTTGTGGAGCATCCATTGGTCTTGGTACAAGGATCGGAGGTTCAACCTGTGCCTCTAAGGTTGCCCATATTTTTCTGGCTGCCTCTGCTGCTGTAGCTGATCTAGTTCTTTTCTTTCTTATAGGGGAGGTTATGTTAAATTCATTGATTGCTCTCTTTCTTTTCTTTTGCGGTGTTCTCTTTTGTGGAGTTGGGACATAGGGAGTCACAGTTGAGGTCGAAGGCATGTTTTCTTGCCTCTCATACTGTTCTTCTTCAATTAAAGCTCCTCCTTCCCACTCAGGTGAGGATTCAATAGTTACCAGCTCAATGTTTTCTTCTATTGCCCTAGCTCTGTCACCTTCAGGTTCACTTGTCGCAGCATTTAGTGCTGCTCCAATTTCACCTTCTGGTGTCATAGCTGCCCTCTGGATTTTCCACAGGGTTTTTATCTACATCCTCCCCCGATGGCCCTGCCTGTGATGGAGTTTCATCCCCTCCAAATGGCTCTGCTTGTGCCCCCGGTTGCTCTTCTTATAATATAGTTTCATCCACCCCGGATGGTCCTGCTTGTACCCCCGGTTGCTGTTCTTCTACTGTAGTGTCATCCACCCCGGATGGTCCTGCTTGTGCCCCTGGTTGTTGTTCTTCTACTGTAGTGTCATCCACCCCGGATGGTCGTGCTCATGCCCCCGATTGCTATTCTTCTGCAATTTCATCCTCCCTCCCAACTTCAGTGGAGGGACTCTGGTCCTCCTGTTGTGGTGGAACTCGTATCTGCTGTAATGGGACAACCCGCAAGGGGGCAGTTTGCTGAGCTCAAGCTATGAATTGTTCCCAAGTTATATGATGCTCGGAAAGGGTTCTTACGATTATTAATTTGATAAGGCCATGGTGGGTGAGGGAGGAAAGTGGATGCTTAGCAGACTGGACAAATGCCGCCATATGACGCAAGTCATGCAGTAGATAATATGGAATGTTTACTAAAATGCCATGGAACAGATGAGAAAGTAAAGGGAGTTCAGAATTATACACAGTTTGATATCTACCTTCACAAGTGATGTACTTCTTGAGGAAGACAGCAACCTGGTCCCATGGCCGCGGCAATGAATGCAATGCAATCCCTCTTCTTGACGCTTCTACTTGCTCCCCCTCCATTAAAAATGCTTCCCGTGCAGTTGTTGCAGGGACTCGTCGGTTAAACCATGGCTTTCCCACCAGCGGAATGGCCGTAACCTCGGATATAATAGCCTCAGAGACTTCTATGCGCAGTCCCCACACCGTGGAGTGAGTTTTGGTGAGGTTTAGAGCGAATTGCAGGGCTGTGTCCTTATTGAATCCATCCAGTCGCTCAAAAAATTCGAGCCAGCCAGCAGCTTGAAAAATGGAAAGAACCTGAAGATTTTTCCTGAGTTCCTGTGTATTCACAGGTTCATGACGAACTGGAATCCCCATGGTCCTGGCTGCAGGCTGAAGTTGCTATCCCACAGATGGCAGAATCCAAGAATGGAAGTTGCAGCACAGAGGATGCACGAATCGCTGACCGGAGATGTTGAAGATGGACGAATTTGGAAAGTTGAGCACAGAAAAACATTCGAAATTTCCATGCCGAATTGGGGAAGTTGGCAGTTATTAGTGTTTACGTCGTACGAGGGAAAGGTCAATTAGGTATAATGGTAATACGAGTAAAGGTACGACCGATATTGTTTAAATGATATCAACACTTAATCATGTGATAAATAAAAGCCATACCTCATGAGACTGTGCGTCGGATAACCTGCGGAGAGTGGTGGAGCATGCATTTGGTGACGTTGCGGAACCAGACTCGTGCACAGTCATAAATAATGCAATAATTCCTTCCACCAATGAAAGACGAACCATCGCGTCCTCGGGGTCGGAATGATAAATTCACCGGCAGGACTGGGATGAACTGGAGCCATAGTTTTAGCAGGTTTGGAGCAATTCTTCCGTTAACACAGGAGTTACCACTGCAAGTTGCCAGAAATGCTATCATAGCCAATGAAAAAGATGTTGCAGCCGCCAGGAAAGATTCACAGCCACCGGGAAAAAGATTTACGGGATCGGGATAAATTACGGCTGTCAGGGAAAAATTTTACGGCGGCGGGAAATATGTCACAGTTGCCAGGAAATATGTTGCAGCCGCCGGGAAAGATGTGTTGCAGCTACCGTAAAATGGTTCACGGCAGCCGGGAAAGAGGTTTTACGACTGTCAGAAAAATGATATTGCAGCCGCTGGGAAATGGTTCACGGCTGCCGGGAAAAGATGTTGCAGCCGCTAGGACATGATGTTGCAGCCGCTGAGACATGATGTTGCAGTCGCTGGGAATGGTTCACAGCTGCCGAGAAAAAGGGTTTACGGCTGTCGGGAAAACGATTTTACGGTTGGCGGGAAACGATAATGCGGCCGCTGGAAAATGATGTTGCAACCGCTGTGACATGATGTTGCAGCTGCCAGGAAAAGTTGTTGCAGCTATTGGGAAAAAAAGTTCACAGCTGCCGGGAAAAAGGATTTACGGCCGCTGGGAAAACTATTTTAGGGTCGACGGGAAATGATATGGCAGCCGCTGGGAAATGATGTTGCAGCCGCTGTGACATGATGTTGCAGCTGCGGGGAAATATTGTTGCAGCTACCGGAAAAAAGGGTTTACGGCTCCCGGGAAAGGGATTTTAGGGTCAACGGGAAACGATAATGCGGCCGCTGGAAAATGATGTTGCAGCCGCTGCGACATGATGTTGCAGCTGCTGGGAAAAGTTGTTGCAGCTGCCAGAAAAGTTATTCACGGCTACTGGGAGAAAGGATTTTTACGTCTGCCATGAAAGCTATCGCGATTGCCGGAAAAGAGATTGCAGCTGCCGGAAAAGATGTTGCAGCTGCCGAAAAATATGTCGCAACTGCCAAATTTTTTTTTTTTTTTTTTAAGGGAACAAGGGAAATACAGCACAGGGCGACTCTATTTTGACAGGCCCAATCGGGTCGTTCTCCTGGCGCTTCCCTGGAAATTTTTGAAAAAAACAACAGCAAACGAAAAGATCAAATGCAAAAGGAAAACGCTACAACAGAAAAGAAAGAAAATTATTTATGTACAGTAATTCAAAATGCGATTTTCAGTTTAAAGATTGGCAAAAGTAGAGAGAAATTCCTGCTCTGGTGCCAGCTGATAATCCGGATTGGCGGCAATTTGCGAAATGAATGCATCTTTCGAAATAGGTTTACGATACAGTCGCAGTCTGTGGCCATTAGCAAGTAATGGTATGCGGTATTCATCGATGGTCACTAGACGGACAGTGCCGTTGTCAAATACCCTGTCGACCAAATATGGACCCAGCCATCTTGTACGTAATTTACCTTTAAAATCCCTTTTGAACCTGGAGTCATATAATAGCACCCAGTCTCCCTCACGGAAGATTCTCTTTTTAATGAATCGATCATGCTAGTTAGATCTCTGTTGCTGAAGCAACACAGTCTAGTCTACTACAGCTAACCGTTTCTCATCCAATTCATTTAGTTGATTCAATCTTCTCTTCTGGGCTTCTGTTACATCCAGATTCATTTCAGTGGTTGTTTTCAGGGTTTTGATCTCAAACTCAATTGGAAAGATGGCACTCTTCCCATACACTAGATCATAGGGAGAGAATCCTGTGGTGTTGCACCAAGTTGTGTGATATGCCCACAGCACTTCGGGAAGCCTGTCAGCCCAATCCTTTCGATGGCTCTTAACTGTTTTAGTAAGGATTGCTTCAATAACTTTATTAGTACTTTCCACCTGACCATTGGCCTGAGGGTGGTAAGGTGAAGCCACCCTATGCTGCACATGATACTTCCGGAGCAAGGATTCAAATTGGTGTGAAATGAATTGCGGTCCCCCATCAGTAACTACTTCCTTTGGAACCCCAAAGCGGGTAAAGATTTCACTGTACAAAAAATCAATCACTGCCTAGTCATTAGCCTTAGCCAAAGCTACAGCCTCTACCCACTTGGTCATGTAATTAGTGCAAACTAGAATGTAAACTTTTTGTCTGGAAGGAGGGCTGATAGGGCCAACAAAATCCAATGCCCATCTATCAAATGGTTCAACTACTACTTGGGGCTGTAAAGGCATCTGATCTGTTTTATTAGGCTGGCCCATCCTTTGGCAGCTGTCACAGGACTGAACATACCTTTTAGCATACCTGAACAAAGTCGACCAATAGTAGCCCATCTGCAGCGCTTTATGCCCTATTCTTTTATCTGCAAAGTGTCCCCCACAAGGTCCATCATGACAGGCCTTTAGTATGTGAAAGATCTCGTCTTCCCTTACACATCTCCTAATCTCAAGATCGGGCCCTGTGTAGAAGAGATGACCATTGAGCCAACAATACCTGGCACTTTGCTGGATAATTTTCCTCCTCTCTTGTTTAGACATGTGTGGTGGGAGCTTTCCTGCAACCAAATAATTAGCAATGTCTGCATACCAGGGTGAATGAGCTGAAAGTGCGAATAGATGTTCATCTGGAAAGGAATCCTCAACAGGCGAACTGTCATCACTGTTAGTAAAACGAGATAAAAAAATCAGCAACAACATTTTCTTTTCCAGGTTTATCTATAATGGTAATATCAAATTCCTGCAATAATAAGAGCCACCTGGTCACTCTGGCATTGGTAACAGGTTTATTCATTAAATATTTAATGGCAGAGTGGTCAGTGTGCACAAACGTAGGATACCTAGTATTGTAGTGCCGAAATTTATTAATAGAGTAAACAATAGAGAGGAATTCTTTTTCAGTAACAGTATAATTAAGTTCAGCAAGGGCTAAGTTTTTACTAACGTAATAGATGGCATAAGGTACTTGACCATCCTGCTGTCCTAATACTGCTCCAATGGCGGTATCAGAAGCATCTGAAGAAATGTGGAAGGGTATGGTCTAATTAGGTCCCCTTAGGATAGGAGTTGTGTACAGCTTCTCTTTAAGCTTATCAAACGCTGTCTGGCATGCTTCACTCCACACAAACCGTGCATCCTTCATTAACAAAGAAAACAAAGGAGAAGCAAGTTTGGAGAAGTTTTCTATAAACCTCCGATAATATCCAGCATGTCCCAGAAAACTTCGCACCTCTTTCTGAGTTGAAGGAGTCGGTATATTTTTTATCACCTTAATTTTTGAAGGATCCACCTGAATGCCATCGGTAGAGATGAAATGTCCTAATACCACTCCCTCACTCATCATCATATGGTATTTTTCAGTGCTTAATGAGAGGCGAGCTTGTTCACAGCGAATTAAAACCTTCTTTAAATTTTCCAGTGCTTCCTCAAAGTCCTTGCCATAGGGAGTAAAATCGTCCATAAAGACTTCCATTCTATCATTAACTAATTCAGAGAATATGCCAATTACAGCTCTTTGGAACATTTATGGTGCATTACATAAACCAAAGGGAAGCACCCTGTAGGAAAACTTTCCCCAGGGGAAAGTGAAGGTGGTCTTATCCTAGTCCTCAGGAGCAATCTGAATTTGATTGTACCCACTGAACCCATCTAAGAAGGAAAAGAACTTCTTCCCTGATAGGGTATGAAGTACCTGGTCAATAAAGGGCAGAGGGACATGATCCTTTTGTGTAGCTTTGTTCATCTCCTTATAATCAACACAGACTCTCCATTTACCATTTTTCTTGGGCACAATTACGAGTGGGGAAACCCATTCACTATCTGAAATGGGATATATAAATCTTGCTTCCAAAATTTTTTGGATTTCCTCCTTCACTATATCCCTCAGATTGGGGTTCATGCATCGTTGGGGTTGACACACAGGCCGGGAGTCATTTTTAATATAAATATGGTGGGTGCATAGATTAGAGGGAATACCCCTCATGTCTGTATACTCCCAGGTGAATGCCCCCTTATGTTCCTTCAAGAGACTGATTAGGCACGTCCTTTCTTCTAAGGAGAGACCAGGGTTGATATTCAAAGTTCTTCCAGGCTCTACCTCAATAGGAATACTTTTTGAACTTTTCAAAACTGGAATTATGTTTGCGTCACCAACTAGTGCTTCTTCCGTAAGATTTTCTTGTTCTTCCTTACCAAGGGTAATGTTCAGGATTTGATAGACCTCTTTATCCACTGAAGCAGGTTCGCTAATGAAATTACTGATAGCATCGTCTTCAATTTCATTTTTAAAAGTTAAGGCCTTCCCTATTTTTAATAGTGGCTGAACATCCTCCTCCTCCTCCTGCTCTATCCAAAGGGAAGTTTCAGCCTCTAAACTTGGCCGAGCTGGAGGATACAGGGTGAGGTTTTTAATCTCCGTACCATCAGATATAGTCATGGAAACAGATCGACAGCTGATACAAGCATCAGCTGTGGCCAACCAAGGCCTCCCCAGGATCAATGGATGTCCCCCCAGCTGCGATTTTGGTTGCAATATCAAAAAGTCGGCAGGGTATTCCCATGAATCTACTGAGATAACAAGGTCATCCAGAATCCCTTCGGGTCTAATGGTGGATTTGTCTGCCAATTCTAAAATGGTAGGGTTCGGCCTAAAATTAGTGAGTCCAAGCTTCCTTACAGTCTCAATTTTTATGACATTGATCGTTGCTCCTAAATCAACTAGCACGTTGGGTATCTGCGTCTGTCCTACATGTACAGTGACAGTAGGATTACCAGGGTCATCATACTTGGTCACAGGGGTTTTTCCTGTTATCAAAGCGGATAAATTCCCTATGACGTGAACAGTGGGAGGATCTCTAGGTTTCCTTCCTGGTTTCTTAGTGCACAGGTCCTGAACGGTTTTGGCATAAATAGGCACATCTTGAAGAGCTTGCAGAAGGGGGATTTTGACATAAAGATTCTTTAACTCTCCTAGGAGGTTAAACTGAGGTTTCCCCCCTATTTTTGGTAGCATTAGTCTCTCGGGGTATGGTGGTTGCCTTATCAACTGGGTAGGCTGCATATTGTCCAATTTATTGTTTGATGTTTCAGCCGTCCCATCCAAGGGATGCTCAGCACCTTCAATGATAGGAATTGGATCGGATGGATGTTGTGAACTCTCCCCTTCTTCATGCACAGAAGATGGAGCATCTTCTATAATTACGGGTTCTATTATCTTCCCAGATCATAGACGAATATCATTGCAAGGTATAGGGAAAAGAGAGTAGGCCGGCATATTGATAGTTTCCAATTGATGGACTATTTTATTATTCGGGTTAGGATTAGGTTGGGCAGGCAGCTGAGGCCGTATTGGTATATTAGGGACAGGATTATTCTGCAGCTGCAGCTGCGACTGCTGAGGTGGATATGGAGGGTATTGAGGAAATTGAGGGTATGGAGGAGAATATGGTAACTGCTGAGGTGGAGGTGGTTGGGGAAACTGGTTCCCAAGAGGGAAGTTCCTTCATCCAGGAGACCACGACGTAGGTTGATGTGGTGGTTGTGCCCAAGGACCCCATGAATTAAAATTTTGCATTGCAGGTTGGGGAGGATTCCATTGAGCATAATTTGAAGGGAATTGTGTATTCACATTTTGCATGTTATTATTCCAATTGCTCATATTATTCAAAAATGGAAACGAGTCCAGAGGCATACCTTGATTTCGAGGCTGCCAAGGTTTCTTCTGTGCAATGAAATAGGTTGATTCCACTTCTGGAGTTGATGCCTGCAGCACAGCCTTCACTTGGGGAAGTGTAGGACACTCTTTCATGTCATGGTTCAGCTCACACAGCTGACATACTTCTACTTTGTCAAGAGGGCATTCTTTCAGCGGATGATTCTTTCTACATCCGAGACAGAACACACCTAGAGTGAGATCTTCCACTGCCTGTTTTTGTTTTTCCTTCAGGACATCAATCTCCGAAGAGATGGAGCTCATCATTTTTGTTTTAAAATTTTCAAGGAGATTGCCTATCTCTGCATGGGTAGCTCCTCCGTTGGATGACTTCTGGGTTCTGTCGAAGACATCACGTTCCAACTTATCCCGTTTGTCCCGCTTATTGCTCCTGGAAGATCCCCTGGAGTATCTCTTACATAATTCCACAATTGTCTCAAAAGGTTCTTTAGAGATATCTCCTTTTCCTAACAGATTTAACATATCTAAACAATCATCCCTGATCCCTCGAAGCAAGATTATCTTGAGCACGTCCAGCCCCATGTTCGTCTGCCCGACTATTTGCACATTGTACAGCAGCCTTTCTACAAAATCCTCCAGACTTTCATCCTCCTTCTGCACCATCTTGAATAATTCCTCTCTTTTGTCCTTGGTGTTGCAATATTCTTGATATTTCTCTAGGAATACTTGCTTCATCTTATTCCAATTAGCAACAGTTCCTCCCCCAAGGCTCATGAACCATCGTAATGCATTGTCCTTCAGGGTGGCCGGAAAAAGTTTCATCTTTTGGGCATATGTGACATAATCATAGCTGCAACAGAGGATATCAAATTCATAAAGGAATTCGTCTGGATCTTCTGCCGCCCTGCCATGGAAGCGAGGCAACACCGATGGTGAGATGTTCTTCATAGGAGCTGTCCCTTTTGGCTGCTGAATTGGAAATTGTAATGTAGCCATCGTTCCTTCTGGAAGGGAGTAATTTTCATGATGGTATTCCACCATTGTCTCTTCCTCTTCGGTCTCGTGTCTGTTGCTCATCTTCTCTTCTGTATCCTCTTCTTCATTCGTTCCTGCGTTCTTTTCCTTGTTTGTAACAGCTGCATCTCCCTTAGTTGTAACAGCTGCGTATTCCTCAGTTGTAACAACAGATTCAGTTGTAATAGCTGCATCAGCTGTACCTTCCTTAGCAGGGGTATATGAGGGAGTCACAGTTGCTCGTATATTCTCCACCATGGATCCTGACGCTGGCACCCCAGAAGCAGCAGGGTTTCTTCTGATAGGAGTTTCTTGCTGACAAGCCCTGGTAGATGAATCAGTTCTGTCAACAAGATCATCGATGAATGTTCCTCTGCCCAATGGTGGTCCTCAACCACGACCCGAGCCACCTGCACTGTTAGTATTTTGTGGGGTTTTGGGAGTTGGGAGGTGATCGCGTTTTACCCTCCTTGTATTCATGCGAACCGAATCATTTCAACAAAGAAAAAGACTGACTGGAAACAATTACCAGATGCAACTAATGATTAGTGTTTAATTTTTATCCTTCCCCGGCAACGGCACCAAAATGTCGAGCACCCTATATGCAGATAGATTATTACCAACACACAGAGCATACGAGATTTATTGTCAACCCGAGAAAGTCATTTTATTTCAAAGGATAAATGCACAGTCTATGCTTAAACACCAATTCACTATAATTGAATACTGTTATACTCTAACAACTATGTTCATCCCAAGGAGCTGTGCAATCCCAGTTGCTGTCTAATTACTATTCTACCATGCATCAACAAGGAATAAAATAAGATTCAAAGACAATTGCAGATACAAAGAAATCCTATTCACATCCTAGAACAAGTAACTTACTTCTTCAATCTGATCACTCTTGAAAACCATAAACAGAAACTGAATGTTAATCTAGAGATTCAATTGCGAAGGATTGAGTTCAGCTATTCTAAGAAATTGAATTACAGGAATGAAAATCAATAATCATAACAGGAAATATGAATTGTAAAAGGCTCATGGGATCACAACTTAACTACAGGATGAACAAGGCTGTGTACAACTGTCAAAAGAAATGCATAACGAAATTTCCTACTCAGTCGACTGTTGCTCTGCACCAATTACCAATCTCAAGGAAATATAATACTGAAAATTCATGTCACACTTACTCCTGCTGCGTACAAGGGAAATATAATAAATAAAACATCACACAACAACAAATTCGAAATCCTATTTTAACTCAGCAGTCTCTGTGGAAGACGGGCCCAACCTTCACACAGAGACGCTGGCTGAACAACGCAAGTTCCTTTAACTCAGAAGTAACTCCTTATATTAACAAAAGAATGATTACACAGTTGCCTTCGCTGCTAATACAATGAATTAATTATCTGTTGTTCAACCCCTAGGTCGAGGAAGCTCCCCATATTTATACATACAGATTGTAACATCCGATCCTATTAATGGGAAGCCTTGAAGATCTCTGATCTTCAGGCGCCCTAAATAACACTAGCTGTTACAATACATGGCAAAGTAGAGACATAAAAATGTGAGAAAGTTGTTCATTGGTCCAGGAGTAGCGATCTTTCCAGATCACAGCTAAGCTCGAGCAACGACATACTAAAGATCTCCAATTGTAGCGCATTCTGTTACAGCTGCCCTGTCACAGCTCCACCTAGGATGTTATATTGGAACCATGTGCTTTAATCGATGATCCAAGCCCCGAGGATCCTTTTTAAGCAGCGAACACCCTACCTTTCAAGACCTTGTTCAGCCCCACCTTCCTGCAATCTACTTATCTCAAACTACCTTCATAAATCAAAACATATTAGCACAATTAAGAGATATACAGCCTTAATTATCACAATCATAAGCATTAATGATTTAAAGCAATGATCAGTCATACTTTGGAAATTTGGGGGAATAAAGTGAGGACAACATGTCTGATTAACATGATAAATAGTGTAGGACAAGGGAAGGAAAGGTGATCAAGGATGATTAGAAGGGGCCAATTCTGGGCTCAACACAAGCATCAACCCTCTGCCTCTAATGAAACTCATTCTATGAGAACACCCCGTAAGCCCAAGTTCCCATGAAAGCTTTGTAAGGGTGATCACCTTCTCAAGGATTGTTCCGGTCTTTCCCGTGTGTCAAAAGTATGGCCTAAAAACCCCAAACCACTTGTATCGGCAACCTCTGACCATCATGTTGATGACACTCCCTCAACCAGTGGCCCATTATTGAAGGGTCGGAAGGGTAAATTCATGTATACCTATTTGATATGCAAGGGTATGCACCGTACTTTCCTTTGTCCAAGCATGGATGAAGCTTCACGGTGGTTGGAAGATATTACTAGTCCTCAACAAGTGATTCCAACAAGTGATAGTAAGTTGTCCCTAGACCCCCCGCTGGTTGACCAAGTGATCAATTCAGTTTCATCTGTAATTGATCCCACTCTTCCTTCCGAGAGTGAAGTAGTCACTGTCATCTCCACTCGATCTCGCTCTTCTATCAGAGAGCGTTTAGACTGCAACTGTCACCTTGACATAGTCTTCATCTCATCCTACTCTCCCCGATGAGAGTGGATTGATAACGACTGATGTTTTTCTAGTCAGTTCCAATCATGGGGGGAAAGAGTCTGTTTCCACGGGACCCCCTCCAAGTATTGAGGTTATTTCATTTGATTGGAATAGTCTAGCAGAATCTCATCTCCCCTCAGATGTCCCTTTCCAGATATCTATAGGTGTTGTCGATAAGGAAATATTTTGCACTATAGCTGACGAGGGAGATTCTGTTAGTATTTTATTCTCAAATGCTTGGAAAGCTATAGGGTCTCCTCAGCTTGTGTCGGTTATCGGCCATATTTTGGCTTTTAATAGAAGGACTACCGGACCTTTAGGGATTCTCCTGCAATTACCTGTCACGTTGAGAGATAAAACTGTCTATGTTGATGTCATGGTTGTCCAAGGTCCTTTAGATTTCAATCTACTCCTTGGACGTGATTATGTCTATGCAATGAAAGTCGTAGTGTCCACACTCTTTCGAGTGATGTATTTTCCCTATGATGGGAGGATTGTGACCATTGATCAGCTTTCCTTCGTGACGCCCAATCATCGCATGACTTCCATTAATCAATAAACTTCCCTGAACGTTCCACACGTATTAGTGGTTTCTTCCCCTTAAGCATGAGGGGCGTATCTCCAGCCTCTGGACATCACGTTGGGGGGCACACTACCAACCTATGGATAGGTGCCAGTAGTTTGAGCAGAGTTTACCTTTGGCTTCAAGCTCGTTAAAAAATGAAACCAATAGTCTTAGCAGAGTTTACCTTTGGCTTCAAGCTCGTTAAAAAATGAAACCAGTAGTTTGAGCAGAGTTTACCTTTGGATTCAAGCTCGTTAAAAAATGAAACCAGTAGTTTGAGCAGAGTTTACCTTTGGCTTCAAGCTCATTAAAAAATGAAACCAGTAGTTTGAGCAGAGTTTACCTTTGGCATCAAGCTTGCTAAAAAATGAAACAGTACCTCTAGAAATCATACTAGAAGTAAGCCGTCAGTTTCTCATGTTGGGGGCAAACTTTCCAACCTCTAGCCATCATGTTGGGAAGAAACCTACCAATGGGAATTATCCCGAACATAGTTCACTTTCTATTACAAGCTCGTTAAAACATGAAGCAGACACCATGAGCATTCTTCCAACCTATCTTCGAGCTCATTAAAAATAGTAAGATGTTGTTGAGCTTACTTTTCACTTTTTTCGTGCTCTGGTTAAAACATGAAAAGTTTTTTGAGCTTAGTTTTTACTTTTTTGTGCTCTGGTTGAAACATGAAAAATGGTTTGAGCTTAGGTTTTACTTTTTCGTGCTATGGTTCAAATATGAAAAATATTCTGAGTGCTTTTGATACCATTATCGTACTCATTAAAAAATTGAGTAAAAAGGTGTCTAACGAGTATAGGTTTATCACTTTATCCGGCCCCGCTAGACTATTTACGGAAAAGGAACTGTGCCGAGTTTAATTTTTCCTTTGTCGTACTCGGTTATCAACCATGACAAAGTTGTTCATGGAGTCCTTTTAAGCTCTTTTCAGACTCCTAAAATAGGAAAAGATGGCCAAGCGAAATTGATTCGTTCACGCTTGTAAAAGGATTTGAATGATCGTCTCCCTGGTGATAGTTTACCCCTTTTTTGGACTAGGGGGCACTATTTACAAAAAAGGTACACTCCAGCCAATAATGACTGGAAGAGTCCTCTCCCGCGTTGTTTTACCCTTTTTCAGGTGATGAGGCTAACTTTACGAAAAAGGACCATTGGAGTCTTCTTTATCTCTTTTCAGACTCTCTAAACATGAAATGACGACCGAGTTTCCCTTCTATGGAATCGTTAAAATTTAACATTGAAGGGCCCACCATGGGACGAACCCCTCCTCTCCCAGGTTCAAAAAATATTTGGGATTGGACTCATCTATGAGATGAGCTATACTGAGCATCTGGTTACCCTCATCAAGCTCGTTAAAAAACAAGTGAGGCACTCATCATTTATGCTGGGGAAAAAGAAAAGCTTTTGTATTACACCTTCATCAGTGGTAGTACCTAGTTGTTCCTTGAACATGGCACTCATTTGCATCTGCATACAGTACTTGGTTCATTCATTTGTCCTCGAGTCTTACCTACTTCATGAGTCTAGTCACTCCTTTGATTCATTTGAATAACGCTTCCATCATCAGTTGCATTAGAAGTTGGTGTCGTACTTGTCATGTCAATACTGCCAAGTCATGCCATGCCCATGTCCAAGAAAGTATCCACCATTCATTTTCTGCAGTCAGTACACCTTCCACCATGACATTCTGCTCTGAGTCAGTCTTGCATGTTACTGTACCATCCGATCTACTCCAAACATTTGTTATCGAGTTTCGTGTCGATGATGGGGGATTCATCATGGCTCTCTTTCGACAGATTCATCCTTGTCGACTTCAAATCATCATCCAAGGACTGAATCTAGAAACCAATCAAGTACCTTGGGCCTGCATGCCTCAATGGCGGGTTACCTCGATTTCAACATGAGTTTACATCATTGAATCTTGATTGAAATATTTCATCTAACGTTCGACTTCAACTCATTCATTAACACTTGGTGATATGTACTGTGATATCTTGGGGATAACTGACATCAATGGTGATTTCACTCGCACTTGTTAACGGTATACATCAATGTCCAGTAATCAAGTGGTTCCTACCATGTTCGACGTCAAGACATTTGTAATCACATGGATAGGTCTGTATCATTGCGGGTTCAGCTTGAATACCCTGGGGAGTCATGTTTTACCCAGGTTGCAATTGAGATTGTTTTGAGTCATATTACATGGATCCACATTTGTATTGGTCGTGGCTGTGTTATCATCTCATCATGGATCTACGCTTGTGTCTAGTAGCCATGATTGTGCTCAGCCGATTCTCTACTACCATGGATCTGCATTGTATTGGACGGAAGCCATGTTGTATGTCATATGATATTGTGTACTCAGTGTCGGTTGTACTGCAGCAGTGTCCTTCGTCCGACAAGTCCATTTCCATTCCTTCTGTCAAAGCATTTCACCTGTCCAGTTTCAACAGCTTCATGCTTTGGGGGGCATTCTGTTACACCTAAAATATTAATATTCATAAGACTCGGTGTAAACATCCCTAAAAGTCTCTATGACTGATTTGTTAGCTTTGAAGAGATCCTGACCTTTTATTATTGGGTTTTCTAGGGTCGTCGCAGGTTGTCCTCATGTAACATGCGACATTGAAAGTTGTCCCATTGCAACATGCGACGAGGTCAGTTAATGGACTAAAATAGCTTCTTCGAGACCATTCTTGAAGCTAGATGACATCGATTTCTATCCCTGACCTTTTGGGAGAGCTTTCATTCAGTTCCTAACCTCTTGGAAGGATCCCCTATCTCTCTCCTACCATATCTCAACCTACCCTATCCACTTAGTCCTATATAAGTGAAGCTCACTCCCATTCCAAGGAGAGGAAGTCTATAGTGTCTACATGGTGGTGAAATTACCTTAAGAGAGATCTCTACTCATCTATTGGGAGACTCACTCTTCCTTGGGAGGCTTTGGCATTGGTTAGATCGGATGAGGACTGCTACGTCAATTCAATGGTTGTAATCTTTCTATCCTATGTACTTCCCTTTCAATATAGTAATATAAGTGCTTTCCACCAAAATATCATTGTGTTAATGATATCTTGTGTAGTTCGCCTACTTGACTACTTACTTAGATCTATTATTGTGTAGATGCGTTTTACTTATTATGTTGTCTTGCTATCTTGACATGTTTTGCAGCTCAGATCTAAAGATCATCAAGCTTGGAGCAGCATTCAAGGAGAAAAGGATCAATGATCTATAAGGTAAATGTATCTAGTTCCTTGATCTCTAATTAGATCTAGGAGAGTGATTTATATTATGTTCTATTTTTTCTAGACTCACGTTGAGCTAGGGATATCAGGCCTTGATTCCGCTCTTGGTAGATTATCCCTTAAACAATTGCAGAATTCCAACTTCCAACTTTCGAAAAACTTCCCTTCCGCAATTCGCAATCCGTATTGCAGAAGTTAGAATTGCATAATTTCAACTTCAAACATCCAGGAAACTTCCCCTTCCGCAATCCGCAATCCGCATTATGGAATCCCAACTTCGAACTTCTGGGGGAATTCGCAATCCGCATTGCAGAAGTCGGAATTGCGGAATCCCAACTTTTGGAAAAACTTTCCCTTTTACAATCTGCAATCCACATTGCGAAAGTTGGAATTGTGGAATCCCAATTCCTTTGTTCCTGCAGCTCGCCAAGGAAAACTTCTGAGAGGCATAACTTCTTCATCCTTGGTCCAAATGAGGCAAGGTTGGTACCGTGGAAATATCTTGGAGAGATCTATCCAATGGTACAACCCCCTGTGCAGTTGATCTATCTAACATCCTCATTTCATTCTCTAAATTTTTGTCCATAAACCTTCTAAGCTATCTTCTAACCTTTAACATATCTCTACTTATCTCCTGCCATAACCCATCTTTCCCCTGATTCATAGGCGGGCTAAGCATACCGCAGGCCACATAACTATTCCATGATTAATTAGGGGTAAGCAGTCCATTTACAAGGGTAAGGATCTCATAACAAAATACATGTAATGAATTAACTAAGGCTAACCATACATCTAACACACGTAAATTAACAATGCATTAAAATCATGCAACTGAATGAAGTATTCAACCTGCACCCAGTCTTCCACTCAGAATTACACATGGTCTAACTTTCATTCCCATTCATATAACATTCATTCAATAGGTTAAACAACACAGAATAATAACAATACATGAAATAACATCAATCATTCCACATAATACTTATCTTTGTATCTTGAAGTTTCCCCAACAAATGGCTAAGTGAGAGCAATGTTCCACCCAACCTTAGGTCTCTGTCCAGCCTATACTCTTTCAGTTGAGAAACCACCCTTGAGCTAGGCTATGTATCCACTAAGGAGGGCTAGGTAGGCTCTCTAATATTCAAGATCCACTTCAATGCTGACCCAACCCATAGTTGGGTTTATCAAGCAATCTCATGCTAATCCAACCTCCAGTTGGGTTTATCAAGCACACACATGCTAATCCAACCTGCAGTTGGGTTTATCAGGCATACAATATAACAAGGAGGATATTGCTAAGCCAGTAAGATCAACCACAAAGATACAGAAATATCAATCACTCAGAAGATATGGCACCCACGTTATCCACCTCACCCAACACAAGGAAGGCCCTCTTCTATGCTACACATACCCTCAAGGCCCCTTCCCTTCCATTGCTATTCAGGGTTTGCTATTCAGGGTAGGCATAAGAAGGTCCAACTATTGGTTCTATGAGACCATAGTCTTCAACGGGTTTATCAAGCCTTCCAACCTTAAATCATATCTTCTACGTCTTCTAAACACATTGATTCATTCCAGAGCTGTGGACTAAGCTTTGTCCCGCAACCAAACTCTTTGTTCATGGGTTTAGGGATTCACACGGATTCCTCAAGCTTATCACACCCCGTAATCCGCCTTTGAACTCGCCTTCAAGGATCTACTCAAGGGTAATGCATACGCGTAGATTCCCTCTGGCATTCGGATTCACTCTTTCGACTCACCAAGGATATATCGTCTCCTTCCTCTCTCTCATGGATCACTCTCTACTCAGGATTTTATCCCTCGACAACAAAACTAACCGACCACCAAAAGAGTGAACCCATTCCTCTGATCTCAGTGTCGTTTTTATCTACTGCTAATATCCTCTGTCGGCTTACCTTCTCCACGTTCTGTAACTGAATCTGTACCGGTACAGGGAATCAAATCAGTTACTCCTTCCCAAGTGGCAGCATGGGTCACCATCCCACAACCCTCTCACCTCTCCCTAGTGGATACCTTCACCCCCTTCTCATTAGTTGCCTCACTTAGCCATTTTTGGGTATTTCATTTCAATATTAAACATTTGCATCAATTACAAAATTTCATGGCTTAATAGCACGTGCATAGTTTCACTAACAAATACTTGCCTATGAAAGCAATCCTTAAACACCCACTAGTGGGGCCTTGGCCTTGAGATATACACTAAGATCAACACACATTGCATAAACACAATATTTACATTGAGGCCAATAATTACTATGGCAGGGTAGGGGTATTACAATTCCCTCCCCCTTAGAACAACACCATCCTCGGTGTTCTCAAAACTGAACAAAAACAGGAATGCCTCTCTCATGGAATCCTCCAGCTCCCAGGTCGCCTCTTCTGTACTAAGTTGCTTCCATTGCACCTTTACTTGTTCGATGGCTTTCCTTCGAAGTAAGGTAACCTTCCTATCGAGGAAGCATATAGGATCCACTTTGAATTCTCCCTTTGGTTCCACCTGTATCACATGCCAATTAATTATGTGATTAGGATCATGTACATATTTCTTAAGAAAAGAGACATGGAAAACATTATGAGCTTTCATGTTAGCAGGTAATGCAATTCTATATGAAACTGCTCCTATTCTATCAAGGAATTCAAATGGTCCACAATATCTGGGTGCCAACTTGGCACAACTTACCAACTTCATGGAGCTCTTCCTTGGTCTCACTCTCAAGTAAACATGATCCCCAATCTGGAATTCTTTGTGCACTCTCTTCAAATTTGCATAAATCTTATGTCTCTCTTGTGTTTCCTTCAAATTATGCTTGATCTTAACAACTTCTTGTCCATCTCTTCAATCATTTATGGTCCGAGCACTACCCTATTCACTAGATTGTCCCAATTTATTGGAGTTATGCATCCTCTACGATACAAAACTTCAAAAGGGCTCACCTTCAATGATGCCTGGTACCCATTGTTGTAGGAAAATTCTACCAAGTGTAGGTAGTCCTCCCACATGGATGGTTTATCCATCACATACATCCTTAACATGTCTTCAAGAATCTGGTTTACTCTCTTAGTCTGACCATCTGTTTGAGGATGATAGGCTGTACTGAAATTCAACTTCGTTCCCAACTCTTGGACTAACCCTTTCCAAAAATTGGAAGTGAATTTTGTGTCCCTGTCTGAAATTATTTCCTTGGGAAATCCATGCAACCTAAATATCTCTCTCGTGAATATATTTGCAATATCATTGTCCTTGTGAGCAGACTTAACTGGAATAAAATGATCTACTTTTGATAGCTTGTCCACTACAACCATAATGGAATTGTGTTTCTTCATAGTCATGGGAAAACCTGTTATAAAGTCCATAGAAATCACTTCCCATTTCCACTATGGGATGGGAAATGGCTGCAACAATCCTGCTGGATGTTGATGCTCTTCCTTGACCTACTGACACTTTTGACATCTAGCAATATACTTTTCTATTCCCTTCTTCATCTCGTGCCAAAAGTATTGTTTTCTTGCTGCGGTTATAGTTTTCTGATACCCTGGGTGACCAGAATATGGTTTTTGGTGTATCTCACTCAACACAAGATCCGTCAACTATGCACAGTTTGGAATGTACAGTCTGGCATATTGGTACATAAGGACATCATCTTCTCCAATCTGATATCCTGGACACTTTTTATCCACCTTGCCCTACAGCAAATTCTCTTTGATCTGCAGGTAAACTTCATCACTAGCTTGAACTTCAATGATCCTTGCTTTCAAATATGATTTACAAACGCTTATTGCTGCAACATGAAATCTCTTGTTGAGCACATCGGCAACCTTATTCTCCTTTCCTTTGACATGCTTAATGTTCAAATCAAACTCACAGAGAAATTACATCCATCTAGTTTGTCTAGCATTTAGATTTGGTTGGTCAAACAAATATTTTAAACTCATGCGGTCTGTCCTAAGTTCAAATGTTTTTCCCAAGAGTTAATGCCAACATTTCTTGAGAGCATGCACTATGTCTTCTAGCTCTAATTCATGTGTGGCATAGTTCCTTTCATAATCCTTCAGCTTCCTTGACTCATATCCAATTACAAATCCTTCTTGCATGAGTACTCCACCCAATCCTTCCATGCAAGCATCTGTGCACACCACAAAGTCTTTATTTGGATCTGCAATCTTTAAAACATGAGCACTGGTAAGTAGCTATTTTAGCTTCTGAAAACTCCTTTCACACTTCTCAGACCATATAAATTTGACCTCCTTCCTTTGTAATGATTTAATGGGATGAGCTATCTTGGAGAAACTTTCAATGAACCTTCTATAGTAACCTGCAAGGCCCATAAATGATCTTACATCTGCAACATTTCTCGGAGTCGGCCAGTCCATTATGGCCTCAATCTTCTCTGGTTCTACCGCAATAACTTCTGCTGAGATAATATGTCCCAAATACTGCACCTTCTCTTGATAAAAGTCACACTTTCTCAGCTTTGCATACAGCTGGTGTTCTCTAAGGACTTGCAGTACCATTCTCAGATGTTCAGTATGCTCTTCTTCATTCTTTGAATACACCAGAATGTCATCCAAGAATGCAATCACAAACTTATCCAAGTATTTACTGAAGACACTGTTCATAAGACACATGAAAGTAGCAGGTGCATTGGTTAGGACAAATGGCACCATAGTGAACTCATAGTGTCCATATCTAGTTCAGAAATTTGTTTTGTGAATGTCTTCATCCTTTATCCTCACTTGATGGTAGCCAAACCTCAATTCAGTCTTGGAAAACACTTTAGCTTCCTTCATCTGGTCAAACAAGTCATCAATTCTTGGCAATGGATACTTGTTCTTGATTGTTACTTTGTTTAGTTGCTTGTAATCTATACATAGTCTTAACGTCCCATCCTTCTTCTTAACAAAAAGCACAGGTGCACCCCAAGGAGATACACTAGGTCTAATCTACTCCTTTTCCATTAATTATTGCAGCTGCATCTTTAATTCTATCAGTTCAGGTGTGCTCATTCTATATGGGGATTTGGAGCTTGGTGCTGCTCCCGGAACAAGGTTAATGGAGAAATCAATGTCTCTCTTGGGTGGTAGTCCAGGTACTTCATCTGGGAATACATCTTGGAACTCCTGCAGCAGCTGAAAGTCTTCTAACTTTGCCCCTTTATCCTCTATTGAATCGGATATATGCACAACATATAATTGACAACCCTTTTTATATAACTTTCTCAGCTGCAAGGCTGAAATCTGCCTTACTGAAACTTGTTTTGTAATTCCTTTAACCAACCTTGGTCTTCCTTCATCATCAATACACTCAAGTACCTTCTTATAGCAGTCAATCTTGGCTCTATGCTTCTCCAACCAATCCATGCCTATCAAGGCATCATAAGATCCTAAGGGTAGTAAATTCAAGTTTACCTTGGTGGGAAGTCCATTCAACTCTACAGAACATTCCACCACTACTTCACTCACCTTTCTCTTAGTTCCAGTGGCTAGTTGAACTAACCAAGACTTACTATGTTTCGCTTTACCAAGTGAACAAATTTCAACCATTTTAGGGGACACATAACTATGAGTGGATCTTGGATCAATTAAAACAGAAATAGATTGCTTAGCAATCTTACCTTCAACTTTTACCACTGTTGATTGGTGGTCTTCCTGGTGATCATCCAGTGCTGCATAGATTCGAGGTGTGGCTCTAGCCATATATTCCATTGTGGTTTCTTCTCCCAAGTTGTGCAAGCTTCGTGGGTTCCCTCTTCGATTTGGGTAGTCTCTAAACATGTGGTTGTCTCCATATCCCCAACACTAAGGTGGTCCTTTTGATGTTCTCACTATTGTTACAACTGGTTTGAACCCACTTTCTATTGGTTGTCCCTATGGAAAGTTTCTGGACTGATTCTTGAAAGGTGGTTTGAAGCCACTTCTCCTTGGTTTGAATCATCCTTTGGGATTTCCTTTCCTTGCTGGTTGACTATCTGTATTCCCTTTGTTCTGCTAATAACAGAGCATAGCCATCCTGATGTCTTCATCCAAACTTGGTGGATGGACAAACTCAATCCTATACCTGTAGTTATGTGGTAGGCTTCCAAGGAAACATTGAATCTTCACCCTTTCATTCTTGATGTAGTCTACATACCTTAACAATTCCAAGAATTTATGAACATGTTCCTCCATGGAACTTTTCCCCAACCTGAGTTCATTGACTCCTTTCTCTTGTTGTCATAATACCTAGCTGATAGGTATTTCTCCTTAAATTATCTTGTAAACCAATCCCAGCTGATCCTCCTTGTTCCCACCAAATGGAATCTCTTCCATTCAGATTGTAAATGGAAACTCTAGCCTTCTCACTTTCTGAATAGTCTTGCATTTTGAAATAATTTTTCATTCCAAGAAGCCATGCCTCTGCCTCCTGGCCTGTCTTGATTTCTCCATCAAAGGTAGGATCTCTTTCTTTCCTAAATTATCCCTGTGGAATCCATATGGACTTCCTTCCTCTCTCGGTCCTGTTGTAAGTGTGCCTTGGACTTATCTGAGAGTCCTTGGAGTATCCTGATCTGCTAGATTGAGATCCTGAAGAGGATTTTCTATGCCTTCTGCTCACAAAACCCCTTCTATGGCTTGGATTTATTTTCCTAGAATGACCTCTAGAATGGTTGACTGCATTCCTTTCTTCTCGTCCCATATTACTTGGATTGGACCCCATGTTTAATTTTTGATGCATGTCAGTGAAACTCTGCATAATGGTTGCATTGAGATGGTGTTGCTCCTCTTGCGCCTTTATCAGCCTCTCATTAAAGCTTACCATGGTCTTAACCAAGTCCTGGGGATTTACCCGTTCCCTTCTTCCATTAGACGTTTTTTCGGCATGCTCTTCTTGCACATTTCCCCCCAACACATCTTTTTCAGGATCGTATGGATCTTGCGCATCATTAACAGTCACCATTCTTTTTTTCTGACACATGGCCTTGTTGTTTGATTCAATTGTAACCTGCTGCAATCAAAGTGCATGATATAATTGTTTATTAGATAACATAGAACTTGAAACATCCATTCAATTTGGAAATTACTCATTAAACAGTTAATAAATAAGAGTTATGTTATGTTAAAACAGTTCCATGGGCATTTCCTTGCATGCGATTTCCTTTATGGTTCGGCCCTAACAGCCCCAATGTTGTAACTGAAGCTTTGATACCACTCTTTAACGTCCCCCGGACCTCCCTTGTGGCCTTCCGAGGCCATCGAAGACCCGACATTACTTTTTTTTCTTCTTTTACTTCTAAAACTACACACAACCGCATGGAATTTGGATCTGCAATCCACAGGATGTCTAGAGGTTTTCCACAATCTGCAGTCTACGATTGCACCTTTTTGCAATCTGAAATATGCATTGCGTCTTTCCGCAATCCGCAATCACATCTTTCTGTAATCCGCAACCTGCATTGCATCTTTCCGCAATCTGCAATCCGCTATCGCGTCTTTCCGCAATCTGCAATCCGTTATCACGTCTTTCTGCAATCAGCAACCCAGATTGCGTCTTTACACAATCGAGGAAGTTGGAATGTGGAAGTCCAACTTCCAACTTCCGAAAAAATTCCCTTCCGCAATCTACAATCCACATTCCAGAAGTCGGAATTGTGGAAGTTCAACTTCAAACTTCCAGGAAACTTTCCCTTCCGCAATCTGCAATCCGCATTGCGGAAGTCAAAATTGTGGAAGCCCAACTTCGAACTTCCGGGAAAATTCCCCTTTCACAATCCACAATATGCATTGCAGAGGTCAGAATAGCGGAAGCCCAACTTCAAAATTCCGAAAAACATTCCCTTCCGCAATCCGTAATCCGCATTGCAGAAGTCAGAATTGCGGAAGCCCAATTCCTCTATTCCTGCAGCTCGCGAAGGCAAACGTTTTAGAGGCATAACTTCTTCATCCTTGGTCCAAATGAGGCAAGGGTGGTATCATTGGAAATATCTTGGAGAGATCTATCCAATGGTACAACCCCCTTCCCAGTTGATGTATCTAGCCTCCTCATTTCCTTATCTGAAGTTTTTTCCATGAACCTTCTAAGGTATCTTCCAACCTTTAACAGATCTCTACCTATCTCCTTCCATAACCCATTTTCCCTTTGATTCATAGAGCGGGCTAAGCATATCGTAGGCCACGTAACCATTCCATGATTAAGTAGGGTTAAGCAGTACATTTACAAGGGTAAGGATCTCATATCAAAATACATGTAATGAATGAACTAAGGCTAACCATACATCTAACACATGTAAATTAGCAATTCATTAAACTCATGCAACCAAATGAAGTATTCAACCTGCACCCAATCTTCCACTCAGACTTACACATGGTATAACTATCATTCCCATTCATATAACATTCATTCAATAGGTTAAGCAATACAACATAATAAAAATACATCAAATAACGTCATTCATTCCACATAATACTTATCTTTGTATCTTGAAGTTGCCCCAGCAACTGGCTAAGTGAGAGAAACGTTCCACCCAACCTTAAGTCTCTATCTAGCCTCTACTCTTTCAGCTGAGAGACCACCCTCGAGCTGGTCTATGTATCCATTAAGGAGGGCTAGGTAGGCTCTATAACAGTCAAGATCCACTTCAATGCTGAGCCAACCCATAGCTGGGTTTATCAAGCAATATCATGCATAACCAACCTGCAGTTGGGTTTATCAAGCACACACACACTAAGCCAACCTGCAGTTGGGTTTATCAAGCATACAGGATAACAAGGAGGATATTGCTAAGCCAGTGAGGTCAACCATAGAGCTACAGACATATCAATCACTCAGTAGCTGAGAGTCTTCTACAAAGTTGTAATTAATCATTTTTGACCCATTAAACAAGATGTCTCGTGTTGGAACAACAACATTACTAGCCATTAAACAAAACCTTCCTTGGTTTTTAAAGTCGTTTTACAAATATTTGAGGACTTTATCTCCATTTTTTAACTGCTCCTATCTTCTTTGTTGGTAATTCCGAGTCAACCCTGGATGCTTTTCTATGGCACCCACATTATCCACCTTACCCAACATAAGGAAGGCCCTCTTCTCTGCTACACAGTCCCTCAAGGCCGCTTCCCTTCCAGTGTTATTCAGGGTAGGCATAAGAAGGTCCATCTACTGGTTCTATGAGATCATAGTATTCACCAAGGTTATCAATCCTTCCAACATTAAATCCTATCTTCTACGTCTGCTAAACACACTGATTCATTCCATAGCTGCGAACTAAGATTTGTTCACGGGTTCAAGACTTCACACAGCTTCCTCAAGCTATTCACGCCCCGTAATCCACCTTCGAACTCGCCTTCAAGGATCTACTAAAGGATAACGCATACGCGCGGAATCCCTCTGGCATTCGGCTTCACTCTTTCGGCTCACCGAGGAGATATCGTCTCCTTCCTATCTCTCATGGCTCACTCTCTACTCAGGATTTTCTCCCTCGACAACAACACTAACCGACCACCAAAAGAGTGGACCCCTTCCTCCAATCTCAGTGTTGTTTTTATCTGCTGCAAATATCCTTCGTCGGCTTACCTTCTCCACGTTCTGTAATTGAATCTGTAACCGTACAAGGAATCAAATCGGTTACTCCTGCCCAAGTGGCAGCATGGGTCACCATCCCACAACCCCTTCACCTCTCCCTAGTAGATACCTTCGCCCCCTTCTCATTAGCTGCCTCAATTAGCCAGTTTTGGGTATTTCATTGCAATATTAAACATTTGCATCAATTACAAAATTTCATGGCTTAACAGCACATGCATAGTTTCACTATCAAATACTTGCCTATGAAAGCAAACCTTAAACATCCACTAGTGGGGTCTTGGCCTTGATATCCACACTAGGATCAACACACATTGCACAAACACAATATTTACATTGAGGCCAATAATTACTATGGCAGGATAGGGGTATTACAAAAATTTTGAAGAGACTATTGCCATCATAGCTTGAGTCCAACTTCTCCCTAGCAATATATTATAATGAAGTGGATATTTAACCACTTCTACATCCACCTTTGACTATTTTTCCCTCTAGCTATACAGGAAAAGCTTGGATAATTCTATGAGGTTGGAAAAGGTGACCATCAAAAGCTTTCAACATAGTGACGGTACAGCAATCACATCAGGTGATCCTAAAGCCTTCCAACATGCTAAATACGTGACACATGTGTAGGTTCCCTCATCTACAATTGTTCGATGAATCTTAGTCTTTCCATATACAACTTGGATCTAAAAAGCAGCATGATGGGGTAAACGAGGCTTCCAATTCTCAAAATCGAAAGAAATCACTTGACTGTCCATAGGATCTAGAGATCCTAAAGCTAAAAGTAAGGTCTTCCTTTGAGTTGGACAGCTCTAGAGTACCTCAAGTGTATACATTGCACAAGGATCCTGAGCCAAATATTCAACTATACTATAATTCTAAGCAGCATGTGCATTAGGATTATACATGGATTTTTTTAGAACACCCTTTGGTATTCTAGGCATAGTATCATTGGTAGGATTCTCTATGTGTAAAGAATTGTCATTATCAACATTAAGGGATTCTTTATCTTTGGATCCAAATTAATTAGGTTCATAATTATTATTCCTAGTGTGGCTATGAACATCGTATTAACATATGAAAAATTCACCTAGGCCTAAATTTCCTCCTTGAGAGGAGAGGAGGCACCCTAGTTTCCCCCTTGGGATGCTGCAGGGTTTTGTTGAGCACCAACAATCATTTGTTACTAATGTAGAGGAAATGTATTTGTTAATACACTAGGTTGGGAGGACCCTTCCTCATATTCCAATATCTTCTCATTCGTTTCCATATTAGGGCATTCATAGGTTAAGTGATCTTCTTGACATAACAAGCAAGGAAATTTTCTTCTACCTTTTTCATTATTTTCCCCACTAGAATTAGTGTTGTTATTGTTGTTTTCATTGTTATTCCCATTTTTCTTGTTCTTGCTCTTATTCTTCTTCTGTCCAAGTTGTTGGTTTCCTTTAGAGTTCTGTACTAACAGAACAACCAGAAGGAAGGTTGGGTTAAAGGTTCTTTGTGTTACTCTGACTAGTTCTCGACGAATTTTGAGTAGAAAATTTATTACCCAGGTGATCCTGCTACAACCTGATCCCCATTTTTTTTCAAAATTGTGGGGCCCCTCCTTTTCTCTTGAAATAGTTTTAGATTTTAATTCATCCTAGAAAAACTCCTACTCTCAAACTTAGACTTTTTCCCATGGATCAAACAAAGAAGTTCATTTTCACTAAGCAAAACTCAGCTTTTGGCACCGAAACAATTGGCGAAACTTGTCCAGTTCAGCCGACAAGGTCGGAGACATTTTTTTTAGTTTTGGACAACTTTCCTGTTTTGGAGAAACTCGACTAAATCTGTCGAAACGGTCGGAGTACTTTCGATTCCGCTATTCCAACACTTAGACTTTTTCGAGCATCATATTTCGGCGTGAGAACTCCAGATCGGCGAAGAAATTTTAACGTCGCGACGCGTTTTGGAGCAACTCGGATATTTCACCAAAACGGTGGTCGACGAATGTTAAGACGACCCGATCAATCATTGGTGAAAGCAGATCGATGAAGAAAGTTAAATGTCGCGACATGTTTCGAAGCAACTCGGGTGTTTGCGCCAAAACTATCAGCAGTAAGACTCGAGACCCTACGCCGAAAGGCCTCGGCAAAAGAATATCTCTAAGGAAATTCAAGTGTTGCGATACATTTCATCTAAACTCAGAAAAGGATGCTGAAACGGTCTCAAACGAGAAAACAAAACTCTCATGGTAGCGTTGATGAAAGGTTGTCGAAAGCCATCGTCGACATAGTTTTAAGAACACCACCAACGCGTTTCGCGGCGATTGAGCGAGTCGCTCTGAAATGGTCGGCTGATAAATTTTAAGGGAAGCGATACGTAGAACAGATTGTAGCGTCGAAACGGTTTTGGTCATAAGTAACCCCAATGCCTTCTCATTTATGACCCCACCAACCTCACCCCGTTTGAAATTAATGCTCATTTTTGTAATTATAGGTTATATATAGGGCGAGGGGCAATTTTGTTTGATATTTAAAAAACATCGTTTTAAATGATTTTCAATCTCTGCCATTCGCAGAACGCCAAGCGTCACAACATCGTCAAGCTCAACAACCATTCGATAACTGACAGGTAGGTCGTCTCATCCTTTTAAGTTAATCTTGCTTTTTGTTTTTTATTTATTGGGGTTTCTTATGGACATTGACCCTCCCTCACCGATGGTTCTTCCATGTGGTTTTGTCCTGTGTTTCTACCTGTTGTACCTACCTTCACAATTGCATAAATCCAGAATTTTTTTTCGTATGCAATTTATACCCTAGCCTCCTATGCATTAATCAAGTAATTTTGTGTAGCTTCTTGTGATTGTTATTTGGCTATTAAAATTGAAATATGTATTATTGAAGTTCTGCTTCTTGCACCTAGATTTTACTGCTTGAATGATGGAGTAATTTTTTAGGGAAAACCAATGTGGGGTTTAGAGTGGTTGTTAAGAAGGTGGGTTTAAACTTCGCAGTTTCCCTACCTCTTTTCGAACACCCAGTGAGCCTCTCAGTGATCTTCCTTTGTGTTTTGCAGTTCCCGCTACCAATTGATCGACTCGCATCTATAAACACCAAAACTTGCCCTTTTTCTTTTTCTTTTTCCTTCATAGACTGAGCCTAATGAGTATACTTCATACAACCCCTTAAGCAAAATCATTTAAATATTGGTTTAACCATTATCGCGAGTTTTCAACCAGAAAATTATATGTAACACCAACAGTTATTTTGTGCTTATTAATGAAATTGTCGGGAAGAATATTTTGAGAGAATTTTGCATATTTTTTCCCACACCTACATACTGTTAAAACAAAGCAACAAAAAAAATGATAGAGTGGCAGTAATGGTTTTTTCAACTTATCCTATTGTCAGAAAATGCTTTATTAACTTCGGGTTGAATTTTGCTAACACCTTGTTTTCACTTTTCATCAGGATTTGAATATGACTAAGAAGGGTGCCAAGAAGAAATCTAAGGTAACCAAGTCAGGATCGGACATGGAGATTATATTAGACAAGAAAATAGAAACCATGTTCGAAGACACAAAAGAAGTAACAGGAGTTGTCCATGAATTCAAATGGGGGGAATTGTATCAAATGATCTGGAACCAAGATATCCCTGATGCATCTCTCGAAGAAATGATTTTGTATCAAAATATCAAAAGATCAGGCATCACCAAAGTGGTTACACGCCCAGAAATGTTTCCATGTTCAAACGTCATTGGATGGATCCTGACACAAGATGATTGCACATCAACAATCATTTCTGACACCAAAGGGGAAGCATTTGCCTCATTCCATCCAGCTCATATAGCAGCGGCATATAAGCTACCGCAAGCCCAGGTCATGTTGACTAAAGACTGGATCAAAGGCTTAAACATAGACCACTTTGAATATGCTAAGAACATGATAGTGTCAGGAAGGAAGCTGAGACAGAAAGCAAACGAAGAATATGAGTGTCAAAACTTGAGGACCCCTTTCAGAATTATAGCTCTGATGCTAAGAAGAATTTTCGGCAAGGAAAATGGAACTATCTACAAGCTACATTGGGTTCCAATACTAATTTACTACATATCCTTCCACGACACAGTTTCAATTGGGCATACATCATCTCGGATAACCTGTCATCATCAATAGCAGTTGCACAAGGAGGTTTAACCCAAAATAAGGAAGAATTCTACATGTCTTCATACCTCATAGATTGCATATTAGCTAGGAACCCATTTCCTAAGTTAGGATGCATCTGGAATGGAGCTGAATATTCGGTCTACGTGGATTATCGGATCCTCTAGGCCCATAGATATGCAAGCCATTATAAGCTCATATGTGAAGAGTTCATCATGCCTCTCTACTTGATCATATTTCATAAAGAACCAAACTGCTTGTCTGAAAATGCAATGGAATTCATAAATGAACACGAGGACTACTACTTATCACGAGAGGGAACATACATCAGAATGTATGGAGGTTCCTAAGCTCCATCCCTTTTTCCCAAATATGCAACCAATTTGTTGGTCCACAAGGAAGCAGTAAGGCAAGTTTTCATTAATGGGATTGGTAGGATCCTGCATGATCAAAAGAAAGCTTCATTCCCACCTTTTCCTTTCTGTATAGGGGCATACAAGTTCTCCAAGGTTAAAATTGTCGAAGCTTTCGTTCAAGATTTAGAAGCATTTCATTTTGTAGAAAATATTTTCGCGAGAAATGATATCCAAGGCAGGGTTTCCAAGCATTGTGCAGCAGTCAAAATACATTGTGAATATGTCAATCACTTCGACAAGGACGAAGAAGTGTATCGGAATGCAAGCAACATGACCGAGCTCAACAAACGATTTTGTCCCAAGAGCGGGGGTAGTTCCAATACTGCTACCAACACTTCCAAAGTGGAAGAATTACAAAGGAAGTGAGAAGAAGTTACAAGACTGCAAGTAGAAGAAGAAGAGAGGAAGCTCAAGGAGGAAGCAGAAAGGCTACAAAAGGAACAAGCAGATAGGTTAAGAGCGAAAGAATTGGAGAGACAGAAGAAGGAAGACACCGAGAGGCAAGCTGTTGAGGAAGTAAAAAGAAAAGAAGAAGAAGAAGTAAAAGAAAGAACAGAAAGAGAAGTCGCAGAAAAACAAAAGAAAAGGGAAGAAGAAGAAAATTTCAAGCAAGCTTTGGAGAAACATGGAAGCCTGAGTATGCAAAATATGGACATAAACCCACCTAAGGTGTCTAGTATGATGCTCATGGGAGGTCACCTCCCATTTCATGAGCTCGGACTCACCCCATTCACCACGTCAAAGAAACATATTGTGGCCAAATTGGACACTATCATCTTTGATCAGAAGATAAATACCATCACAGGACATAGAAGAGGCTGAAAATGGGCGCCAAACTCGATGTTGTTATTGTTCAGGAAAGCACCATCATGTAGGGTACCCACAAGGACCTTAAGTTCATGGCATCTGTAAACAAAGCTGTTGCGCAAGCAAGTGCAGATAATGTTGACAAATTGATGAATGACATTAAGCGAAATAAAGAAAATATGCTCAAATTAAAAGATAATTTGGTGAAAGTGCGAGGAGAAGGGATAGAATTGAAAAGGAAACATGACGCCAGTATATCCGAGATGAAAAGGATAATGAATGAATACCAGAATCTAGAAGTAGAAAAGGATGCATTAACTGTGCATTTAATGACTATGGAAGGGGAAAGGAGTGACTTTGAAGCTCAAATCACTCAGTTAGAGTCAAGAGAGTCGGTCGCACACCAACAGGTTGAAGACTTGAAAGCTCATATGGAGGAGTTGGTCAGGGATAAGGAATCTTTGGCAGAGCAATTGGAGTTGGAAGACAAGAGAAAGCAAGATATAACTCTGTTTTGTGATCAAGCCTACAATATTTAGGAACAAATATATCATTCTCAGGAAGTTCTCACAAATGAAATCTACAAGATGGAGCTAATGATGGCAAGAATGAAGGTGATAGTTGCGGAATCACTGGAATTCAGGAAAGGGCTATTGGATATTGCATATAAGGTTAAAAATCAGATGGCCTGGAAGGAAATTAACTCGGATTTCCCTTATCATCTTCCCCAGAAGACAATAGAAGACCTGAAGTCAGAGATGGCACTTCTGGAATTTTGCAGGAAAGCTGCTAGGAGGCTAAATAATGAAATTCCTAATACCATCGAAAAGTGTCATGAATTTTACAAGAAAATCCATCAGGTCCATGAGAAGTTTCACATCCCTTTAGTCCTGAAGATAAATGAGCTTCCAACAAAGGATCAGTGCATAGCATAGCTACAGGATGGGTTGTGGGGAGATCTAGAGTATATCATAAAAGTGGATGCTCTAACAGAAGAACATATTCATCAATTTGTGGGACATGCTTCTATTAATGCATATTTCCTGGAATATAGTTGCAAGGCTATAGCAGAAGGGGTGGTGCATATAAAGGCACAGTTTTCAATTCATGAAGTGACTTTGCAAGTATTGGAGCCTAACAAATATAAGACCATAGTTGAAGAAGCTAATGTGTGGGCTGAATATCTTTCTATTTTAGTTAGGCCCACATAAATCCAAATTGTAAATATCTTTTTGTATTTTCTGATGTAAGCACAAAATGACAAATTTTGGTAATTCCTAGGGTTAGGGTAAATGAGGAGTCACTAGAGGAAAAACTATTTTGTAAGATAAATAGAAGAAGAGAATAAGGATTGAAGGAATTTTGCTAGCATAATAGAAGCTGTACCATTTTGTGAGAGAACTATTTTTCTGCTAATAAGAAGGATTTGTTTGCTGGGGAAAGTTGCACAGAGATTTTTTCCTGGAATGTGTGGAATGCTTAATGTGGAACTACTTCTTGCATTCATAACTCATACTATGATATCGTTCTAACTTTCTTGAACTACTTCATTGGTGATGAATGATTTTACTTTCTATGCAAATTTTTATGTGTAAAATGAGTAATAAATTATTTTAATCATATCATAGATATCTTTGGTATTCTTTCAACTGTAAATGTGAATGTTGTGTTGAAACAACTATCTGTGAGACTTATATTAACATTTCCAGTATATTACTCTTAATTCAAATTTGCTCCCTGCATGGACAAGATAATTAGTTTAATTTAGAATAGGAATAGATAATTGATAAGGAAGGAGCGGTAAGACGAGAGGTAAGAACCTGTGCATCGCTAGTGTGGTTTATGTCTGTCAATTATATGCATTTAATTAGGGCATTTGCATCTCATACTTAAATATAAAATCACATAAATGGTGAACTGGGCCGCAACCGGTAAATATTTTAAACATTCACACTCACAGTAGCCAGACCGTTAACCGGACGGATTCCCCACACCAAATGGTGAGCGATCTAATTGGGCTTGCTTACCGGGGAGAATCCCTACTGTTGGTGCAGATATTTTATGGGCATCAACACCAAGACACCTAAATCATTCTCAACTACATCAATCACACCATCATTAACGGGTGTAGGGATGGGCTTGGTTGGGTCATCTTCTACTCTAGGAGTAGTAGGCATAATTTCATATAGCATCTTGGATTGGGAATAAACCAAATCCAATTGTTGGGCTTTGATAATAGCCTGGTATTTGGTCTGAACCCCAGAGGGAGCCACATTATCTGCAATACATGGATAAAATGACTTAATGAACTAATCAATTAGGAACTCTTCAAGAATATGAGCCTTGATAAAGCTACACCTCCTCCGCCACTCATGGATGTGGTCATAGATATGAGTATATTTATCCTAATGAAAGGATGTTAACAGCTCTATCCCAATTTCATATCGGACTAGAAGCTAGAAGTGGTTAATAAATGCCATCACAACTGAATTAAAAGTTTGAAAGGATGCTCATGGTAACTCAATGTACCATTTATCGACTACCCCAGTTAAATTACTTTGGAAGAGACGCAATCTAATAAAATCATCCATCAAAGAGTTGGATGAACACCATAGATGAAAATTCATCACATGGTTATTCATTCATTCCTTAGGTTTACCTTTAAATTTATGAATGTATGAAGGAAAATTAGTGGATAGGGGTGTCCATCTCGGTTCATGTTACACTGGATCATTAGTTAAATTTGAAAGGTCAAGCAAATTCAAAGTGGACAGAAATGGAAACTTTATCTGATCCATAGTGTTCTAGGTTCTAGGAGCATTAGTTTTCCATTGGTTGGTGTTGGCATATGGTTTTCTTGAAATGTATGAGTTTCTAGGACTAGTGAAAAGTGTATTAAGTTGTCCAAAGTTCTGACCATATTGGTTTTGAAACAAAGGAAAGGTTGTTACAAAATCCCCTCCCATTCCTCCTAATGGTTGGCTACCTTGTAAGATATGTGTCATAATAGGGTTAACCATATTGGAACCTCCCATCCCAGAAAAGGGAATATTTCCCTAAGTGGCATTTTTCCCCCATGAAAACCCAATGTCGATGCCCCCTAGTGTAAATGACTTACCTTGCAGTACATTTAGTCCAAAGTGGTTACCGAAACTCATACCTCCAAAATATTGGAAAGGTAATCTTAACTGGGTTAGGGTGGAGTTAGAAACAACTCCAGTTAAGGGTGGGTTAGGCATAAACATTCATCCACTAAAGGGTGTTAAATTATGGAAAGGGACAAATGGGCCACTACCTAAAGCAGTGGTCAAAGTTGAACTAGGATGAATAGTAACAGGTATAGGTTGAAACCATGCAAAGTAAATCCAAAAGAGAAAGGGTTTGAACTCAATTGAGTTGATGAACTAGTACTAGTAAGTATCATCAAGGATGATGGGCCCATCTTGATCCTACTGTGGATTTCATGTTGAAACTAATTCCTTCTACAGGAGTAGTACTAACTGGATTTGTTACCTCCCCTAAACTAAACACTTGTTCATTATTTTCCATGTTAAACAACCTAGATAATGGATTAGAAACGTTGATACTAGCTACTTGGGAAAAACTAGGATGTTGTGGCGGGTTCAAATGTCCAAATGGATCATAGAGGTCCTCAATTTGAATGGGACCTATATTCTCTGTAGTGAGGAGAATGAATTCTAGGAGAGTTATGCAAATGCTCCTCAGTACCCCTAAAACTTTCTATGTCAGAAGAACTCTCGGACTCACTTGACCTAGAACTAGGGTTGTTTTCTTCTATTCGTTGTTGTTTTTATGTTCATGGTTTTCCTCTTTTTCCCTTTGAGGGGGTAGATTGTTATATAGTCCATTATTCTCCTAGGAACAGGGACTTCTCTCTGTTCATGAAAGTTTCCTTGGATTCTTCGAGACCTGCATAGAGGTTTATTGTCCACGGTGGCCCGCAGAAGACACTAAGAAGGAAATCTACAAAAAATAAAAATCAAACAGCACAATAAAAAGTGCCTGAAATATATCAAACAAGCAAAGAAATATCACAATAAAAAGTACTTGGCTGCAAGCATCATTCAATAAAGAGCCAGTAAGGTGTTCTTCTAAAGATCGTCCTTGGATGATTAGGGCCCAATTCCAACCAACGAAGATTGAGAAACAGTTATACTAATATTTCAATCACCAAGGGTGAAAGTATTATCCTTCCGCCAACACCCGCCCAAGGGGATTAAGATTTAATGTCTATCTCAAGTGCCACAAGATATCCCCTTGCAACACCCTAGGAGGTACCTAGGAATAGTAAATATGGTCACCAACATATTGGGGTTGAATAATATGGATATATAAGGCTTTACATAAATAAAATTAGGGTTTAAAAGATAGAGGATCATGTACCTTGTTTATGGAGTTTGATCCTAGATTTCGTTGCTCCAAGATTTGCTCCAAAACTTCAACCCAAGAACCTGCAAAACCACTACAGTACCTTCCTCAAACACATCTGGATACAAAATATTGTTGAAATTCAAATAAAACATAGAAATAAACATTCTAATCAAATAAACATCAATATGTAACCAAATCTAAGATAATCATGAACACAATAATTAGGGAAGAGAAGATCTCCAATATTTAATCAATATAGAAGAAAGTTACAAATATACATTTAACTGCCAAGAACCTTTTGAAACCTTGACTCTCGTCTTCTATTTGTATTCTCCAAGAATCCCAACCAAATCTCCAATGCATAAGGGTTTGAAACTGACTAAGGCAACAACTTCAAGACATAGGACATGGACAACAAGGGATAGAGAGTAGCAATTCCTCCAGCATAACAACACTTGGGCCAAAATGTTCCCCTTCATGGCTCATATCCCTTCCTTTTATACTAAGTGGATATGGTTACCTTTGGGTTGGGAGAAGCTATAACTAAAGGGAGGTTACCAAAACCACCCAAATTGCCCCGAAATTCAAATTTTTATTCATTTTTTTAGCATTTAGGTAAAAAAACGAGGGTGGGACAAATGAAAGGTGCATGTAACACGTTGGTGGGACAAAGGAAACCTGCGTTTTCAGGAAGAAATTCTAGTGGATGGCTTATTAGAGTTGTTTTTGTCTCCAAAACCAACAACATGGCTTCTAATTGCTAAGGAAACAATGAATGAGTTAAGGCCATAACATCAAGCACCAAATTATGGCTTGTCCATCCATACTGTCCATTTGTGTGAGCAGCATATTTTTCATGCAAGTGTCGTCATGAAAGTGTGATCATGCGAGCATCATCATGCAACTTTTTCATCCCGAATGCAACAATTTCCCCCTTTTATTACTTAATTTTCTAATTTTAATCAATTTCTTAATTTTGCATAGATGACACCACTTGTCATCCATGCACCTAATATCAATTTAAGGCTAGTTAAATTCACTTAATAACTAATCTAAATTTTAATTATAATGTTCATATTCCATATATATATGTGTGTGTGTGTGTGTGTGTGTGTGTGTGTGTGTGTGTGTGTGTAAGAGAGAGAGAGAGAGAGAGAGAGAGAGAGAGAGAGAGAGAATTATACACAAATTATAGGCACACTCACACCTCTCTTGAATAAACTTTGTGTGGAATAAAAAGGTTACCTTGGAAAACTCACTCTTAAAGAATGCTATGACTTCCACACCAATTTTGGCAACACCTATTTTTGGTAAAACATTCATGATCAAATGTGATACACCGGGGCAGGGACTCGAAGCATATATATATGTGTGTGTGTGTGTGTGTGTATATATATATATATATATATATATATATATATATATATATATATATATATATATATATATATATATATATATAAGAGAGAGAGAGAGAGAGAGAGAGAGAGAATTATACACAAATTATAGGCACACTCACACCTCTCTTGAATAAACTTTGTGTGGAATAAAAAGGTTACCTTGGAAAACTCACTCTTAAAGAATGATATGACTTCCACACCAATTTTGGCAACACCTATTTTTGGTAAAACATTCATGATCAAATGTGATACACCGGGGCAGGGACTCGAAGCAGTATTGTCACATGATGGGAAATGACTTGGTGAAATATACTTATGAAAGAAAAAAAATAACAACAATGTTACATGCAATGATATTGCATTGGGAGTCAATTTAAAGTCAATATAGACCATGATAGCCTAAAGTAATTTTTATAGAAAAAAAATTTGTCAAAAGAACAACAACAATGAGTATCTAATATTCAAGGACTCAATTTTTAAATAATATATAAAAAATGGATGGATAATGTGGTAGAAAATTCCATTTCCAAAATAGAAGAAGAATCCAATTTATATTCCATTATATGTATTTTTGTGTGGTTGGATTAAGCTCTCCAAGAATGGCAAGAAGGTAGTACTAAACAGAAAATAGAATGTAATCTATGGAATATTGGGATTGGAAGAGAGATATCATTTGGTACAAGGATAGAATATTCCTACACCCTTAATCAAAGTTAAAACAACAACTACTGAGGGAGTCTCATAACTATCCCATGGTGGTACATTCATGGTTTCTTAAAATATATCAAATGATCCAAAAAAGTTGGGGAATGAATGAAAGATAATAATTCAAAAGTTTGTTGGAGAATGACAAGTGTGACAAAGAAATAAATGAGAAACAATCAAGGCCCCTGAGTTACTTTAAAACTTACACGTACCTAATCAAGATGGGAAGAGATATCAATTGAATTCATTATAGGTTTACCAAAACCAAACGGTAAGGATGTCATTTTTGAGGTTTTGGATAGGCTCACAAAACATGCACATGTATGTGGAATTCAAAGTACATATATTGCAAGCCAAGTAGCATAAGTGTCCATGAATTAAATTCATAGGCTTCGTGGATTTCCTAAAGTAATAGTAAGTGATAGGGATCCAACTTACCAAATAAGACTAATACTTAGTTGGTTAGCCCATATAAGAGTTAAAAAATGAAAGGGGTGAAGTGAACAAGGAACACACAACCAGCATACCACGATTGTCCCATACCTAACCATTTTTTATTTTTGGAAATAAGAATACCATAAATAGCACTAGTACAACACAGAAGGTAAAATAGGCCTGCTACAAACCTCTATCATTATCATGGCAGAGAAACTGCAATGATAAGTCCCAACCTCCCTTTGTTATTACCTCATAACTAGCACACGATGCCAGTCAATCTCATATGAATTCATAAAAATACTATAAACAATCCCTATATATCCAAATTATTTGACCTTTACCATACCCCCACTAGGGTATCAATCACATATATGCATTAAGTACCATCATAAACATAGATATCCTAGGATTAAGAAAGATCTCTATACTATCTATGAGTATCTAATCATAGTGATTTTCTATCTAATGTATAATAACTTGAGCAATGAAAAGAAATCACATATTTGTATCTTGACATAAAGAGCATCATGGGGTTCATGTTTTGAGTTGGTTCTATTCAAGTACATCTTGATTAATTGGAAATATTCACCTAGAGGACCTTGTACCCACACCCTATCATCATGGCAATTTAGTATGGGGTTTCCCCCATGAAAATCGAGGATTCATCCCCATAATAAAAGGTTCTTCCTAACTACATGAGGTAAATCCCACTAGTCCACCCACCTATGGTAGGGCCAATATTCCCTCAAACCATATTGTATTCATCCCCACACTACTTGGTTGGGCCCAATTCATCTAGCTGGGTGAGATTCCTCCATCACTAAAGAGCCAATCATTTTATTTTCTTCATTTGTTTCCCACCTACTACTATTCCAACCCTCTTCTACTATGAGGTAAAACCTTGTTTTCTTGTTCTACTATTATTAGTGGAGACCCCAAAATTCATAAATTTTGGAAAGAGCTATGGAATATGAGGGGAACAACACTAGCCATGAGTTCAACATATCATCGACAAACATATTTTCAAATAGGAAAAGTTAAAAGAAATGTTTAGAGGGTTATTATCTTCATTGTCATTCTTCATATTAGCAATCTCAATGGTTTGAGTGGCTTCTGATAACATAATGGTGGTATAATACTATCTATCACAAATATACTAAGATATCTCCATTTGAAACCATTTCTAGATATACAACTCCTAATATCACATCATTTTTGTAGGACCATTCCAATTTACCAGTAGACCCACATATGGAAAAATATTTAAAATATTTACATTTGGAGAAGATTTGGTGCCATTTCCCCAAGGATCGAATTAGTAATTTTTGCAGCTGTTTGTGGGAAGGTTAGAGCAGAATTAATAACTGATTAATGGTTCATATGAGACCTTAATAAAATCCTTGAGACATCCCCTACCTCTGTTCATAAATTCAAGTGGGTTTGGAGGCATTTAGAAAGCCAATTTTAGTCATTGCCCTAGGGGGATTTGAACCTCTAATTGCTAGTAAAATTACATACTTTTTCCAGAATATTAAGGGAGTTTTCATAGGTCTTTTGACGGCCATATATCATCCCTGAACATCATAATCAAGTCCTATTATCAGTCATATAACTTCTCAGGATATTTGGGAGCATTTGGGGAAAATTGGAGACCTAGGTATCATAACTAGTCAAAGGTCGAAATTGGGGAAAAAGTGAAAAATTGGGCACTTTAATAAAATTTTAAAAAAGGGACATTACACCGAGACTGACTGGAAACCCTGAGATTCCTATGGATCTGTAGTAGATACTTGAACTATAAATGGTTGTGGTGCAGTTTCCTTCCATTGGTTGATGACCCAGACAGACGTGTTGGCTTGGAAATGGAGAGGGAAAACGAGGTATGGGACTGGTTTGGCACCACCAATTCTTGGTAAATACAGAGAGTAAATTGGTTGATCATTAACTACTCGATGTTGTGGAGTAGCATGTGTGCTGGCCAAACATCCATCCCATAGGTGATCCAAGGCTTGTAAAGCAGAGAAGGAAACCTGTGGAGTAGCGAGGAACTTCCCAATACAGATAAGTATTTAGTTTTCATTCATTTTTTTTATTATTTCAGATAATGAAAATTTCATGAACAAGTCTTATGACAACCAAGCTGATACACTGTTGTTTCTTTGTCAGAAACCTTGGTCATTACAGGAAGCAAGGACCCTGACGGAACTATAAATGCTTGGTAAATCCATTCGGTTCACTGATTGGGTATTAAATGTTGTGGAGCAGCCGGCGTGCTGGCCAAACATTCCTTAAATGCTTGATAAAACCCAGTCGGAGTACTGGCTTAGCATATTTCTAAATGGTATGTCTAATAAACCCAGTCGGCGTACTGGCTTGGCATTGCCAATTCGAATTATTGTGGAGTAGCCTACATGCTAGCCCAACATTCGTTATTGTATTCACGGGCGATCCAAGGCTTGAAAACCAAAGAAGGATCCTGTGGAATAAAGTGAAGACATCTAATACAGATAAGTATTTGATTATCTTGCAGCTTCTTGCTTATTTAATATGAATATACGTGTTTACATGATTTGGTTATGATTTCTTAAACTCTTGTTTAGAGATAAACCCTATGAAAATAAAATAAACACGTGAATTGATTCAATGATTGAGTGTAGGTATTACTGGAAGCAAGGACTATGGAGGAATCCCAAGGATGCATGTGGACATGTGACTGTCCTAAAGAGATCAGTATGAGTAGTAATGAAAGATGGTGCTATTGGACTTGTGTGAGTCCTAGCAGCCAAAGGTTCTGTAGGAAACAATGGGGAAGGGTTCCCTGGTTGAAAAATCCTTAGACAGAACTTAGACACTATGTGTCATAGCCAAGAAAAGGAAAGTCAAGCATTCACATTGAAGTGAAAGAGGATAAGGAGCATGAAACCATAGTGGTCGTGTAGCTATGGATTGGAACAAGACTAAGAGGGGGAAACTCTTACTCTTATCTTTCCTTTTGACTGATGCATCTTAGAAACATCAAATTGTTGAATGCATGTCATGACTTAAATTAGATTGTGTTTAATTTCTTGAAATAAATTATGAAGGTTGAAATAGCTAATTCCCTGTGAAAGGATGAACATGAATGAGTTCATGTGTATGTTGGGAAAGCATGAGAAGTGTGGAAGTCTCATGAGTAAAGCATGGAATTTCAATGTCAATTGGGAAAATAAATGACTGATTTTAATATTTGTGTTATGCTTGGTCTAACAGGAATTTCCATGATGAATTTCACAGGTGAGAAATTGAAAGCCATTGATTGCAGCTGTTACCAGCCAAGTGTTGCTAGTGACCAGAGTGAGAGCCAATTGTGCACATTGGCCATGGAAGCAGACCAAGGATATGGGGTTTGGCTGAAAATATTCCTCAAATAGTTGTCAGGACAGTAATAAAGATGGAATCCATGAAATTCTAGACTTGTACACCAGCTGGAAGATAAAGAAAAGAAAGGGATTGTTGCAGAGAAATGCCCACCTGTAGAGATGGAAGATAAAAGTCAGCAGGAGCAGCTTATGGAAGCCAAAGGACTTGGTCCTGAAAACCCAAAAGATGAAACGCAGGACCGACCTACCACATTTTGTTAATTTTTGGACGTGTGTAAAGTGGGTATGTATTCTTAAGTGTTGGAACACCGAGGATAGTGTTATTCCAAGGGGGAGGCGATTGTAATATCCTGATTTTGACCTCATTACATTAAAATGTAAAGGATGTAATATTGTTATAAAATCATGGTGAGGAACTCAAGGCCAAGGCCCCGCCATCGATTTAGTGATGCATATGGTTTGCGTGCTAGCCAGGCACAATGGAATTGCAAATATCATGTAAATATGCATTTTAATAAAAATACCCACAACTAGCTATGCAATGCAACAAGAGATGGGGGCATGATTTTTACAAGGAATTGGGAGGGAAATATTCAAACCCTTGGATCCAATCAAGTCAATCCAAGTGTCAATGAGAGAACCCATAAACCCTCAACTACCCATGTTTTATTTTGTACCCAATCATTCATTTCTCCCAAGAGTTGGTTGAAGTAGTTAATGCCTTGGGGAATGGAGAGGTATGGTTGTCCAAATTCGGGTATGGGAAAGCCACCCTTCATAGAAATTCCTATTTGACTCCTTGGGCAAGAGGAGAGCCACAAAATTGATCCCCAAGCCATTATTCACCCTTTCCTTTGCTCCCTCACGGAGTTTGAGCTTCTGGGGTGTTTTTCCTCTATGTTTTTCCTGGTTTTCCCTTGTTTTCTAGCTGGGAAGAGGGATTTTTTATTTTGCAGAGATGATGGGAGGAAGGGATCTCGATTTGGGGTTTCATTAAGGTCATTTTGGCCATTTGGAATGCTCATTACCTGTGGGAGAAATCGGTTTTGCCCCCTGTGGTCGAATTCCCCTTTCCATAGTTCGTTTTGGAGTATGTTGGGGTACGGGTTATGGGTATCCATTGTTTTGGCTTGAGCTTGAGTGCGAGTATCCAGAAATGAAGAGGGTTCATATTTAGCCTGATAAACCCAGTTGTGGGTTGGCTTGGCTTATATATGGTGTTGCTTGGGCTGTGTTGAGCTTGAGAGTCCCCTTTTCCTTGTAGAAATCATGCCCAGCTCGAGGCTGGTAGTTGTGTTGAGAGATTGATGAACACAACTGGCCTATGGTTGGGTGGAACGTTGCAACGACATTGCTAGTTACTTGGGACAACATTACATCAAGATGATTATTTTATCTATGTGCTTTACTTCTGCAAGGTTTTAATTATTTTATGAATGTTATCAATATGTTGGAATTTGCATGATATATGTGTGTAGAAGAATTTTACTTCCACTGCGTTTGATAGATCTACACAAACATATGTTCTTATTTGTATGGATCTAATGAATGGGGATGAGTTTATGTAAAATCCCAAGATCTACAGTCATGTTCCCTTCCTTGTGTTGGATCCATGGGAGGGGACGTGACAGACACCACTTTTCATCCATAAACCTAATATCAATTTAAGGCTAGTTAAATTCACTTAATAACTAATCTAAATTTTAATTATAATGTTCATATTCCATATATATATATATATATATATATATATATATATATATGAGAGAGAGAGAGAGAGAGAGAGAGAGAGAAATATACACAAATTATAGGCACACTCACACCTCTCTTGAAGAAACTTTGTGTGGAATAAAAAGGTTACCTTGGCACACTCACTCTTAAAGAATGCTATGACTTCCACACCAATTTTGGCAACACCTAGCTTTGGTAAAACATTCATGATCAAATGTGATACACCGGGGAAGGGACTCGGAGCAGTATTGTCACATGATAGGAAACGACTTGGTGAAATATACTTATGAAAGAAAAAAAATAACAACAATGTTAAATGCAATAAAAAAAATGCAATGATATTGCATTGGGAGGCAGTTTAAAGTCAATATAGACCATGATAGCCTAAATTAATTTTTATAGAAAAGTTTTTCGTCAAAAGAACAACAACAATGAGTATCTAAAATTCAAGGATTCAATTTTTAAATAATATATAAAAAATGGATGGAGAATGTGGTAGAAAATTCCATTTCCAAAATAGAAGAAGAATCCAATTTATATTCCATTACATATATTTTTGTGTGGTTGGAAGAAGCTCTCCAAGAATGGAAAGAAGGTAGTACTAAACAGAAAATAGAATGTCCAAAAGAAGGGAAATAATCTATGGAATATTGGGATTGGAAGAGAGATTTCATTTGGCACAAGGATAGAATATTCCTACACCCTCAATCAAAGTTAAAACAACAACTACTAAGGGAGTCTCATAACTATCCCATGGTGGGACAGTTACTTTTCACTACTCAAGTTATTATCTAATGTATAATAACTTGAGCAGTGAAAAGAAATCACATATTTGTATCTTGACATAAAGAGCATCATAGGGTTCATGTTTTGAGTTGGGTTCATTCAATTACATCTTGATTAATCAGAAATATTCACCTAGAGGACCTTGTACCCACACCCTATCATCATGGAAATTTAGTATATCCCCCATGAAAATCAAGGATTCACCCCCATAATCAAAGGTGCTTCCTAACTACATGAGGTAAATCCCATTAGTCCACCCACCTATAGTAGGGCCAATATTCCCTCAAACCATATTGTATTCATCCCCACACTTGGGCCCAATTCATCTAGCTAGGTGGTATTCCTCCATCACTAAAGAGCCAATCCTTTTATTTCCTTCATTTGTTTCCCACCTACTACTATTCCAACCCTCTTCTACTAGGAGGTAAAACCTTGTTTTCTTGTCCTACTATTATTAGTGGAGACCCCAAAATTCGGAATTTTTGGAAAGAACTGTGGAAGATGAGGGGAACAACACTAGCCATGAGTTCAACATATCATCGACAAACAGATTGTCAAATAGGAATAGTTAAAAAATGTTTAGAGGGTTATTATCTTCATTGTCATTCTTCATATTAGCAATCTCAAAGGTTCGAGTGGCTTCTAATAACATAATGGTGGTATAATACTATCTATCACAAATATACTAAGATATCTCCATTTGAAACCATTTCTAGATATACAACTCCTAATATCACATCATTTTTGTAGGACCATTCCAATTTACCAATAGACCCACATATGGAAAAAGATTTAAAAGAAAAAACTTTGAAATTTCTTAAAAAAAACATGCAAATGGAAAAGAATAGGATGAAATAGCAAGAAAATCAAAATTGAAGTGAAAAACAATTTGAGGAGAGTGATTGGGTATTTTTTAGACTTCAACCTTATAAGCATTCAACTCCCCAAAAAAATGAAGAATAAGAAGTAATCACACCTATCTCGACCCGAGAATCAATTCAATGAAATCACACCTATTACACCCTTACTAACTTTTGAATCCTTGAGTAACGGAGGTAGAAGTAAATCTATACAACTATTAATTGTTTTGCTACACAAGTAATTCATTGTAACTGCACAAGTACCTCATATTAATGCTAAATATTACATCTAGCATGGAGTATATTGAGGTAGGTTTGGCCTGTTAAATTAATCATTCAAAACCAATAAATGAATAACATTATTCTAGCTCAAACACACTATAATTAGCACGGTAATTTCTATCCTTAGGGCCACTCAAATCATAAACCTTAGTCTAATACATAAAGTGGTATAAGCGTTAAGGAACAAGTACCTGTTGGCCAAGTTTTATGTCATGTAGCCAAATACGGAAAGACAACCCACACAAAGCTCTTAGAATAGCTCTTTAAATGTTTGGGATAGTTTCCCTTCACAAGATTGAGGCCCTGCTACCTTTAAGATTTACTCTCAATAAGAGAGTCTCACAATCAGATTTTAATAATCTCCTAAATGATAAACTACTCTGGAACGAAATGCAAAGTTAACTATGATGCAACTTGCAATAGCTGAAACAAACAGTTTAGTAGCTGCTTAACTGAAAACAGTTTAGTAGCTACTAAAAAATCTGTAGGTTTCTGCTACGAAATAAACTGTAATCTATATTTAAAACTAAAATGTGTCCTAACTACTCTATTTTCTAATCTATCTATCTTAATTAGGAGTATTTTAACTATCAAAATGCTATTCTGGATCTTGACATATTAAAAGACATGAACTTAGCTTAGAGAAATCATCAAAACTAAGAACACAATCTGTTATAAATAGTCACTCATTTCAGGAAATGATAACTCAAATTATTATAACATGAAATAAGCACTACATAATTCAAGATACAGAATTAGCATAAACTAAAGAGAATGCAATCTAGAAATCTGTATTTTGATGATAAATATCACTCTAGAAGATGCTTATTCAAATAAACATGTAATTAGAATGATAACAATAGTGAATGGAACAAATCATATGATGATAATGAAGATTATTACGACATCATTTGAACAATCCTTTCATACAAAATTTCACAGATCACATAAGCTCGAGTTTGCAAAGAATTAATCCACACACAACAAAACAATATGTCTATGCAGAAAATGAAATGAAATGAGTATAGAATAAGTCTAGAAGTATATATGTATGTATTACCAGCATAGATCCGTCTTAAACCCGTATCTATCAAGCACCGAGAGGGATCCAATTTCTTGAGGTGTGTTTCTTTTTTAAAATTTAAACTCAAGAAATTTGATCTCTCTTGATTGATAGATCCGAGTTTAAGTTTTAAGTTTTTATTTTATAAACTAACATCTATTATTTAATTACTTTTCATAATATTTTATTTTATGAACCAACATGGATTTTTTTTTAAATACTTTTCATAATTTTTTTATTTTATGAGCTGACATAATTTTTTTTAATTATTGCACCGAGTGAAATGAGGTGCTCTACAGCCGAGTATGGGGGAGATGTTGTAAAGTGTATGTAGCATTACATCTAATAAAACGTTAAAAAATAATTAAAAAATTCATGTCGGCTCATAAAATAAAAAAAATTATGGAAAGTATTTAAAAAAAATCCATGTTGGTTCATAAAATAAAATATTATGAAAAGTAATTAAAAAATAGATGTTCATTTATAAAATAAAAACTTAAACTTAAACCCGGATCTATAAATCAAGAGAGATCAAATTTCTTAAATTTAAATTTAAAAAAAGAAATACACCTCAAGAAATTGGATCCCTCTCGGTGCTTGATAGATACAGATTTAAGATGGATCTATGTTGGTTTTGTTACAAACATTATTGTGTTACAAAGGTTACAACATCTCTCCCATACTGAGCTGTAGAGCACCTCATTTCACTTAATACAATAAAATAAAACTTCAAGATATCAAATTGTTTATTAAAATTGTCTTCCGAACCATTCAAAAGAGACAACTTTGAGCAAAATGATAGTTATTACTGTTCTAAACTCTCCCCTATACCAAGACTCGAATCCTTAGGAGAAGTCCGTACAAAATTCTGGGAAATAATTCCATGGAAATTTACAGAGCATTTCCCCCAGTCCTCACTAGCAGTCGACTCTGCTCATTTTATAGGCCATCAAGCCTCACCATGTATCCAAACTGTAGCTCGAATATCTCCATTTTCTTTGACGTTCCATCTATGACTCAGCATACAATCTCGTGTTTGCTGGAAGAGTAAGCTTTTCGTTGTCTCCAAAAATTGTTATGCCCGGTTCCTTATTTATTTGGTGTTGTCATTCAGTCATATCTCATAAACATGCACATTAAAATATAAAATAAAATCATGCAAAGAAATATCAATAATTGACAGAGAACGATAATTGATCAATAAGAATAATTAATAATATAATTATTCTAAAAGAATTCCTCCCTTTTCTACTTGATCATTTTCCCAATGTCACTACTGTTGAATCTATGTGGCCATACTAAGTTAGCATAAAAATCGTGAACCACCATTCGGCAATGATCCTGGAGGATTCTTCCATAAAAACCGTGAAAATATTATGTTTTATATGTCAGTTTTGATGTAACTTCTTAATACAACGATGCCTTCTATCTTTGCAATCTCGTGGAAAACTCTTTTATATTTCCTCGTATCAACCTTCTCTTCTATTTAACATGACCTGTCAAAAATAAAATTGAAATAATTGAATACGGCATCATGTTAAAATGATCGAATATACAAATACATTTTCATTTGATACATTTAAGCAAACCAAGGCATTCAATATATATAAACAAATCCATTTCAAAAAAATTATTCAAAGCCATCAAATCTAATAATAGATGGTGAAATGATACCTTTCCATAAGTGTAAAACGTTTTAATATTTTGAAATAGATTCAAAAAAAATTAATTTTTGTGAAATAGAAACGCTTTGTTTTGCATAAATTGAATTGACAACCAGAATATAAATCAAGCAATACATTGCTTACAAATATTAACAAGCTTTTCAGGGTCAATTAAAGTGTTTTTAGTTCATTCTAATATATATAAATTTTTGAAATTAGTATTGATTTTATTAAATAGTTAAAGCCAAATTAATATAATTAAATTTTACGAGGACTTAAACTTTGGTAAAGATTCTGCAGTATACCATTTTTGGAGAAATAATGATAAGATTTGGTTGTGTGGATTTATTTCTTTTAAATGAATATATGTGATAAACTTTAATAAACTTATAGTTTTAATAAAAGAACTTGAAAGCTATAAAATATTCTATAGTTCTTCTAATAACATATAAAATTTTGATCCATAATAATATTACCTGAAATTTTATGAAGAGTATGAATCAAAATAGAAAACTAAAAGTCTACCTAAAGTTCAAAATTTAATCCATTTTTTAATTAAAAGAAAAATCAAATTTCATTATTATTGAAATAAAGTTTTAAACTTGATGTTTTTGCTTGAATTATAAACTCTTTGCTCGTCTTTTATATATATATATATATCATCCTAAAGCTTGAATTGAGTCTTAATGAATAACCTCAAATGTAAGAAGATATTGAAAATCATGAAAAGGTAAATATAGTTTAGACCAAGATTTATAAAAAATAATGTTATGTCTAAAAGATTAATTATTCCTTTCCATATATTAAATAAGTTATTTTCAAGTGTGAAAGAATTATAGATGATCAAACCTTATCCAAACTATTAAGTTTTGCTCAAAATTATAAAGTTGTTCAAAAAGGAAAAAAATTATTAAAAGCTAAAGGCTTGTACAAATTATTGGATCATTCAAAATCAGAATCAAAGGATTGTTTTCATTCATCATTTCAAGACTTAAATCACTTTTTGAAAAATTGAAGAGATTAGCTATTCTATATTGATCTACCAAAATGCCCTCTCAAGCAATTAAAATATTAACAACCAAATTTCATAAGATTATAAACCCAAATCAAGGCATTTGAGTAACTAAAATTAGCTCAAATAAGGATATGCAAGCATTAAGGAGCAACCGAAAATCCAAAAGAGTCAAATGAAAAAAACCATTCTATTCACCCAACAAAATGAAAACCAAGCCAAAGAAAAAGCAACGCAAAGAATGAAGGATCAAAGAAGAACGCCATGAAATCACCAAATCCATAAAACAAGACAAAATGAAAGAAAACCAACAGCTAAGTATTTACAAAATTCTAATGGGGGGGGCTTTAATTTACAAAATAAAAGGGAATTTGTTGGAGACCCAACAATACCAAGGAGGACTACTAACAAGGTTAGAGCATTAGGCCTCACACATCATTAAACAACATAATTAATGTATTTTCATGATCATTTGGATGATACGTCTTCTATAATCTTATTTTTATGTAACACCCCTAAAACTAATTAAAGATTAGTATTATTAAACCTAGATTAGCTAATAAGGAGATATTAATATTATAGATAATATTAATTTCAAAAATAAGAAATGAAAACCAATAAATTTTAATTAACAAATAAAACTTAGTTAAGTTTACTAAGTATGATTAGAAAAAGGTAATGTCCATGGAGGCCATGTGTCCCTCGTGCAAATTTATTTCAAATTAAATAAATGATTGAATTTCCTACATAAATGGGGCAATTGGGGGGCTGAATAGGAGTTCTTTTTTTTTTGGGGGGGGGGGGGGAGGGGGGGGGTTGATGCTTTGTGTTTTGGGGAGGTTTTGAGATTCGAGGAAGGGTTCTAGGAGCTAAGTGGATATGGAGGTTTGGAGGATGAGGGTAGGATAGGATTCTGATTGTGATGTTTGGGTTGGCTTGGTATTGCTGAGTGAGGACTCAGGGGCTCTCACTCTATGACTGAGGGGTTGGTTAGGAGGAGAGCGATCACCAAATGTGGTTTTCCAATTGCCGCCACCAAGTTCCTATTAGCTCCTATGGTATGTCTGTAATTTCAAATTCCTATCACATGTATGTCTTCTTCTCTTTTAACTTAGAAGTATAGTTTACTTGAAAGCAACGTTGTAATATCTTGGTAAGATATTAGAAGTAAGTTCATGGGTAATTATTGTTTTACTATCGCTATAATTTTTTTCTTCACTTAATAATAATTTTCTGTGAACATGAAATGTAATTAGTGGTTAATTAAGTTATTAAACATATTATTTGGAGGTATTTATTTGTACTTAAATTTAGGTTTCAAATTTCAAATTAGGACCCTGCATCATAAGAATTAATTTCATAACAAATCTCTTAGTGTACAATAAATCACTAAGTGTAAAGAAAGTTCAAGTCTCATTTACAACTTAAGGGGTATAGTGTATACAAGCCCTAAGGACTTATGAGAATAGGTCATTTTCATAAAAAGAAACCAAAAGCATTATTATACACAACACATGCTATAATATCCTCATTCCATAACTCAAAAATAATATTAGTCTTAGGACCCGGCATAGTATTGGTTGTTTTAACAATTAATTGTCACATTTACTTGTATTAACCATTTAGGATAAAAGTAATTTATCCTAAATGACGACTAAGAGATTTGGTTAAGATTGTCTAGCCTTATCACCATGCAAGGTGTTATGATTTGGAGCAAATCTCTCCATGAGGGTGCATCACGCATTATACTATATATTTGTAGTATCATGGTGTGAATACATGGAGTTTGCTAGTAAGCTTTTTTCATCATTATTGTTTGTGCATGTTTTAGAACTAATGCATTAAGCAGACTTATTATATTAACTAGAAACCCCCCCCCTTTCTTAATTTCATATTGAATGAATTTCATGCTAAGTTGGGTCTAACTAAACTCAACAATTATTTCTCAAAGTAAAATAAAGCATGTGAAATATAATAATCATAAGGGGATTGTTCATTGCCTATGTATATAAAAATATAAAAATAAAAATATATGTTTTTAGTATGTAATTTTGGGTGCATTACAATTCCATTCCTATGTGTGCACAAAATATTTCCCCATCATGCATCTAATAATGGGTCTTCACATGTCTTTATGGGTGTGGTTTCTCCTCCAACTTGTCTCTAATCCAATGGTCCACATGAACCCTCACTTGTACTCAATGACCATTGAGTTATTTCCACACATATTCATAAATGTACTATCCACAGGTTAGAGATGATGATTTCCATGGGTTTGGTTCTCATTCACAAGTTCCCCATGCAATTTGGTTTTTCCCAAGTTGTTATTGCAATCACCTCATCTCTCTCTTGAGTATTACAGCTTGCAACTTGCCATGTAATTTCATTTATCATAGATCCTTTTTGGTTCAAAGTCCCCTTTGTGAGGCTTTGAATCCTCAAAAGATTAATAGTGAAGGAGATGGAAACACATAACCTCCACTTTTATCATAAATTATACTTCCCTGTATTTCTTGAAGGTTGTTGGTTTCAAAGTACTCTTGATTAGTCCTTTTGTCGGATTCGTTGTTTCAAAGGATATTTTTTTCCCTTTATGTGATTTGATGTTGTAGGCTTTAGCACATTTATCCAAACAATATTTATTTTCTCTTACATGAAATATTGCATCCCTATCACACAAACAGGGACATCCAAACATCACTTCACTTGCAACAAGTGGTGCTACACCACATTACTTCGTCAACTAAATCATCATTTGTGACAAACCTGATCTTACATCTTCTAGTGATCCCCGTGGAAGGTTTCCCTTGTATCCACCCTAATCAATATGGTTGTACTAGTTCATATGTCTCTATACCAAGCTCGTTAACTAAGGCTCAGAAATAGAATTTTTTTAACAACCACTATCAAACAAAAAAAAATTACCTTTGTGAACCTTGATTTGGAAAAATGCACTTCTTTCTCCAATTGCCATTAGTTGTTGCAGTGTCAAACTAGATTTTCATGCAAATTAGCATTTCCTTGTACTTTGTTTCTTCCATCTTAGTAGAATACTTTGCTCCCTTCTTAGACTGGACCACTTTATTACTATACCTTAATAGTACTAGAAAACGAAGAAAAAGAGTTAATATTCCCCCAAGCCCCATAATTTTCACCTTTGGATAGCTCAACACTTTCATCTGTGTTCATGCCTATTGTGTGTATCTTTTCATCCCACAATTTGTCTTACAATATCAGTGAGCAATATTACAGCAAAAACTATCATCTGAGATTAATGTCAAAAAGAACAATACTAGCTCATGTGTAACTAAGAAGGAGGCCACTATCACCTCACCAACCCTCTTCTACACTTTAGGTTGTCTCTCCTCCATCAAAAAGGGGGTTTCTTTATCTTAGGATTATTGAATCATAGTCATTGGGTTCAACGTGAAATGGAAGAGGGGCTTGAGCAAAACAAGTGGTAGCAGTATACTTTTTAAAAGAATGATGGGTGGACCAAGTCTAGTGCCAAGTCCATTGAGCATATGGAATCAAGGATAACAATCAAAGGGTTTACTTATGTGATTTGATCCAAAAGGATATTCCCTAAAGATAAAAATAAAACTCTTCAAATTCCTAACAGAAGCACACAATTGCAAAGAGATCGCGGAGAGCTTTCTGACGATGATCGTTTTGTCCAAAATGGACTTCGGACGTGAAAGATATTGTGTTTTGAAAATTTACGAAAACATGAAAAATGGTAAAAATTGGGTGCCACGTGGCACATCCACAGAGTGCCACATGGCATGTACAGGTGGACCGTACTACCGATGTGAAAGCCCCAGGATCTACCACGTGGCAGGTTGCAGGTTGAAGTGGCAATCGATTTGGAAGGTTGCAGTTTGAAGGGGTAGTCATGTTTCTAGGTTACGCGGACCTATCATCTATTGAAAATGATAGCTTAGGATGTCCTTTCATCCGATGATGCCTAGTATGAAAGGGACATTAAATATGTCTCTCTAGAAAAGTGACTTTATGGAATAAAGTGATTTTATGTCATAAAGTAAAAGTGAATTATAATTATAATGTGACTTTATATTATAAAGTGTAAAATTCATATTTTATATTATTAATGACTTAAATGTATTTAATGAGAAGTTAAATCCTAACCGTTAATGATGAGAGTAAATCGCATTCATTAGATCAAAAGTAGTTTTGGAAGTTAGGGTTCGGTCATTGAATGTGCAAATATAAAATATATTCTTCTAGAGAGAGGGCATTGTATTGTGTGAGAAACACAAGAGGGAGAACATTCATGAGATTATTGAATGTAGAGAGAGGAAGAGAGAAGAAGAAAGGTTTCTATAGCTGAAAGAAAGAGAGCACAAGTTCCAAGATAAAGATCGATGCATAGAGATTGAGCATAAGGATCAAGGAGCTTTTATTTTCAGGCTTATTGGCAATCTTAGCCCCATACATTACTCAAAAATTCATAAACAATTTAAAACTTATGTATACAAATTCATACTTAATATAAGCACAGCGGAATTAATCATATTTGCACACACACAAACAGTAATGCATTAGCATATCTATCACAAGTAGATGACGATTCGACGTGTAGAGAATCATTCTCATTCTCATGCTATGTACAAGCTTCATATCAACCATGTGAAGCTATTCTTTTCAGAATTAACACACTGCAAAACACATAATGCATATAATTTTAAACACAGGGAACACTTATCTTTGAGACGAAGTTGTCCAAACAACTGGCTATGTGAGAGAAATGTTCCACCCAACCATAGATCTCTGTCCAGCTTGTATTCTTTCAGCTGAGAGATAACCCCCGAGCTGGATTGTGTATGCACTAAGGAGGAACTAGACAGGCTCACTCACAGCCATGGCTTAACTCAACAGTTATGCTAATCCAACACACAGTTGGGTTTATCAAGCATATAAAAGGAAAAGGAGGGCAATGCTAAGCCAGTGAGCTCATCCATAGAGCTACAGGCATCTCAATTAAACTCAACAATTATGGTACCCACAATACCTACCACACCCAACACAAGGAAGGTCCCCTTCTCTGCTGCACAGTCCCTCAGGCGTCCCTTCCCTCCAGTGCTCTTCAGGGTGGGCATAGAAAGGTCCAGCTGCTAATTCCTTGAGATTGTAGCCTTCACTAGGTTTATCAAGCAAACCCAAAGCTGCTAATTCCTTGAGATTGTAGCCTTCACTAGGTTTATCAAGCAAACCCAAAGCTGCTAATTCCTTGAGATTGTAGCCTTAACTAGGTTTATCAAGCAAACCCAAAGCTGCTAATTCCTTGAGATTGTAGCCTTCACTAGGTTTATCAAGCAAACCCAACCTCTGCTCAGTCATCCACACTTGGATTTCTCACAATTCTGTTATCCAAGAACTCAATCCCGTCACTTCATTTCTGGGATGTAAAAACTGGGTTTTCCAATGGATTTCAGGGTATCTAATACTCTCAATTTCACCCCAAAGTTCATATCTATGGATCCCCCATTGGATTTTGCTGTCAAATACCAAATCTGGGCGTTTATGGCTCTTCAAATTGTGATTTCTTGCAAAGTTGTGATTTATGGTTTTGCTCACTGTTGGGAATTCGTAATGGGTGAAAAATGATGTTGGGTTCTTCAACAATGGAATGGGAATGAGGAAAAATCCCTTCCCATGAGGTAAAGTGACTTGGTACAAGAAAACGGAGCCCATACTTTGCCATATGAATTTTTGGGTTGCCCATGCTCCATTGAAGCCATGGAATGAATTCTTCAACAACTTCCTTACTACAGAAATAAATGTCAACAAGGAAAGTCAAATGGGTTCTCACAATGACATTTGGAAATGTATGGTTCATCCCCACAACCCCCTCACCACTCCCTTGTGGATACACATGGCCCCTTCTCATTCGTTGCTCCCATAGCCGGTTTTGGTATTTTATTGCAATATCAAATATTTACATCATTTACAATATTCCATGGCTTAATAGCACATGGGTAACAAAATATCAAATACTTGTCCATTCTAAATCAAATCCAAACATACACTAGCGAGGCCTTGGCCTTAAGCTCCACGCTAGGAAAACATACATCGCATGTACACAATATTTACATAAAAAGCCAATATTTCATAAGGGTCAAAATTGGGGTATTACATTCCCCTCCCCCTTAGAACAACACCATCCTCTGTGTTCTCAAAACTGAACAAAAATGGGAATGTCTCTCTCATGGCATCCTCCAGCTCCCATGTAGCCTCATCGGGGCTAAGGTGCTCCCATTGGACCTTTACATGCCCGATGGATCTGTTCCAGAGTAAAGTGACCTTCTTGTCGAGGATGCGCATAGGCTCTACTTGGAACTCTCCCTCAGGTTCCACCTGTATCACATTCCAATCAATCACATGATTAGGATCATGTACATACTTATTAAGCAAAGATACATGGAAAACATTATGGGCTCTTATGTTATCAGGCAATGCAATTCTATATGCAACTGGCCCTATCCTATCTAGGACTTCAAATGGCCCATAATATCTTGGTAACAACTTGGCACAACTCCCCAACTTGAGAGAAATTTTCATTGGTTTCACTCTCAAATAAACATGATCCCCAATCTGAAATTCCTTATGCACTCTTTTCAAAACTGCATAACTCTTTTACCTGTCTTGTGTTGCCTTTAAATTCTGTCCGATCTTAACAACTTCCTATTCCATTTCCTTTATCATCTCTAGTCCAAGTACTACCCTGTTCACCAGGCTGTCCCAATTCACTGGAGTCTTGCATCCTTTTCCATACAATACTTCGAATGGACTCATCCACAATGATGCATGATGTCCATTATTGTAGGCAAATTCTACCAAGTGTAGGTAATCCTCCCACTTGGATGGTTCATCCATCACATACATTCTCAGCATGTCTTCAAGAACCTGATTCACCCTCTCCATTTGGCCATCTATTTGAGGATGATATGTTGTACTGAAATTCAATCTAGTTCCCAATTCCTTAAATAATCCCTTCCAGAAATTGGAAGTGAACTTTGTATCACGATCAGAAATTATTGCCTTGGGAAATCCATGCAATTTGAATATTTCTCTCATGAAAATATTTTCAATGTCATTAGCCTTATGAGTGGACTTGACTGGAATAAAGTGAGCTACCTTTGATAGCTTGTCCACCAGAACCATGATTGAATAATGCTTCTTCACTGTCATGGGAAGACCTGTTATAAAATCCATAGAGATCACTTCCCACTTCCACTCCAGAATGGGTAAGGGTTGCAACAATCCTGCTGGATGTTGGTGCTCCGCCTTGACTTGTTGGCACTTCTGACACCTAGCAATGTACTCAGATATGTCCTTCTTCATACCATGCCAAAAGTATTGCTTTCTTGCTGTTGTTATAGTTTTCTGATATCCTGGGTGTCCAGAATATGGCATTTGATGTATCTCATCCATTACAAGCTTTTTCAACTCTGCATTATTTGGAGTGTACAGTCTATCTTTGTAGATGAGGATATTGTCTTCACCAAGCTGATATCGCGCATACTTTTCATCCACATTACCCTGCTGCAACTTTTCTTTAATTTGAAGGCAAGTCTCACCACTGCTTTAGGCTTCAAGAACTCTTGTCTTCAAATCTGATTTACACACACTTAATGCTGCAACATGAAATTTTCTATTGAGAGCATCAGCAACCTTATTCTCTTTCCCTTTTACATGCTTAATTTCAAAATCAAATTCACAAAGAAATTCCATCCACCTAGCTTGCCTAGCATTCAAGTTTGGTTCATCAAACAAATACTTCAAGCTCATGTGGTCTATTCTAAGCTCAAATCTACTTCCCATCAAATAATGTCTCCACATCTTGAGAACATGCACTATGGCTGCTAATTCTAAATCATGTGTGGAATAATTCTTTTCATGCTCTTTTAATTTCCTTGACTCATAGCAAATCACAATTCCTTCTTGCATGAACACTCCACCTAACCCTTCAATGCAAGCATCTATGCACACTACAAAATCATTCTTTGGAACTGCTATCTTCAAAACAGGATCATTTGTAAGTAACTCCTTTAACTACTAAAAACTTTTCTCACACTTCTCAGACTATACAAACTTGATATTCTTTCTCTGCAATGAATCAATTAAATGAGCTGTCATGGAGAAGCCTTCAATAAACCTTCTGTAGTAACCAGCAAGACCCATAAAAGATCTAACATCTGAAATATTCTTAGGAGTAATCCAATCCATGATGTCATTAATCGTTTCTAGATCCACTGCAATGCCTTCTTCAGAAATGATATGACCCAAATATTGCACCTTCTTTTGGTAAAACTCACACTTGCTTAACTTGCATACAGCTGATGTTCTATAAGAACTTGCAACACCATTCTTAGATGTTCCTCATGTTCTTCTTCATTCTTTGAATAGAGAAGAATGTCATCCAAGAACACAATCACAAACTTATCCAAATATTTGTTGAAGACACTATTCATGAGACACATGAATGTAGCAAGTGCATTGGTAAGACCAAATGGCACCACAGTGAACTCATAATGACCATATCTAGTTCTGAAAGTTGTTTTCTGAATGTCTTCTTCTTTAATCCTCACTTGATGATAACCAGACTTTAAGTCAATCTTTGAAAACACCTTAGCTTCCTTCATTTGATCAAACAAGTCATCAATTCTTAGCAATGGATACTTGTTCTTGACTGCCACTTTATTTAGCTGCATGTAATCAATACAAAGCCTTAACGTCACATCCTTCTTCTTAACAAATAACACTGGTGCTCCCCCAAGAGACACACTAGGTCTGATATACCTTTTGTCCATTAAATCTTGTAGCTGCATCTTTAACTCTACCAATTATGGTGTCCTCATTCTATAAGGAGCTTTGGAATTCGGCGCTACCCCTAGAACAAGATCGATGGTAAAATCAATATCCCTCTTTGGTGGTAGTCCCGACACTTCATCCGGAAACACATCTTCGAATTCTTGTAATATCTGGAAGTCTTTTATCCTTGGACCTTTCTCTTCTGACGAATCTGATATATGGACTGCATATAATTGACAACCTTTCTTATAAAACTTTTTTAACTGTAAAGCTGAAATATGCCTTACTGAAACTTGCTTGGGAATTCCTCTTACCAATCTTGGTCTTCCCTCTTCATCAATACATTCAAGTGCTTTCTCATAACATTCCAACTTGGCTCTATGTTTTTCCAACCAATCCATGCCAATTAGAGCATCATACGATCCCAATGGTAGTACATTTAAATCTGCATGTGTGTGGAGTCCATTCAATTCTATGGGGCACTCCACCACTACATCACTTACTTTTCTCTTGGTCCCTGTGACTAATTGAACTAGCCAAGACTTATTATGCTTCACTTTTCCAAGAGAACAACCTTCAACCACTTTTGAGGAAACATAACTATGAGTAGATCCTGGATCAATCAAAACAGAAATAGATTGCTTAGCAATCTTACCTTCAACCTCCACCACTGATGATTGATGGTCTGCCTGATGATTATCCAACGCTGCATAAATTCGAGGTGTTGCTCTTGCCATGTCCTCCACTATTGTTGCTCCCTTTAAGTTGTGCAAGCTCCGGGAATTCCCCTTCCGATGTGGACAATCTTTAAACATGTGATTTTCTCCACATCCCTAACACTGAAGTGGCCCCTTAGATGTCTTTTTTGCTGCTATTGTTGGCTTGAATCCACTCCCTGATTGCTGCCCCTATGGAAAGTTTCTAGGCTGACTTTTGAATGGTGGTTTGAAGCCACTTTTCTTTTGATCAAACCTCCCTCTTGGCTTTCCTTTCCATGCTGGGTTTACCTATGATTTTCCTTTATTCGACTCATAGCAATGCATTGTCATTCTAATGGATTCATCAAGACTTGGTGGATTAACAAACTCAATTCTATCCCTGAAACTTTGAGGTAGAGTCCCAAGGAAGCATAGGATTTATACTCTCTCCTCTTTAATGTAATCCACATATCTCAATAATTCCAAAAAAATTATGGACATGTTCTTCCATAGATTTTTTCCCCAACCTAAGTTCATTGAACTCTTTTCTCTTACTGTCATAATACCTAGCAGAGAGGTATTTTTCCTTGAAGTACTTAAATCTCTCCCAGCTGATCTTCCTTTCACTGACCCCTTTTACTTGCAAGAGGTTGTCCCACCAAATTGAAGCTCTACCATTTAGATTGTAAATAGAAATTCTAGATTTTTCATTTCCTGAGTAGTCCTGAATTCTAAAATATTTATTCATTCCAAGAAGCCATGCCTCTGCCTCTTGGCCAGTCTTGTCTTCTCCATCAAATGTGGGAGGCCTTGCCTTCCTGAATTCTCCTTGTGGGATTCCCTTGAACTTCTTTCTTCCATCAAATATCTTAGGCACATGCCTTGGACTTCTTTGAGAACCTATGGATTCACATGATTTGCTAGAAGAATATCTAGAGGGAGGTGTTATATGCTTCTTGCTCGCAGAACTCTTCATTGGGCTTGGAGTCCTCTTCTTTGAACGGCCTCTAGAGCGACTCTCTGCATCTCTTCCTTCTTCACCTACATGACTTGGATTGGACCCAAGGTTTATCTTCTGCTGCATATCAGTGAGGCTTTGCAAAATAGCAACATTGAGTTGGTTTTGTTCTTCCTAAGCCTTCATCAATCTTTCATTGAAGCTCACCATGGTTTCAACCAAATTCTGAGGAGTTATATGCTCCCTTCTCCCATTAGATACAATCTCGGCTTTCTCTTCATGCACATTTTCTCCTAAAACGTCTTCTTCATGCTCATAAGGATCCTGAGCATCATTTATGGTCACCATTTTTCTTGTATGCTACCTCTCCTACAATTATTAAATCTTATGGGCTGTAAGCAATGTGCATTATGAAAAATATTTGTTAGTCATCATAAGAATGCATATAGAAATATACAACATTAATATTTAACATAATAAAACTCATGGAATAATTCGCATAGCTGTTATGCATTCATTTTTTTTGCTCATTCATGCAATTCTGGAAATTGCCCATTTTGTCAACAATTTGACAAAAACAGTCACTGGCACTTTTCTGCTCTAAATATATATGGGGTATGACAACCTCATTCAAATTCTGGTTATGTGCCCTTATTCCCTGCTGGATAAGCTTTCCAATGCCTATCCCTGTGCCCCATTCCGACATCGGGTGTGGGAACTACATTATTTCAAAAATGACAACTTTCTCCACAATTCTGTACATTTTTACACAGTGGTAAAATATCATGAACTACCAACTTCAGCCATCTGTGGAAAAAAAATCTATGAAGAATCACGAAAAATTTTCTACCATGCGAAGTTAGTCCATATAAGAAGGAACACTCAGCCACTTCTAGATCTCTGTTCCGATTTACCATTCATCTTTTATAAAATTCTGGGTTTTACTGCTTTCCACTTTTCACATTTTTCAAAAATTTTCAATTTTGGGCCAAAAATGGTTATTTCCCAAACGGTGCATTTCTGGGAAATATTTGTCCAACGGAAAATGTCTGTTTTAATGGGAATATGAAATGTTGATTTCAGTAAATTTCTTGAATCTGAATTACAGAGTCGCTTTCATCCACTGCAAGCTTTTCAAAATTCCAAAAACGTGGCCCGGAATAGTGCTTTCTGGCCTTCTTGCACACCCCGACTCCACATCCTTTGGATTTTGTCTCCAAAACTCCAAACTTGACACCGTGCCTACTCCATGGCTGCTCCATATCAGTTTTAGCTCAATCTGACCTTCTGTCAAGCGTTGGGACACTGATTTATAAAAGCCATTAATCTCAAATTTATGCCCAATTTGAGCATAATGAGCTCGGAATCCTCACTGGACCTTCCATGGCCTTCGTCAATGGCCTCAGAACGCCACTGAACTCATCCCAATCTGATTCCGTAGACTTCTGTAATCCAAAAATTAATTTTCGGGCTCTATACTTTTTTTTTACCACCCTGCAACCCGCATCCCGCAACCCAAAATTGCGGGTGCAGAAAGTCAAGTTACAATCACAGGAATGTAACTATCCCGCAACCCGAAACCTGAAACTGGGGGTTTGGAAGGTCAAGTCGCGATCACGGGAATGTAACCATCCCGCAACCCGAAACCCGAAACTGTGGGTTCGAAGGGTCAAGTCGCGGTTACGGGAATGTAACCATCCCGCAACCTGCAACCCGAAACTCGAAACTTGAAACTGCGGGTTCGGAGGGTCAAGTCGCGGTTACAGGAATATAACCATCCCGCAACCCGAAACCCGAAACTGTGGGTTCGGAGGGTCAAGTCGCGGTTACGAGAATGTAACCATCCCGCAACCCGAAACCCGAAACCCGAAACTGCGGGTGCAGGATTTCAGAAATCCAATACGCAATATTTGAAAAATTGCGTTCCCGAAACCCAAAATCCGTAACCCTGGAATGCCTCTAGCCTTGCAACTTCCGGGGTTCATATCTCCTTCATCCCTTAACCAAATGAGACGAGTCTGGTAATGTTGGAAAGCTCTTGCAAAGCTCTATGTGCTTGTGTAGTCCTCTTCCACATATGAAAACTCTAATCCTGCCATTTTTCCATCCCAAAATGATGCCCCAAACTTCTCCAATATTGTGTTAAAACATTCTGTTACCTACCTGTAACTCAGAGTTTGGCTCAAACAGCCCTAATGCTGCAAGCTGGGCTCTGATACCACTCTGTAATGTCCCCTTCCATCAATCCAATGCAAGCAAGGGAAACATGACCAACATACCGAGCTTATTGGCAATCTTAGCCCCATACATTACTCAGAAATTCATAAACAATTTAAAACTTATGTATACAAATTCATACTTAATATAAACACAACGGAATTAATCATATTTGCACACACAAAAACAGTAATGCATTAGCATATCTATCACAAGTAGATGACGATTCGACATGCAGAGAATCATTCTCATTCTCATGCTATGCACAAACTTCATATCAACCATGTGAAGATATTCCTTTCACCTCATTAACATGAATAATTAACATTCAGAATTAACACACTGCAAAACACATAATACATATAATTTTAAACACAGGGAACACTTATCTTTGGGATGAAGCTGTCCAAACAACTGGCTATGTGAGAGCAACGTTATACCCAACCATAGATCTCTGTTCAGCTTGTATTCTTTCAGCTGAGAGGTCACCCCTGAGCTGGGTTGTGTATCCACTAAGGAGGAACTAGACAGGCTCACTCACAACCATGGTTTCACTCAACAGCTATGCTAAGCCAACACACAGTTGGGTTTATCAAGCATATAAAAGGAAAAGGAGGAAAATGCTAAGCCAATGAGCTCATCCACAGAGCTACAGTAATCTCAATTAAACTCAAAAGTTATGGCACCCACAATACCTACCACACCCAACACAAGGAAGGTCCCTTTCTCTGCTGCACAGTCCCTTTCTCTGCTGCACAGTCCCTCAGGCATCCCTTCCCTCCAGTGCTCTTCAGGGTGAGCATAGAAAGGTCTAGCTGCTAATTCCTTGAGATTGTAGCCTTCACTAGGTTTATCAAGCAAACCCAACCTCTACTCAGTCATCCACACTTGGATTTCTCACAATTCTGTTATCCAATAACTCCATCCCGTCACTTCATTTCTGGGTTGTAAAAACTGGGTTTTTCAATGGATTTTGGGGTATCTAATACTCTCAATTTCGCCCCAAGGTTCATATCTATGGATCCCCCATTGGATTTTGCTGTCAAATACCAAATCTGGTAGTTTATGGCTCTTCAAAACGTGGGTTCTTGCAAAGTTGCGATTTTTGGTTTTGCTCACTGTTGGGAATTCGTAATGGGTGAAAAAATGATGTTGGGTTCTTCAACAATGGAATGGGAATGAGGAAAAATCCCTTCCCATGAGGTAGAGTGACTTGTGGTACAAGAAAATAGAGCCCATACTCTGCCATACGAATTTCTAGGCTGCCCATGCTCCATTGAAACCATGGACTAAATTCTTCAACAACTTCCTTACTACAGAAATAAATGTCAACAAGGAAAGTCAAATGGGTTCTCACAATGACATTTGGCAGCGTATGGTTCATCTCCACAATCCCCTCATCACTCCCTAGTGGATACACATGGCTCCTTCTCATTCGTTTCTCCCATAGCCAGTTTTGGTATTTTATTGCAATATCAAATATTTACATCATTTAAAATATTCCATTGCTTAATAACACATGGGTAACCAAATATCAAACGCTTGTCCATTCTAAATAAAATCCGAACATACACTAACAGGGCCTCGGCCTTGAGCTCTACACTAGGAAAACATACATCGCATGTACACAATATTTACATAAAAAACCAATATTTCATAAGGGTCAAAATTGGGGTATTACATGAGGGATTAGCTCTCATCCCCATGATATGTATTTTATATCCACACAAATGACAACAAGTTCAAATCAAATTCCGTTGAATGGTTACAACCATGTGTTATATATGGTTCACAAATCCACCATATTATATATTGTTGCCAACAAAACAGAGCCCGTGGGTTTTGACCCCATGATCTCTGGCCACCAATACCAATGTGTTACCATTAGTCCAAGCCATGTGGCTTGAAAGGGAATCGACAATTATCCTTTTAAGTTTGAAGCAATATTTGGTACCCAAAAAGGGCATGCATGTGGCCCAGGAAAACATGGTTTTTAGATCTATAAATCCACAGTTTGAGAGCGCATCCAAGGTACACAGCGGGAACAAAAACCAATATAGGCACAGAACTCGAGGTGGGGTCTATATAGTGATCGTACAATCCAGGAGCTAGTGTTCTTGATCTACATGCTAGGGGATGTCTTTGGTAAAGTATAGAGTGCTTATACTCATTTTTCTCTATTTTTGAGACAGCCACATTGTTGGAGTCTGTGTTTGCAGCTGACAGACAGGACTCAGAAATGTCTTTAGAATTGATGTAATTTGCAGCGTTTGAAGAATTAATAAAATCGATCTCACTGGAGGTGGACCCAGAGACGTAGTCCATCGAGGAGGAAATCCGTTAACAGTTGTTTTCTTAAAATTGTGGTTTGCATCTTTGTTATTTGCATTCTTTTTATTTATGCTCTCTTACATCCTTTTAAAAATTTTACTGTTGGAATATTTGCACATACAATTCATAGTTAAAATCAGATCTATCATTTTCAAATTATGTTTAGTATCAGAGCAAGATTAATTTCATGTCCCAAATTTGGCATTGGGTCACAACGACCTAATCCCAATGACCATATTCATGAGAGTTTTTCAAATTGATGTTAAGGATCAAAATATTGCCTAGGAGGAAAATTACTAGTTTCCTAGGTTGAGGGTGGAAGCTTTGGGATTTGACATAAAGAGGATAATAAATGATGTTTGCACATTAGAATGGCATAAATATTTAATAAAGGAGCTAAATAAATAAATACAAGAGAAAATCAAAGTGGCAATTGATCATGAAGACACATGGAGGATGTGGGACCCACACAAGCTAGATTGGCCATGCCACATGGCATCCTACTCTTTCCATTTCAAATCCATAAGAAGCCAAATGTTCTTGGGGTGAGTTATAAGGTCAATATAGTTAGCATGAGTCATGTAAGGTCGAATTGGAGTGGAAGAATAACTCCCATGGAAGAGGAAGAGGCAATTTGGAGCTAGTGAGACACTTGGGCTAGAATCCCTAGCTCTATGACAACAATGATGAAGATGCTATGACACCTATGACACAAATCCGACCCGAGGGATGACATATGACATTTATGAGATGTCAGGGCTAAAAATAGCCCCCAAGAGGGCACTCAAGTGAGTTAGGGAAGCCAAAGTGACACCAATTTGAATTGGGAGAAGGAGAGGGCTAGGATTGGAAAGACAAGTGGCATACTTGAGAATCTCTTGGAAGGAATTCAACCCATGGAGGACATTAGAATTTTATAAAAATCATGAACAAAGAATAATGGAATCTTTTGATCATTTTTAGAATTTGCAATTGCATTTGTGAAGAGGGAGAGCTAGTGGATGACTAGTTTCTTGCCTTAGCCAATTTCGAGGGTGAAAGATTCCCATCCAAGTTGGTAATTGGAAAGTCCATTTAGACCTTTCATTTGGAGCTTTAATGGAGTCATTTGTTGCAGGTGTAAGCTACATGGTAGATCATGGTTTCTTCTATTGCAACTCATTCCTTCAACTATTTACAGTTTTCATTACATATTCTTGATCCTTGAGGGAAGGCATTTTTGGTGAGCTATTGTACTATTTGGGGGAGCTTGTAATGCCCAATTTATTTTATAATATGAATTAAATACTCTGTTATTCATCTCCAGAAAGTTTCAAGTCAAAATATCAAGTGGTTGTATATAAATTGATGATTAGTAAGAAAACAGTGACCATTCCCCCACTAGATTGATGTATGCCAATGTATTGATGATGATTTCGAATGGAAGAATGTTTATCTAATATATTTATGATGTATGGACTTCCATTGATGAGTATTACAAGTTTCATTTGCAGAACTTAAGCATTTGGAGCCATCTTGCTCAGTTTTATTTCATTTGAAGAAGATTTCATGTTATTTCCCCCAAGGTCGAAACTAGTCTTCTTGCATCTGATTTAAGGGAGTTATAGCAGACATTAAAAGTTGAATGGAGATGCATATGAGTTTATTTTTATTTCCTTTATATGTCCCCTTATTCCATTCATAATTTTGAGTTGGAGTGAGTGCATTTGGAAATTCATTTTCATCATCTACCCCTAGGGGATTTGAACCACGATTTTATTAGTAAAACTCCATACATTGATTAGATTTCCAAAGTGAGTTCCAAAAGTCATTTGATGGTTAAAAGAAACCTATAAACACCATTTTTATGTATTAATATCATTCATACACCTACTGGTACAATTTGAGATCATTTAGAGCTATTTAGAGCCATCTACCATTGGGGGTTTGAAGCTCAAAATTACTAGTAATCTTCCCTACTTTGTCCAGATTGTAAATGAAAGTTGCAGAAGTGTTTTAAAGATTTTTAAGTATCCATGAGTCTTTTTTATATGTATTAATACCTCTCAAATACCTTCATACCCATTATACAATCATTTGGGGTCATTTGGAGACCAAGAGACCAATACTAGTCAAAAAGGAATTGCTAGTCAAACTCCCAACTTTGGCCAGAAATTAATGAGGATTTGCAGAAGTAATTTAAAGGTCATATATCATCCCTGAAAATCAAATTCAAGTCCTAATATCAATCATATACCTTCTCAGAATATTTGGGAGCATTTGGAGCAAATTGAAAACCTAGACATCAAAACTAGTCAAAGGTCAAACTAGGGAAAAAAAGTGAAAATTTTGTCATTTTAATAAAAGTCTTAATAAAGTACATTACAGTGGTATCAGAGCATGATCTTGGCACTTGATGTGGTATAATATTCATGAGGACAAGAATTCATGGGCCACCATTAGATATTGAAACCAAAAAGTGCTTTTGTTGAAGAGGAAAAAGTAGGAAAATAAGAGCAAATTTTTTAGGAAACTATGACTAAGGATGAAAGGGGAACCTCAAATGATATTGAGGAGTATATAAAATTCATGAAGACCACCTTTGAAGACATTACCAACCAGCTTATTAAAGGATTCGAATTGTTGGCTATCCAACTTGGGAGGAAATATATTGAGCTTAAGGAAACCAAGGGGCAAAAATCATCAGCTTGCTTGAAGGAGCAAAAAGAGGAGACCCATGAACCACCTAGCTCTGAAATAGGTGAAGTAGAAGAAGCATTACATGAAGAGGATCGAAATTCACTCCCAAGTGACTCTGAAAAAGATGAAGAGACATCACATGAGCATGAAGAAGGTTCTATTGAAAGTCTTGAAGATCATTTTGAGACACATATTACGTTGGAACCAACTTATGAAGAAAGTGTTGCACATTTGAAATAGGTGCATGATCCTACCCTTATGGAACATTCACATGAGGACACTTCTGCACTTTCTGATCATTTGGGTGAGTTGGTTCATTCTCCTACATCCTACAATTCCATGTTTTGCAGCATTAGTCTCAAGGAAGTATGGGTGAAAGGGTTATTTTTTATGGTGCCACATGAGGAGTATGGAACTCTTAGATTTACCTTTTATGATGACATGGTTGGAGCACATTCTTATTCACATTTGAAGCAACATCATTTGTCACTTTATGATGATGCACATCTACATGGATGCACCTATGATATGCATTTGAGTCACTTGAATACTCGTGGTTTTTCTTGCTCAACACTTGGTTCATTTGATGTTGAAGGAACTTCATCCAACACTTGGGTGAATAGATTTATGATTGGAGAACATTTTTGTTGGCAGCCACATACTTTGTTGTATCTTTATGATTCTCACATTCATAGATGTATGGGTGAGGCTTCTTTGAGTCATTTGAAGTCTCCTTGTTTTTTCTGCTCATTATTTGGTTCAAATTTTAGTGGAGATTCTTCATTCACTTCTTGGATGAAAGAATACATGGCTGAATATTTTGATTCATATCATATCCTTTTGGAGCAGCATTATAGGACATGGGATCCTCACCTATGTCATTGGAGCATATTTGATTGGTTACTTGCTGATTGTATGCACTTGGAAAATGGTGGTGTACTTGGTTGGAGGTATAAGCACCTTCATGACTCTTTGATGAAGCATCTTCTTCATATACATTTTCATTATGTTGTTATGTACTTTGATGATATATATTTTGTACTCGTGATGTTTGGAAGAATGCATACAAGAAAATGGGATCCAGGAATCCTCTTATTTGATCGTATGGGTTGGAGAGCACTCTTAATTGTTCAGGTGCAATACAAGCAATGGGGCCCTGGAATAATTTTTGTTTCATTAGTTTCAATTTTTTTGGGAAACAAGCAGTATGGGAGATGGATTTCCCACTTAATAAAGTGATTTTAATTAGAGTAGTGCAGCAGCAAGCATGGTGGTTCCTCTCTAGAATCTTCATGGAATCTCAAAGACTCAAAGTTGGGCAACTCAGTGGCAACTTCAAAGAATTATACAAAAAGCAGATTCTTCAACACCCATGTTTGAAATTGCTTGAGGACAAGCAATAGTGGGAAGGGAGGATTTGTCATGTCCCAAATTTGGCATTGGGTCACAAGGGCCTAATCCCAATGACCATATTCATGAGATTTTGTCAAATTGATGTTAAGGGTCAAAATATTGCCTAGGAGGAAAATTATTGGTTTCCTAGGTTGAGGGTGGAAGCTTTGGGATTTGACATAAGGAGGATAATAAATGATGTTTGCACATTAGAATGGCATAAATATTTAATAAAGGAGCTAAATAAATAAATACAAGAGAAAATCAAAGTGGAAATTGATCATAAAGACACATGGAGGATGTGGGACCCACACAAGCTAGATTGGCCATGCCACATGGCATCCTACTCTTGCCATTTTGAATCCATAAGAAGCCAAATGTTCTTGGGATGAGTTATAAGGTCAATATACTTGGCATGAGTCATGTAAGGTCAAATTGGAGTGGAAGAATAACTCTCATGGAAGAGGAAGAGGCAATTTGGAGCTAGTGAGACAATTGGGCTAGATTCCCTAGCTCTATGACAACAATGATGAAGATGCTATGACACCTATGACACAAAGCAGACCTGAGGGATGACATATGACATTTATGACATGTCAGGGCTAAAAATAGCCTCCAAGAGAGCGCTCAAGTGAGTTAGGGCAGCCAAAGAGACACCAATTCGAATTGGGAGAAGGAGAGGGCTAGAATTGGAAGGACAAGTGGCAGACTTGGGAATCTCTTCCCAAATTGAGTTGACATGAATCTCTTGGAAGGAATTTGACCCATCGAGGACATCAGAATTTTATAAAATTCATGAACAAAGAAGAATGGCATCTTTTGATCATTTTTAGAATTTGCAATTGCATTTGTGAAGAGGGAGAGCTAGTGGATGACTAGTTTCTTTCCTTAGCCAATTTCGAGGGTGAAAGATTCCCATCCAAGTTGGTAATTGGAAAGGCCATTCAGACCTTTCATTTGGAGCTTTAATGGATTTATTTGTTTCAAGTGTAAGCTACAGGGAATATCATGGTTTCTTCTATTGCAGTTCATTCCTTCAACCATTTCCAGTTTTCATTGCATATTCTTGATCCTTGAGGGAGGGCATTTTTGGTGAGATATTGTACTCTTTGGGGGAGCTTCTAATGCCCCATTTATTTTATAATATGAATTAAATACTATGTTCTTCATCTCCAGAAAGTTTCAGGTCGAAATATCAAGTGGTTGTATGTAAAATTGATGATTAGTGAGCAAACAGTGACCATTCCCCCACTAAATTGATGTATGACAATGTATTGATGATGATTTCGAATGGAAGAATGTTTCTCTGATATATTTATGATGTATGGACTTCCATTGATGAGTATTACAAGTTTCGTATTCAGCACTTAAGCATTTGGAGCCATCTTGCTCAGTTTTATTTCATTTGAAGAAGATTTAATGCTATTTCCCCCAAGGTCGAAACTAGTCTTCTTGCATCTGATTTAAGGGAGTTATAGAAGACATTAAAAGTTGAATGGTAATGCATATGAGTTCATGTTGATGTCATTTATATGTCCCCTGCTTCCATACAAAATTTTGAGTTGGATTGAGTGCATTTGGAAAGTCATTCTCATCATCTACTCCTGGGGGATTTGAACCACAATTTTGCTAGTAAAAATCCATACATTGATCAGATTTCCAAAGTGAGTTGCAGGAGTCATTTGATGGTTAAAAGACACTTATAAACACCATTTTTATGTATTAACATCATTCATACACCTAATGGTACAATTTGAGAGCATTTGGAGCTATTTACATCCATCTACCATTGGGGGTTTGAAGCTCGAAATTACTAGTAATCTTCCCTACTTTGTCCAGATTGTAAATGAATGTTGCAGAAGTGTTTTAAGGATTTTTAAGTATCCATGAGACTCTTTTATAGGTATTAATACCTCTCAAATACATCCAGACCCATTATACAATCATTTGGCTCATTTGGAGACCAAGAGACCAATACTAGTCAAAGAGGAATTGCTAGTCAAACTCCCTACTTTGGCCAGAAATTAAAGAGGATTTGAAGAAGTAATTTAAAGGTCATATATAATCCCTGAACATAAAATTCAAGTCCTAATATCAATCATATACCTTCTCAGAATATTTGAAAGCATTTGGAGCAAATTGGAGACCTAGACATCAAAACTAGTCAAAGGTCGAACTAGGGAAAAAAGTGAAAATTTTGCCATTTTAATAAAAGTCTTAATATGGGACATTACAATTAACCCAAAAATTATGAGTGTGTGAATGTTAACAAGGCTCAAGCTAAAGGTAGGTGAAGTATTGTTGGAAGAATACAATCCTGAGATTGGATCCATGCGTGCAAACCCAAAGAAAAAAAATGGCTTCACCAAAAGGTGCAGGAGGTGATCCTCCATCAACTAATGAAGAATTTCTCGAAACTTTTATGGCTATGAAATCTATGGTGGAAGCACTTTACAAAGAACATAAAGAACCTGAAGAAGGTGGGCCATCAGTTAAGGTTGAAAAAAGGTAAAGCAGAAGGAGGTGGTAGTGACCCTCGTAAAACTCCACCATCGCCATCTTCATCCTCATCTAGTTCAAGTTCCTCTTATAATGAATGGAAAATGCATTCTGATAAATATGACCTTAATATGCCATTGTTAAAGCTTGGTGTAAAAATTGATTTACCCATGTTTAACGGAGAGCTTGACGCTGAAAAATTGGATAACTAGATTAGACAAATCAAAGTATATTTCAGGATCCAAAAGATTGCAGGTGATGAGGCAAAGATCCAGTTGGACACACTCTATCTTGGTGGCACTTCTCTCATATGGTGGGAGAGAAAAACTCAATATTAACTTATTACTAAAGGTAATATTATTTCCTCTTGGTTTGATTTTACTGCAATGTTGAAAAAACAATTTTATCCGTTGGGTTATATACAACAAGCAATGGTGGACTGGCAGAATTTCAAACAAGGTAAGGGTCGGAGTGTGTAAGATTACACACAAGAGTTTAGAAAGAGGGCCTTAGTGTTGGGTATACCTCTTTATACTCAAGAATCACATCTTAAATTCATAGGAGGATTGCATAGTTACTTAAGACATACAATTCTTATGTTTAATCCTACTAACCTGGATGAAGTGTGTGTTCAATCCATCCATATCGAATATAGGGAAAAGAGTATTTTTGATCAATTTTCCAAGAATCCTTTCAAACTAGGTGGAAACAAGTTTAAATTTAGATGGAAATGCAAGAAAACAACTGCCCTGAAGAAGGCAGGTGAAAATCCTACATGCTCGCATTGTCAGAAAAAGGGTCATGACATCCAAATGTTGGAAGTTGCATCCAGAACTCAAGTGAGATAATTTTTGGAACAAAAAGGAAGACAAGAAGACTACTACCACTCTTCAGTATGATTTGGGATCAGACTCTGGAGATGAGACAAAAATTACAACCATGGGCTTACAAGGAAAATCTCCTTCTGATTATGTTTCAAAAGTTGAATATGTTCATGATGAAAAAAAAAGGAGTTATTTCACATAAGGGTAATTTCTAAACATACCAAAATTGATACTTTATTTGATAGTCGATCACAAGCTAACCTTATTTCAGAAGAGAGTTAAAAATCTTGGTTTGGAAACTAAGTCACACCCCAAACCATAACCACTTGGATGGGTTTGTGAAAATGAACAGTTGCGAGTTACTAAGCAGTGTAGAATTAGGTTTGCAATAACTTCTAGATTTATGGATGAAGCTACTTTGGATGTGGTCCCACTAGATATATGTGGAATTGTATTAGGTATCCCTTATATTTATGACAGGAAAGCAATATTGATACCAAATAAATATGGTACATGGTATATGTGCGTGGACTTTAGAGCCTTAAACAAAATCACAATAAAGAATCGATATCCTCTTCCCCATATCAATGATATTTTGGATCAGTTAAAGAATGCAATGTATTTCACTAAGTTAGACTTAAGAAGCAGATATCATCATATCAATCCATGAATATGATATTTGGAATATTGCTTTCAAAACTAAACAAGGTTTGTATGAATGGATGGCTATTCCCTTTGGGATTTGTAATGATCCCACTACCTTCATGCGGGTTATGAATGATGTATTTAGGCCATTCATTGATTACTTTGCAATAGTCTACTTAGATGACATTCTTATATTCAATCAAAATTGGGAATATCATGTCAAGCATGTTAATCAAGTCCTAGATGTCTTAGCAAAGGAGAAATTGTATTTGAAGATGTCCAAATGTGAGTTTGGAAAGACATATTTGGTTTATTTAGGCTACATTATAGGGGGTGGTGAACTGAGGATTGATTCCTCTAAAGTTGAGGTCATTCATAATTGGCCCAAGCCTAATAATGTAGCAAAAGTTATAGGCTTCCTAGGAGCATCCCAATACTAGTGGAAGTTTATTGCTAACTTCTCATTTATTGCTTCTTTACGTGCTTTGACAACTGTGAAACAGGTCTTTCAGTAGGGAGGAAAAGAGAAGAAATCCTTCGACACTTTGAAAGAGAAGATCAGTACAACTCCATTACTTTCACTGCCATATCTACAATATCCATTCGAAATTGAAACTGATGCTAGTGGTTATGACATGGGGGCAGTCTTAATGCAACATAAGAAACCAATCTGTCATATGATAAAAAGTTGTATGCATTAGTACAAAGTGTGAAGAAGTGGAAACATTATTTAATGGGTAAAGAAATAATCATGCATACTAATGATCAACCATTACAATATCTTCAATCACAAACTAATCTACAAAAATCAATGCACTTCATATCGAAGGGATTTTTACAGCAATTTCACCTAGTCATCAAATATAAGAAGGGAATTCAAAATAAAATTGCAGACATGTTATCAAGACCTCCAACAAATGCATCTATCATTTTGAAAAACATTCCATTGGCTCATGAAAGTTATATTGAACAATATGCTATGGATGAAAAATTTAAAGATGTGTATGAATCTTAAATGCATGGCACACAAACTGAAGAATTGGACTATCATGTTCATGATAAGTTAGTGTATCATCTCGGCAATTTTTGTATTCCACAGAGTGAAAGAGTTCATGTAATTATCTCAGATTCAGAGGTATTGTTATTAGCCTCAGATGAATGAAACTATATACAAATATGTAAAGGGATGTGTTATGTGTGCTACAAGTAATCCAAGTAACGGAAAATTGGGCTTGTGCACTCCACACCATGTACCTTCTCGTCCATGGGAAAGTGTTTCTATGGAATTTGTGGGAGGGTTACCTATGACTAGGAAAGGTTATGATTACTTGTATGTGGTTGTGGATAGGTTTAGTAAAATGTGCATCTTAATGCCTTGTAAAAAGTAGGTGATAGTAGATTTGACTGCTCAGTTGTTCTTCCAAAATGTTTGGGTTCATTTTGGGTTACCCACTTCTTTTGTATATGATCAGGACTCCCGCTTTCTTGGGAAATTTTGGTCAAATTTGTGGGAACTTATGGACACTAAGTTTAATAAAAGCACTTATTTCCATCCATAAACCGACGGGAAGACTGAAATAATCAACTACACAGTGGTACATCTACTCTGAGGATATTGCACTGAGCATCCTAAGCTTTGGGGTAAATAGTTGCACTATGTACAGCATGCCTACAACCAAGACATACACTCTTCTACACAATGGTATCCATTTGAGACATGTTTTGGATACTTTCCAAAGTCTCCTTTATATGTTGTTTATGGGAAATATTTTGTGGAAGATGGACAAGTTGATGCAGACAGGGCCTTGAATTTCATCCAGGAGATTCAATTGGTACACCATGCAGTACATGAACAATTGGAAAAGAGCCAATCTAAGTACAAGACAAGGAATGAAAAGTATCGAGTGGATCATCATTTCCAATTTGGTGATCAATTTTGGCTTCATATCAGCAAAGACCGATTTAAAGGTGAAGGTAAAAAGATTAAACCACTCAGGTATGGACCCTTCACAATTTTGGACAAACTTAGTAACAATGCTTTCCGATTATATTTTCCTCCATATATGCAGATGTATTTCGTTGTGACTGTGGAAAACTTGAAATTGTATGAGCGTCCAATGATCATGGATCAAGCGGGAAATGTGCATGTTCCTTTTGTTGATGACTTTGCTCCTGAGTATCTTTATGAGTTGCAGGAAGATACCATTCTTGACAAAAGGGTGAGAACTTTACGAATAGGAGATGCGAAATATCTTCATGTGGGTCTTAAAGGAATGCATACAAGCAAGGAATGATGGATAGACACTGGAAAGGTGAGGGAGCTATACGCTCACCTGTTTGTTGAATAATTCAAAGCTTTTGGTGGTTTAAAATATTCCAATGGGAAGGTTTGATCCAGGAGTATATTCTTGAACAATCAAAATCAAACTCTTCAAATGTTGAATAGAATCACACCTTTGCAAAGAGATAGCCAAGATATTTTTGATGATGCTCGTTTCATCAAAAATCGACTCTGAACATGAAAGATATCATGCTCTGTAAATTTGTGAAACAGACAAAATGGTAAAAAGGGGATGCCATGTGGCACATTCACAGAGTGCAACGTGGCCTGTACAGGTGGACCATACTCCCAACGTGGAATCCCCAAGATATTCCACGTAGCAGGTCGCACGTTGAAGTGGCAGTCGAGTTGGCAAGTTGCAAGTTGAAGTAACAGTTGAGTTGGTAGGTTACATCAACCTATCATCATTGGGCATGTGGTGGATTATTTGCACAGTTGGGAACCTTATGGTTCTATTCACCAAATTTATGGTGGGTAGGGAGGATCGAACCCCTAACCTTCTACCATAGCTCCAATGCTCTACTACTATGTGCCCTACCACTACGTCGCTCGTATTACTTGTTAAGCATAGTGGCGGATCTATTATTTAAGCTTGAATTTGTTATAATGTGGAAAAATGGGTGGATCGAGGGCTTCTTAAGGGCGGATCTATTATTTAAGCTTGAATTTGTTATAATGTGGAAAAATGGGTGGGCCAAGGGCATAGCCCTCAACCCCATGATATGTATTTTATATCGACATAACCGACGGCGAGTTCAAATCAAATTTCGTTTAATGGTTACAACCATATGTTATATATGGTTCACAAATACACCATATTATATATTATTGCCAACAAAACAAATCCCACGGGTTTTGACCCCAGGATCTCTGGCCACCAATACCAACATGTTACCATTAGGCCAAGCTCGGTGGCTTGAAAGGGGATCGGCATATCATTCTTTAAGTTTGAAGTGAGATTTGGTACCCTAAAAGGGTGCACCCGTGGCCCTGGGAAACGTGGTTTTTAGAGCTATAAAGCCACAATTTGAGAGTTCAGCCAAGATATAGGGCGGACATGAAAACTAATGCAGGCACAGAACTCAAGGTGGGGTCCGTACAATGACTGTACAGCACAGGAGATAGTGTTCTCGATCTACACACCAAGGGAGGTCTCTAGTAAAGTATACAGTGTTTATACTCATTTTTCTCAATTTTTCGAGACGCCCGCATTGGTGGAGTCTGTATTTGTAGCTAACAGACATAACTCAAAAATGATAGTTTATGGTGCGTGGGAAGATGTAGTTTATCTGTGATAGTTGCGCGAATACATAGATGGAGCACAGCAGATGATGCGCAGAAAGATGAAATGCTCTACCTGAGACAGATGCGCTAAAACAAACTTGAAGCATAGCAAGTGATGCACGAGATGATGGAGTTGATATAAGACAGGTGTGTGAAGACAGAGTTTCAACAAAGCAGAATATGAGCAATATGATGAGGTTAATCTGAGACAAGTTCGTAAGAATAGAAATACAGTATCGTAGATGGTATGCAGAAGGTTACAGAGTATCTAAGACATATGCACCAAGACATAAGTGTAGCATAGTAGAAGGTGCACAAAGTGATCTAATATAGATGTGCGAAGTTAGAATAGCAGCATAGCCAAAGATGTGTAGAATGATGTGAGTGATATGATACATATTTGCAAAGTCGGAATAGCAGCACAGCATAGGATGCACAGTATCAGTTAACTGTGCAAAAACAGAGTGGTACGATGAAGAAGCGCACATATTGTGAAGTATGAAGTCAAATGTGTAATGTTGACATAGTAAAGTGAAGTATGAATTCAAGTGTGAAATGTTGATGAAGTGAAGTACGTGATACAGTTCAATGATTGCGATATCTCAGTATACAGAAGGTGTGCACAACGGAATGAACAACAGACAATCTGAAGAGTGCGCGAATCAGTAGAACAGCAAAGAAATATCTTCTATAGTCATATCGGCGTGCTAGGATGGGGTAAGGAATAGGGGATTGGTGCCTCCTTCCAGTTGAAGCTCGTAAATCAAGGATATGGTGCTTCCTTTAGGTTAGTTCCTGTAAAACCAAGAAGTCGGTGTCTCCTTCCAATTGGTGCTGGAGAACTTCGGAAGTTGGTGCTTCCATCAATGTAATACTTTTAATATAAGAGAGAATTATGTGGTTTTCTCTGGTTTGAGTTTCCACATAAAAATATGTGTGTTCTGTGTTTTGCACATGTGATGTTGAATGTTTATATTTATGGTGAATGCATAATTTATTTTATAGTGCAATTTGATAAGAAGTAAAAATTGTTCATAATTGCGCTAATACCAATTCACCCCCCTCTCAGTATTAATAAGATTCCAACAATTGGTATGAGAGCGAGTGTCTTCAATAATAGCCTAACATCTAGAAGATAGATCCTTGCGCAGATATGGACAAGTAGGAAGGTCTCTCCACCAACAGAGCACCAATATTTGATGGTACCAACTACACCTTCTGGAGAATAAAAATGGAATTATATGTGAAATCTCTCGAAGATGATGTCTAGCAAACTATTGAGGATGGTTATAATGTTCCATCAACTGCACCAATTGATTCATTTGAGAAAAGAGAGTATGAATGCAATGCCAGAGCCAGGAATGCGTTGTTATGTGGGCTAACAGACATAGAATTCACTAAATTCATGCATTGTTGTTAAGTAAAGGATGTATCGGACAATATCAGAAAGATCTATGAAGGAGACAAGAAAGTAAAGAAAGTGAAACTGCAGACTTACTCTGGTCTATATGAGTCTTTGAGAATGAAATATGAAGAAAATGTTGCCTCATACTTTCTTCGAGTTGATGAGTTATTTAATGCCATCAAAAGTCTTGGAGTAACACTAGCTGAAGAATCGATTGTACATAAGATACTAAGAAATTTGCCTCCACGATTTGACTCAAAAGTGTATGTGTTAGAAGACACAGCCAATCTTGCATATTTAACAAAGGATGGTCTTCAAGGGATCCTGACTGGGTATGAGATAAGAATTGAAAGGGAAAATCATGTCAGAAAAGAAGCATCCTTTAAAGATACCAGGAAATCAAAACATGAACATGACAAAGGCTCTTGTGATCAATCAGATGAGGAAGAATCAAACTTTGTGAGGAAGTTGAAAAGAGGACGTGATAAGTATAAGGGTAAATTACCTTTCAAATGTTTTAGATGTGGAAGAGTAGGCCATTTTGCTTCAAAGTGTCCATATAAGAAAGATGGATATAGTGACAGTGAAGAAGAGGCCAGTTACAATGAAAGAAGGTTGTTGCACAGACAGGATAGATCTGAGAATAGGAAGAAAGTTCCAAAACAAAGGAAGAGTATGTACACTGAGGAAGATAGCATATTATCCTAAAAAAAGTGATTACGACGATAAGCCAAAGGAAGTGCTTTTCGTGGCCTTTTTGGAAGATGAAAGCAGTGAAGAAAAGAAAAAGTGGTTTCCTTCTATCAAGAAAAACACATCGAATGTGCACAGTCAATCAGGAACAATCGATAAGTATTTCTTTAGTAGATCCTTTAATACACCTCCAAATCCTGCCGCAGAAGTTAAATCAGACAGTCAATTTGAAGAAGAAGAATTTGCAGAAGTTGACTGGGAAGGTGGACAAGTTAGTACCTTGGATGAGTTAAAGAAGTCAAGAAGAAAGAACAAACTCTTGCAGGAACAATTGTCAAAGTATGAAGAACAAGTCAACCAAGCCAAATTGATTTAAGAGTCTCTTGAAAACCAAGTTACTGAAAAGGTAATGAATTTTGAGAAACAGCTAAATTGAGCAGTAGACAAAATGAGAATACTTGAAGAAGAAAAATCAGTATTGAAGATATCACTGGAAGATTTGGAGTAGAAAAATGATTTGCTAACAAGTCAACTTGAGCAGAAGAATAGAGAGATCACTTTCTTAGAAGAAAATTTGACTGAGATAAAAGGGAAGAAACGGGTTCAAGGTCACATCATGATTGATACTCTAAATTGTGCACATTCGGGAAGTGACAAGGTTTGTCTTGAAGATGAAATGAATAACAAATTCAAAGATAGCACATCAATCCTGAATATGATTTTGAGTGATCAAATATCATCAACTGAAAAATCAGGACTTGGTTATGACAAAAACAACTGAGAAGGTCTGCGACAGCAAGAACAGTCCAATTCAAATGAATCCATTCAGGTATGATAATTCCTTCAGTAATTACAATGCTTTTCGTTACACTACCAAAAGAAGGATAAATACATTGAAGTGTGCAAGGTGCAATTACAATGGCCACATTACGAAATATTTTCAAACTGTGAGATGTTATGCATGTGATGGTTTTGGACACAAAGCTCAGTATTGTCGACGAAAAATGAATCATCCAAATAGAAATTCTCTACATAACAGCAATCACAACACAAGGACCAAAAGAGAAGAAAATCAAATGCAGTATAAAAATGGAAGTTCGCACATGAAGAAATGGGTAAGGAAAGCTACTCAAAAAAATGACTCAGGCTCATCCCAAGCAACAAGCAATTCCTGCATATCTTGTTGATATCTAAAAAGATAAGTGAGATCCTTGAATTCAACACGATACGCATTAGGAATTCAAGGAATGTATTAGTAAGAAGTGTAGTTAGAATTTTGTAGTCGCACTAATGTTATGTTGCAAAATATATGCTCATATATTCAATTGTTTGCTATGATGTGTTGGATTTTCGCATACATAGAAAAAAGAGTGCAAATAAGTATTGTTGATGAACAAACACAACGCCCGCGCATATACATAAACAAAGTTTTATTATATTCAAAATTTTGTTTTGAGAAAGTTACATGATACCTCTGTCGTAGAAAAAAGAGTTGAAGCACAAAAAGGTGGCATGCCAAGTGTTATAGGTCAAATTAGCACTTCTTCGTATGTGATCACATCACCTTGTAGATCACACAAAAGGACATTATGGATGGAAGAGCTTACTTTGACCTTCGATGATTTGGAGTTGAATCCTTACTCCTTCAGCTTAAAACCTTATTTTTTCTAAATAACTTCACCATAAAGCCGCGACTCCTATACTTGACACATCACGAGTCACTCGCGGGTCTCTATACTGACAACCCGCAGGTATCAATTAAAGTTGCACCCATGAATTGTTGAGCCCACATGCTGCGATTCACTCGCTAGTTTCCATTTGTCATAGTCACAGGTGTCTTAAGGAAAGTTTGAAAAATATATTAAAAACACGAATTAGGATTCGTTGAGTTAAGTATTCTAACTCCCCCAACTTCCCAATTCAACTTCTTTTCGAAACCAACCCTCCTTTCCTTGCCATAAATGCAAGAGGAGGCCATGAGAAAGGGGCCAATCATTGAGAGTTATTGTTATGCTGAAGAAATTCCAAGTCTAGAAAGAGGAGCAGGAGCCTAGGGATTGGTTATGAAGGTGCTTGATGCAGAGTCAAGTATAATACTTGTATTTACTACATTTCTTTGACAATAAAAGATGGAGATACTCTTCCTTTCCCAATAAAGTGTTGATCTTTGTTGTATTTCGATTATAATTTGATGTTATTGCATTTATTAATATCAATATTTATTTATAGTCAAATTGGTTTGAGGAAGGTCTGTGTGTTTTGCAGGTTCATTGTTGTGGAGATTTAGAGAAAAGCTTGGACCGACCGTCATAAACAAGGTATGTTGCTCTAAACTTTGATCTTATCTATTTACAGTAATGTATGCAGAACCGTATGTATCTATCTGTCAACCCCTTGTATGTTGGTAGTATATATCCCCTACTATAAAGTAAAATCCATAACAACAGAACTGGTGACTCCGCTGGGGACACCTTCTTGTTTTTTTCTGCTTTGGGGATCTTTGGCTTCTTCATTTTCATAAATTTTCCAGTCTCTTTTGAGGTCTTTAGGGTTTCTTTTTAAGATCCCTTTATGTCGACTCGGTCCAGTCTGATTTGCAAAGTTTCTTTTCTTCTTTTATCAGTACCTACCCACATGTATCATGTATACACAAGCACACACTTTTTGTTGTACCCGCGACTTGCAGGCTCCTCTACCCATGCACATTCAGTTGCACCCGCAAGTTGTTTGATTATACAGTCGTGAGTTTGCTTTATAAGAATTGAACCTCTGCTTTAGGGTTTGATCTTAGGTTTTTGGGTCTGATCTTTGATTTTACTTTGCTTTCTGACATTTCCTAGACACTCATGTGTCTCTTATGGGTTTGTGCACAGCCTTTTTAGAGGCCCCGTGATGTTCTTGGATTGATTTAGTTTGCTTTTGGTTTCCATTCTTTATTTTTTGATACTTTTTGAAGCCCACTCGCGACCTGACAGTGCATAAAGTCGTGCACTTTTTGCCTAGCCGTGTGTTTCTATTATACATACCCGTGGGTACACCACAAGTTGTCACATAGGACAGCCGTGAGTATTTCCCGAGTTTTTCCTTTTCATTTAGGGTTTGACTTCGGTAGGGTTTCTCTGTCGTTTTGAAAGTACTTTTCAACTTGGATGCCTCCTGGACATTGTTCAGGCTGCTCTGAATCTATTTTTGAACTTCGTTTATCACTTCTCTTTGAGTCATTGTGTTTGTAGAGTTGCCTTAGCTTGCTAGCCCATCTTCTGTTTGGTGGGTGCTTCTTTCTTTCGTTTTCTGATGTTCAGGAACAGTCTGGTTTTTGCATAAAGATCCTTTTGTTTTCCATCTTACACATCAATTTTTCTTTTAGCATCTTGTTCCAAAAAATTTAGTTACTTCTCTAAAGCAACTTTCTTGGGTTAAGTCTTTGTCGATCTTGCTTTAGGTCTGTTTGTTTTAAGCCGTGGGCCATCTTCCTTTACTTACACAGATTGATAAGTCTTGTTAGTTCGTTATTTTCATTTGCATTTCTTTCATAGCTAGAGAAAAGACCAAATTTGAAAAACAAAGAACTTCTTTTACAAGATTTGTCATTTTATTTTTTCGAAGTAGGGTAGTTGCATTTCTATTAAATTTGAAAACAAAACAAAAAAAAGAAGAAGAAATTTGTATGCTTAGATTTGCTTAGATTTTATGTTTTGAAAGAACAAACGAAAAGAAAAATTGTGAAGTTACATTTTTTGATATTCACTTTTCTTACAGTTGTAACTATTAGCACTCAAATCCACCCCAAGGTTGTGGGAAGGTCTCATCAAGGTAACACACAAAATCAAGCTTTAGAAAATCTAGCTTGCCTCTATATTTCCAGAGAGGGATCTCTCATCAACTATTTATCAGAACCAGATATATGAATTAGAATTAAAAACAGATTTGTTGTTTGGTTAAAACAAGGTGAATGTTCATTGGGCAATGGAGTCAAGACACTTATGATGATAAAGAAGCAATGCTTCGCAAATAATTCATAACAGAGGCAGGGTAGCTACTCAGTTGCAGTCAAAGAGTTGTCTATCTGGTGATAAAGAAGAAAATAAGAACAGTCCATCAATACAGAGCATTATTAAATGAATTGTGTATTAACTTTAGTAGAAATTGGTTTGTGGATGCTTGGAATCAAAGAAACAGAGCATAACAAGTATGAATTCTGCCTCAATATATAGTTATCCAAACATGAAAGAAAACATTATGAAGTAGATAACAAGGAAACATTCACATGAAGAAGAATAAGGTACAGACTGCAAATTAAATAACACAGAAATCTCTACTTGGAAATACTTGCTCAGCTCTACCAATTTTATTAAAAGACCATTTCAAAATTGCACAATACAAAAAGACTCACGAGTTCCAACAGGTTTCAACAAGTTCCAACACTTTGCATATCAATTACATATGTATATATAGGCCCTTAGGCTCGAATTATCTAACAGAAAACAGTTACAGTCGCACTGACACCTACTCAGCCTAGTCCATTATCTTTGAGAACATAAACTAGTACTGACAGACAAGCCTTCCTGATTTTACATGTGTCATTGTACCATTTGCAACTACAACAGCTCCTAAGTGGCTGGCACGTCTTAATTGGTCCCAAAGTATAAGAATATTACATATTCAAAAGGAGTCCAAAATAGACTAATAACGACGGGATGCAAAATATCATAAGACAGACCGCCATTCTACGTCTGAGCTATTACTTGGCCTTGTGGGTCGAAGAAATTCTCCACCTTCAGGGAATCGGCCACCTATTTTCTTTTTTGGAAGGAGGTGGCGCCACTTCCTCAGTGGGAATAACAAAATCTCTGAGAATCTCCATGGTTTGGTGGGCGTGGTGTTCGACCTTTCGGGCCTCTCTCTTTTTCTTTCGCCAAGTTTTCTTGCACACTTGTCGACCTCTGTGCTCCTCGGGTTCGCTGGCAATACTCTCCTCTATCTGGTCGAATTCTACAAGGGATGAGGGAACGTGATTATCCTCCACATTGGACCACACCTGCTCCGGTACAAAAATTACTTTGGCTCCTTGATCCTTTTCCATGACCGGATCTCAAATGAAAGATATTTGGGCTGCTGAGCCTACCACCTTTTCAAACACCGATGCGAACAGTAAACCTTGGGAGTCCATTTATAACGATTGTGATAATGATTTGTAACCAGGAGTAATCATTTTGGCATGATCATCCGACTGGACTCTCCACATGAGCGAGAATGATGACTGAGGTCTGGATTGACATTAAACAGATTTAACCAGAACTTTGTGTTAAGTGAAAAAACATATGACGGCTCTGATGTGGCTTCTTTCCCTTGGGATATCATTCGTTTGCAGCAGAGGTGCCTTTCAACTGTATATCTCCATGATCGACCCAGCACCGTCGATCTTGATCACATTCGCATCCAGACCATCCAAAGATGTGCCCCCTACCGCACTTCGCAAATCTTGGATTGTTGGTCGTCCGCGCTAGTTCAATCAGAGAACAAATCTTCCACCGTAGATCTCAACTCCGCCAGATCTGTGTCGTCTAAACCTGCGGTCCCTACCAAAAGTTTGCAGATTTGGCCAGTTGGTTCTTTCACGTACTTTGAAATCGTGAACAAATTGGCAACCGTAGATCTGCCCTTATGCCCGTTGATCAACTTTCCAATTTGTTTGCGGGCTAAACACTCCGCCTCCACTTTAAAACACACACAACTTCTTTCGCGAAGCTACTTCTTCGTCGTTGATCATTATCGCTATAGATCTACATCCTTCGCTTGCGCCATCATTTAACTGGGGGGGATTTTTGCAATTTTAATCCTTTCTGCAATGTTTAAAACTTAGGGCCTTGGATTATTTCATTCTCCAACTACAAATACATGTCCAGAGCTCTCGTTTGGCATCCCACGGGTCTCCATGATCTGAAAACTGAGGCCATCATTCACTACCTTCAGGGGTCTAATTCCCCCAGTCGTTCAAGACAAAACAGGTGTCAACAATAACCATGCCACACACTACACTACACCTTGAGTAAGTAACAGCCTATAAAAAGAACTTAATTTAAAATTTATTAGTAACATTTCTTTTTTAGGGTTACACGACATCAACTAGCTCAGGCTAGGATTTCGGAATAGATCAGACTTAAACTTTCCGAAATCATGTAAACCCTCAAATCGTAGTGCACACTATCTTCTAGTAAATCCATTCTTTTGGTGGTGTTTCGGGAAGCTCCACTTAAATCGGTGTTAAGCACAAGGTCATGTGAGACTGGAATTGTTGGGGATACCCCCCCACTTTCCTTTCGAGCACACACCAGGGTTGATTCGCATACGGGGGTCCATCAGTGCCTTGTGCATTTTTGGATTTTGGGCTTAGCTACCTTTCCCATGCATTTTGGATGGACCTGCAACTATCCCCCAGGCATTATCTGCATTTATGGTATCCTTAGAATATTGAATTTAGGGCTCTACACAGGTATAGTGGAAGTCTATTTGCACTACCCCTAGGACAGACACGGAAGTTAACCCTCCACAGTAATCCAGGGAGGGCGGTTTGGTTATTCAAATGCTTGCACCCATAGGAACTATATTGGACGTCGTGTAACTAACCTTCGATATTCTACTAGTTTGTTATGAGCCCTCATCATCCCAAACTAACTATTGAGAGTATTACCTTTGTTTGCCTGGTTTTGATTACTATAGGACATTTTTAGTGGTATGTTGTTTGCTCCCTAGTTGTTAGTGGCCACTAGGTTTCTACACTTAGTTTATTTTTTAATTATTGTGGAGGACGAACCTCTTCATATGTCATGAAGGTTGCAAAACCTTCCCCCACACAGAGTGGAACCCCCACTGCCACCTCGACGCTGGAGGACTGATTCCCATGGTTCATACGAACTTACGGGCATAACAGAACCACCCAGAGAACCACACCTCATAACTAACTATCAACAGGTTCAATATATTGTTGAGGTTGAAGACATAACCACTCAAGAGTTTAACACACCCTTCAACCCTCCTTTGACAGGACCTAACAATCCTTTACTTGAAAGTGTAGTTTCTCTAGGTCAACCGAATTTTAGTTCATATCGGTTTACACCTGGTTTTTTCATGGCTAGCTTAGGAGACAAGTCAGGAGTTACCCATACTCCTACTTCATCTATTGTATCGAGAGGTTTCTCTCCTTCATTCCCACACACATCAGTACCTAACTCTTTGCATGTTGCTTCTACTTCGAGCCCTTCATTCGGTTTCAATACTGGTTCCTTAGGTATGTCAAGCTCTTCAGCTTCAACATCAGTTATTCCTTTTGGTGTTAAGATTCAATATGCTAAGACAGAAAATACTAGCATTGCATTTCATTTCACAACAATAGCATATACAGGATCACTGAAAGAACAACAAGCACAGCATAAACACAAGAGACACAGATTTATCCTGGGAAACCCTCATGGGGTAGAAAACCCAGCAAAGCTTCCTCAATATAGATGACCAGCAAATACAAAGATGTAAACCCTAGACATGAGCTCCTTCTCCTCCATGGCAGATCTCTCCCTCACCTATGCGTTATTCACAAGTGAGTGTAATGTGTGTTTAAATGAGGAACACACCTCCTCTATTTATACACAACTCTGACTTGTATTTTACATTAACTAGGTCGGCCCCAACTTAATTACTTAACATAATGTGGCAAGGCCGACCCCACTAGGGTGGTCTAATAACCCTTTTAACCCGCATGACTCATACAGGGCTGACCCCCACTAGGGAAGTCTAATAACCCAAGTTACCACATTCTTCACAGAGGAATAAAACATCTCCGGATATACAATAAGGTCTTCACGGAGGGATGAAACATCTTCGGAATAATAAAGTACAAATATAATATTCTTAGAAGTTACAACATTTCAACACTCCCCCTTAACGAGAAGGATATTATAACAACATCTGCAGGAGTAAGGAGTCATCAACATCATACATGATACATCTATAAATGATTGGAAGCTTTCTTTATACATCATCAGTAACTCAAGCAGTTACTGGAACATCAACATCTTCAGTACTGAATCTTCATCTTTTGCAGCACTCGAACAACTACAGCAATATCAACATCTGGATCCTCACGATCATCAGCATTGTCATCTCACGATCATCAGCATCGTCATCATACGATCATCGGCGTCGTCATTGCACGATCATCGGCATCGTCATCGCACAATCATCAGCATCGTCATCATACGATCATCAGCATCGTTATCACACGATCATCAGCATCGTCATCACACAATCAACAGCATCGTCATCTAGATCATCAAGATCAACATCATCGTCATCTAGACCATCACGGTCAATAGCATCATCATCTAGACCATCACAATCAATAGCATCGTCATCTAAATCATCACGATCAACATCATCGTCATCTAGACCATCACGATCAACAGCATCGTCATCTAGATCATCACGATCAACATCATCGTCATCTAGACCATCATGATGAACAGCATCGTCATCTAGATCATCACGATCAACATCATCATCATCTAGATCATCACGATCAACAGTATCATAGCAGCATACCCTGCAATACACATGATCCATTTAAGACACCATAACATGTCTAGGGACGATGCAGTCCACTCGTCAACTTAGACAGAGTCTAAGGACCTCTTTTTCGAAGACATATGTCTACGGATCAATTCAGGGACTGAAGTCTGGGGATGATGCAATCCCCTCTCGTCCACTAGGGACCACTTCTCGGAGACATATGTCTACGGATCAATTTAGGGACCGAAGTCCGGGGATGATGCAATCCCCTCTCGTCCACTAGGGACCACTTCTCGGATACATATTTCTACGGATCAATTCAGGGACCGAAGTCCGGGGATGATGCAATCCCCATCACATACATTTTGAACTAGTGATTCTGGGATGATGCAATCCCCATCACGTACATTTTGAACCAAGCGTTCAGGGACGATGCAATCCCGACCACAGTGCCAGTCCTTTTTCATACTGGATGTGACCTAGATTAAATCTAGGATTTTATCACCTGTGAATGATCACCTGCTGCGGTCCAAGAGCGAACATTACATCATTACAGGACCTGCGAATGATCACCTACTGCTACACTGAGCAGTCCAGGAGCAAACATTACATCATTCCAGTCAACCACAAAGCCAGTATTATTTCAATTGGGGTGTGACCTAGATCAAATCTAGGATTTACAACCTATGAATGATCACCTGCTAATCCAAGAGCAAACATTACATCATTACAGGTTTCGTGAATGATCACGCACTGCTGAGTAGTCCAGGAGCGCACATTACATCATTCACCAACATCTTTCTCGAAGACAAGAGTCTACAGATCAATTCAAGGACCGAAGTCCAGGGATGATACAATCCCTCTCGTCACTAAGGACCACTTCTCAGAGACATATGTCTACAGATCTATTCAGGGACCTAAGTCCGAGGATGATACAATCCCCCCTCGTCCACTTAGACAAAGTCTAAGGACCATGCATCGACCTCATCATCGTAACTGGAAACCTCATCATTGACCTCATCGTCGGAACAGGTAACCTCATCATCAATACAAGTATCCACATCAATACAGTATCCACATCAACGATAGAGTATCCTCATCAATACAGTATCCACATCAACGATACAGTATCCTCACCAATACAGTATCCACATCAACAATACAGTATCCTCATCAATACAGTATCCACATCATTGACCTTACCGTCAATACAGGTAATATCATCATCAGTGACCATATCACTCCCCCTTTCGAGGAGGGTCCTTCTGAACGACACCAAGCTTGTCTCGAAAATCCTCAAACTTTACTCGAGACAAAGGTTTGGTCATTACATCAGCAACTTGTTCGTCAGTGGTCAGATACTCGAGCTTGATAGCTCCTTTCTGCACCATATCCCGTATATAGAAATATCGGATCTCTGTGTGATTTGACTTATCATGGAACACTGGATTCTCTGTCATCTTGATACAACTCTGGTTGTCACACAGGATCACAGTGGAGTCCATATCTAAGTCAAACAATCCTGATAACAACTTCCAAAGCCATAGCGCTTCACAACTAGTAGAGCAAGCAGCTATATATTCCGCTTCAGCTGTGCTGAGAGCCACACTATACTGCTTCCTGCTAAACCATGAGATCATGGTAGATCCCAGATAATAACATATGCCCGATGTGCTCTTCCTGTCTGATACACTTCCTGCTCGATCAGCATCTGTGTATTCATACAATCTGAAATCATGATCTCCAAGATAACATAGATCAAATTCTATCGTACCCTTTAGGTACCTCATCACATGCTTTGTAGCTATCAAGTGAACATGCCTAGGTTCCACTAGATACTGTCTCAAGGTGTTTCACAACAAAGCATATATCCGGCCTTGTATTCATCAGATACATCAATGACCCAATAATCTGTCTGTACAAAGTCACATCCACTAACTCTGATGAGTCATCCGCTAACAGCTTCAAGTTGGAATCCATGATAGTGTCCATGGTTTTACATTCCAACATATCAAATCTTCTCAATATTTCCACAACATACTTTCCTTGGTTGAGAAAGATTCCTTTTGGGCCTTGCCATACTTCCAAACCTAGGAAGTAATGCATCAATCTGAGATATTTCATCTAGCTTCTTCTTGCTTTCCATGATATGTTTCTCATCACCTGTCAGAAAGAGATCATCCACATACAATAATAGTATGCCAGGTTCATCATCCATAAAGGATCAACTTTACTCTTGGTAAATCCCAAGCTTGTCAAGAAGCTATCAATTCTGTGACTGAACATCATACATGCTCATCATTGAGTGATCTTCTGCATATCTATCTGTTCCATCTCCCATCAGATGGGTCTACTGATATGAGCCTCAAGATCATTCAAACTCTGTGGTGAGTTCCTTCTTGCATTCATCTAAGAGAGGAATGTCATCTAAATATATACACCATCTTCAAACTTGTATCAAAGGTTGAAATCCGCATCACCCATGGTGATCATTAAGCTCATCAAATGACTATCAATCCTGGGTACCTGTATAGAGCTTTCTTTAATTGAATCCTGGGAGTTTTCTCGATTCGTACTTCTTCTTGAATTACACCATTAAGATAATGGTCTTATCTAGCCACTTGGATCAAACATCTCGTCATGATCCTCTTTCTCTTTCTAAGAGAATCTTCTAGCCACGAGCTTTCTATAGTATGTTTGATTTGTAAGTCTTCATTCATCACTTGTTCGGTGTTCATCATTCTTCATGATCTTTCCTACAAATCAAGGTTAATTACATGATTAGTAATATTTCATAATCATCAAATCATGTTGACATGATAACCTATTATGCATACAGATATGATTCACATATTTATGCAACTATCTTGACCAATACTTTGGCACAACACTTTTCCATATCCTGTATGCATACAGTGGCTATCTAGATCCCTTCCATCTCTACCAAAACATACTATCAAGAGTGTGCACAGCTCTCAGCATGTCAGCAAAGAGGTTTCATTCTAGATAAGCAACAATGGAATATTTGTCCAACTTACCAATCATACACATATTAGTAGTATACTATTCAATGCTATATGAATGCTTACACTCAACATGATATATTCTAGGAATACAAATATGCATACAACTACTACGAGCAATATCATTTACTATTTCAGAGATTCAAATAACAACTCAAATACTTATCTTTTATGTTTGTGTGGTTGCCTCCCGCTTCTATATGTCTTTGAACTTCTATTCATTCTGCACCACTATGCATGCTTAAGCGTGCACTAGTGTCATCCTCATGATCTCATACATAAACATACATTCATTAGTATAATTTTAATACTATCAAAACATTATAAACTTAAGTATGTATGGTCATGATCATTTCATACATAAGTATACTAAGATCCTAACACAATAGGATTCTAACTTGATATAGGAAAACATACTTGGATTATCATGCTTGGTTATGTCTTAACATACCCAAACAATATATTCTTTGTTCTCTTTAGTGATTTAGAGATCTTGTGCCAGAACCTGCATATATCATAGGTTAAGCATAGTAGAACAAAGTCATACATACCTTGTAAGTAGAGCTTCTATGTGGTCAAAGACTATGGATGAGTCTTTGTCTTTATGTCATCATGGTCATAGAACTTGATTTGTCTTTCTTGATGTACCTGTATCATGTTAGCAGACAACATCATCCTCATACAACACCACAGGTCCATTAGTACAATCCTAATCAATGAATGTCTTCTATCACTCACATGCATTCATTACCAAACAATCATAATTGTACTAACCTCAATAATATGAAGACAAACATATCATAGACTTAATCATGAACAGATTTCAACACATACATGTATATCCTCAAGTCATACCTGTCAGGATTGATTTTAACCCAACCCACTTTGATTTGCTGAAACTGGATCTGGAGCTGGATTAGGGTTTGTCAAAGAAGCCCTAGAAATTCAAACTTTTGAATGGATGGAAAGATGCACCTTACTGAGCTGATCAAGCTAGCATACTTCAATTTTGAAATCTCCAAAATTTGACCCCTCAAAATTGCCTTTGAAACTTCTGGATCTTCTCGACAGGATCCCGAACTAGGGTTTGATAAAGCCCACCCTTCTGCCCAACCAAAATTTTCGATCCAAAGCTCTAAACTTTGATTTTTCTAAGGATCTTCCATTCGTGGTCACAGACTTCAAAAATTCCAACTTTTGCAGAAGCCCTAATTTTCCACCTTTCCAATCAAAGTCCCGAACTAGGATTTGATCAATCCCACCCTTCTGACCAACCAAAAATTTCGATCTTGGTCTCTAAATTTCGATTTTTCTGAGTAGCATACAGTTGTGGACTCTGATTCCAAAAATTCCAACTTTCTCCGAAACCCTAAATTCTCGTAGCAGTGATAAGCTAAGAATGGAGGTGCTCAAAATCCAAATCTATTTTGACAAAAATATGCACCCAATTGTTTCTAGTGTAACTTCGAAATTACAAATCCATAGGTTCTTAAACTTCTGCCTGTGGTAGCCCGACCTGTCCTCTCTCCAACCCCATAGGTCTGACCTCAATTGGATTCTCTGAGAGAGAGTTATGCCAAGTGTCGCAACATGACCTGTTTATGGGATAAAACAGGAGAGCGAACTTGTACGGCGTGCCACGTGTCACTGGTTCAACTTTGGCCTCTACAAACGTTACCTGAGAAGCTACAGTCCGTGCTCTACCTATCACTTTTTACGAAATTTCATTTGGAGCTCCCTAGCCCAAGTTGTGACCTTTTTTCCTAGGTCACCTGTTTATGACTCAGATCTGGAAGAGGCAGAAACCCTAACTTGTACTTATCATAAATAACAAAGTACAACGAATTAAAGGTTGTCCTTTGGACACAAGGTACAGGGGGATGTTATCTACGACCTGTAAAGGTTTCAGATCCTGAACCTTTTCCAAAATGGTTTTATAGCGAAAGTTCCACGATGACTGGTTTTTTCTATATAAAACCCTAACCTTCAAATTGTCGCAAGTGAAGCAAGTGTCGTAAGTGCCATACCTTGCCTTCCTTCAGGTTAGCTGTAATACCATGTTAAGATTCAATATGCTAAGACAGAAAATATCAGCATTGCATTTCATTTCACAATAATAGCATATACAGGATCACTGAAAGAACAACAAGCACAGCATAAACACAAGAGACACAGATTTATCCTGGGAAACCCTCATGGGGTAGAAAACCCAGCAAACCTTCCTCAATATAGATGACCAGCAAATACAAACATGTAAACCCTAGACATGAGCTCCTTCTCCTCCATAGAAGATCTCTCGCTCACCTATGCGCTATTCACAAGTGAGTGTAATGTGTGTTAAATGAGGAACACACCTCCTCCATTTATACACAACTCCGACTTGTATTTTACATTGACTAGGTCGGCCCAAACTTAATTACTTAACATAATGTGGCAGGGCTGACCCCACTAGGGTGGTCTAGTAACCCCTTTAGCCCAGATGACTCATACAAGGCCGCCCCCACTAGGGAAGTCTAATAACCCAAGTTACCACATTCTCCATGGAGGAATAAAACATCTCCGGATATACAATAAGGTCTTCACGGAGGAATGAAACATCTCCGGAATAATAAAGTACAAATATAATATTCGTAGAAGTTACAATATTTCAACATTTGGTCCCACTGTTGTATCATCCAATATCCCTTTTTTCAGGGATACCTTCAGTACTGTTTACATCGTCTCCCTTTATACAACAGTCTCAGGGTAATCCACAGTCTATTCCTTTCAGTCATGGTTTTCCTTGGTTTGGAGAACACATAGATCCTTCCACACCCTTTGTGGCCTCGATGCCCATTTCATCCGTCACATATATACCTAGGTTTAACCCCTTCACGGGTTTTAATGTACATTCATCCAATGTACCTTTAGGGAGTATCCCCTTTTCATTGTTTGGTGGAGGGGGTGGTAACTTTTTTAACCCACATCATGGAGGGGCTAACACCCAACCGCAATGGACAAACACCCAAGGAAGCAACCCGTTAGCATTTGGCTGGAGTAGCTTTAATAATGGTTTCACTTCACAACCGATGGATGGAGGCAACCCCAACCAACAATATAGGAACCATGTTTCGGGAGGTTCCCCCTACCAGGATCCTGTTAATCAAATGCCATCGTTTTGACCTCATTTTCCCTTTCTAGCAACTCTAAACTTGCCAGATCTTTCCAAACTAACCAATGATCCAGTGCACCATAATCCGGCATGGCCACCAATTCCAACTAATTTGCCTTCTGACATCCCAAAGTTTGAAGGCAAGACTGGAGAAGATCCTGGTGATCATGTCACTACCTTTCATCTCTGGTGTTCTTCCAACTCCTTGAATGACGATTCCATTAGGTTGAGGCTCTTCCAAAGGACCTTTACTAGTGTCGCGGATAAGTGGTACATAGAACTACCTGCCACAGCTTATGACAACTTTTGGGATTTGGAAACAGTCTTTTTGAACCACTTTCAACTTCCTATCCGGTATGATTCCGGTATAAACCTTCTGTCAACTTTCAGCCAGAATAAGGCCACTCACTTATCTGATCACATTCAGGAGTGGAGAAGGTGAAAGAGGCTCATCAAAGATGAAATTCCCCCAGATTTTCTATTAGAGTGATACTTGAAATCACTCCTTCCTTATATTTCTAAGGATGTAGCAACTTCTGGGGTGTCTTCTGAGGAGGAAGCCATCCTTAGGACCCAACAACTTGATTTGGTATATGCTCAATATGGGATCATGTATGAGATTATACCGGACGCACCGAGATCTAATATTGATCTGGGTAAACCTTAGTCGGGACTGCATGCTGATGGCATTGTTGGTTCAGTAGACTCAACAGCACTCGAAGCTTTGACCAAGCAAGTTCATGCTTTATCTGTAAAGCAGTTTGTTGTAGATGCAACTACTGTTGCAGCCTCCCCTTATACAACTGAATCTGTACAACAAGTGCAGACTAATCAAAAGGTTCCTTAGCAACCCAACAATAAAAAGAAGGGCAAGAAAGGGGAGGGGAACCATCCAAAGCCCAAAAACATTGAAAAATTTTGAGGAGGGAAAGAAGGATAAAAAGAAAGTCAAGTTTCCTTGCAAGTTATGTAAGGATGACCACCTTACCAACACCAGTTCCCTCTTATGGAAGAATCCCAGAAGCTCCTCCGTGAGAAGAAACCAGTTGTTCTGAAGGACCCATTCCCTCACGGACAAGGTTCTGCTTCTAGAAACTCTAATGCTGGGGGCACATCTCGTGTCTCGTCAACTGATCAATCGTTTATAAACATGGTTAACTCATATATGCTTTTTCAAACCCAAGCCAGGAATTATTCCTCGGGATCGCAGCAGAAAGATAAGGACGTTCCTAAAACATCTACATCTCTTCACATTCAGAGACTAGTAGATCCTTTGCTAAAGATTCCTAAAGGTGTCTTCAAACAGGCTATGCACAACCCTAATGCGCGGGCTGCTCCTAACTACAATGTCGTAGAGGATTTGGCCCAAACACCCTATGCTATGTCCACACTAGAAGTCTTACAGAGCTGTGACCAGGGATAATTTTAAGGACCCATACTTATTTAAAAGTGTGTAAACCTTGGCGAATCTTACCAATTATTAAAATGTCAACTATAAAATATTTGGCGATATTTTTCTAAAATTGTTTCAATTTATAAGGATTTTATACAGTTTATATAATAATTTGGCGATTTTTAGAGTCAAAAAAGTTTACCCCATCAAAATTGGGCGAAATGGGGCTTCAAAAAATGCAAATTGGCGAATCTTTTTTTGGAAAAAAACATGGAAAAATAGCCCATGGGCTATATTTCGCCCCTAAAATTATCCTTGGTTGTCCATTACAGAAGAACGCACTTCTAGCGGTGATAGGGAGCATGGACTCATATAGTATGCTTTCTCAATTTGATATGTCTAATATCAAACCCCGGTTACCGTATCACGTAGCCCTCCAGATTGAAGTAGTCCATGGTCCCAAAACCATTGTACGAACAGTTGTAGATGAGGGCGCGTCTACGTGTGTAACGTCAATATCCTGCTGGAAGGCCCTTGGCTCACCTGAGTTAGCCCCTTCCAACACTATACTTACTGATTTTGACGGAAGATCATTCCGCCCACATGGAGTCTTTCCTGCATTTGAAGTTGAACTTGTTGGTAAGTTAGTGACTATGGAGGTTGAAGTGTTAGATGCTCCTATTGACTACAATTTGTTGTTAGGAAGGAGTTGAACATATGCGATGCAAGCTGTCCCATCGTCCGTTTTCCCAATACTCATGTTCCCACATGAAGGCAATATCATCACTGTTGATCAACTTTCATCTACTCGGAAAAACAACAACGCTTCATCGAATTCGACAATCCCTTTTATTGATCAGTCTCACCCACCTAGCGAGAGTTTGGGCGTAGGCATGCATTCATCACTGATGGGCACATTCGACCTACCTACTCCCATAAACTACATTGGTTATGCGAGTACTTCTGACAGTTTGTCTCGGGAAGTCTTCACAGTCAGTTGAACAACTGATCATTGGATTCTTCCCACTCAACAATAACCTACAGTGCCCTTATCTATTGCAGAAATAGCTTACCAAGCTACACAAGATGCTGCAGCAAATTATATATTGACTCCGTCAATCTCCGCAGAGTCAGATATAGACTACGCACCTGCATGGTTATTCAACTCCATCCTCTTTTGATTGTCTGGATACTGTTTTTCCCTCTGATGAGCCTATTTTGGAAGTCGTGGTAGGACTGGATCATCCATGGGAACACATGCATCATAGGTCCTACTTTCTTCCCGATCTAGACAAGATAGAGAATAGTGAGTTCTCAGTGAGACTTGGTGGTGATATCGATTTGTCCATCAATCCTTCTACGCAAAGGATCTAAGCTAAGGGTAACATGGAAAATATATCGAGGACCATACCAATCGATATCTCTATCAAACCTGGTGTTATGGAAAACCTTTTTATTGGAGCAGATTGTTCTCCTGATGAGATCACTCTGTATACCAACCTATTTAAGGAATTCCGTGATGTATTCTCCCGGTCATACGAGGAGATGTTAGGCATCGACCCCACTATGGTGGAGCATGTTATCATGACTTACCCCAATGCTAAACTCGTGAGACAAAAGCTCCGTCCGATAAACCCATGGAAAGCAGCAGCCATTAAGGATGAAGTTGAAAAAATATTAAAAGTCGGTTTCATCTATCCGATCGCTATGACAGAATGGATATCCAACCTCGTTCTGGTTGAAAAAAATCAAGGAACCATATGAGTTTGTACAAAATTCAGAGACCTAAATAAAGCTAGTCCTAAGGACAACTACCCCACACCGTTCATTAATCAGATTATGGATGCGTGTGCGGGCCATGAAATGTTCTCTTTCATGGATGGTTTTTCAGGATAGAATCAGATTCAAATAAAACCTAAAGGCCAACATAAAATGTCTTTTATTTGTCCTTGGGGTACCATTGCTTATTGGAATATTTCTTTCGGGCTGAAGAACGTTGCAGCCACTTTCCAGGGCGCCATGAATTTTGCTTTCCACGATATCAAGCACGTAGTTGAGCCATATCTGGATGATCTCCCAACGTGATATCATAAGAGACAAGATCATCCTGAAAATTTGCGACTAGTGTTTGAGAGATGCAGATACTATAAGATTCGACTGAATCCTAATAAGTGTGTATTCTGTGTCGAGTCCGGACGCCTACTAGGTTTCATTGTCTCGAGTTGTGGTATCATGGTCGATCCATTAAAATTTGAGGCCATTGTAAATATGCCTCCTCCTCGAACCTTACGAGAACTTCAGATTCTATGGGGTATGTCAAACTTTCTACAACGTTTTATTATAAACTATGCCAAAATCACAAAAGGTTTCATGAGACTGCTCAAGCAAGATACCTATTTTCTTTGGGATGGAGCTGCTCAAACTTCATTTGAGGCCTTGAAAAAGGCATTACTATCATCCCCCTTGCTGAGCCCACTAGATTACACCAAGGACTTCCTTCTATATCTGGCGGCATCTATATCCACGATTGGCATAGTACTTGTTCAGGAGGATGACAAATTTCAAGAACATGTCATTTACTATCTCTCGCGCACATTAATAGCTCCTAAGATTAAGTATTCTTACGTTAAGAAGTTGGCATTAGTTTCCATCCATGCAGTTCAGAGACTGCATCACTACATCCTACTGCGAACCACCATGGTGATTGCAAAATTCAATCCCTTTCAGTATGTATTAACCCGATGTATCATTGGCGGGAAATTCAATAAATGGATTGCCATCTTGCAAGAGTTTGACCTAGTTTTCCAATCTGCTAAGTCAAAGAAATATTTGGTGTTCGCCGAACTAATTTCGGAATTTCCTAGTGACGTAGTAAACAATGAGAAAGAGTCATCATTCCCGGATGAACACATATTTCTTATTGCAACTTCTGACCCATGGTACGGAGATATTTTAGTATAGCTCCAGACTTTGAGGTGTCCTACTTTCTCTACGGATGAACGACAAAAATTGAAAAGTCATGCACAGAATTATCTCATCATTTCTGACACTTTGTATAGACGTCGAATAGATTCCATTTTGCGTCGTTGCTTAACCTTAGACAAAGCATAAACAGTATTGAATGATGCTCACAGTGGAGCCTGTGGGGGTCATCTTTCTGGGTTGGAAAAAGCCCAGAGAATACTGCGTGCTGGCTATTTTTTGCCCACGATCTTTAAAGATTGTGTGGAAGCTTTGAAACATTGTCAGCCCTGTCAGTTTTTCACCAAAAAGATGCGAGCACACCCGGCTCCTCTCCATCCTGTTATCACAGCAGGCCCCTTCACCAAGTGGGGGATTGACTTCGTGACATGTAATCCAGCTTCGGCTAGAGGACATCATCACATCATTGTTGTCGTCGACTACTTCACAAAGTGGGCCGAGGCAATCCCCACTATGAGAGCAGATGTAGAAACGGTTGCTTGCTTCATATTTAACCAGATCATTGCTTGATTTGGTATTCCCAAATAAATTGTTACGAACCATGGTCGACACTTTCAAAACAGCATGATGATTGACTTGTATATTATGCTAGGTTTTCGATAGGAGCATTTGTCCTCATTCTATCCGCAGGCGAATGGTCAGGTCAAAGCGGTCAACAAAACTTTGAAAACCATTCTTCAAAGGACCATTAAATCTGCTACCGGGTTCCCACCCTTTCAACTCGTTCATGGGGCAGAAGGAGTTATTCCGGTTGAATGACAAATTCCTTCATTAAAGTTGGACATCCAACTACTCCCCGATACTTCAGTTCTAGAGGAAAGTTTGCTGCACTTAGAACATCTAGATGAACAGCGCTGCGACGCGCTCACAGCAAACGAATCCCATAAAATTAGATTCAAGCGTCAATACGATAAGTCTATTAAACCAAGGGTGTTCTCTGAAGGAGACCCTGTTATTCTTTACGACTGGGACAAAGATCCCTTGGGGGAAGGCAAGTTCAAATCTATGTGGCTTGGACCGTATATTGTCTCGAAAGTTCTGAAGAAAGGGTCATACGAGCTAACTGATTATGAAGGATGTAAGTTGCCCAAGCCCAGAAATGGGCTCTACCTGAAAAAGTATTATGCCTAGGCCTCTATGCTTTTTTCTTGTATCATAGTTGTACATGTTTTGTATAGTTAGTCTTCTCTTTGGTTTTTTGTTATGTCTTATGGGTTGTATTTTCAGATGACAACTGAATGCTTCATAGGATTCACGGATGGCGCTAGCCACCACACCCGTCAGTTGGCTTCAGCAACTTGGGTTATCTACTCATCATCTGGTCAACTCGTGTCTTCGGGAGGTGCTTGTTTAGGCCCTACGACGAATAACGTAGTTGAATATAGTGTAGTCATCAAGTTACTCCGAGATTCTATTCCTCACAGCATTTCGCAGTTAGAGGTACGACTTGACTCACAGTTAGTTGTATTTCAATTGATGGGTGACTATAGAGTTCGAGATCCTGTTTTGCTTCATCAGTTTTTGAGGGTCAAGTTATTGGAAAGATATTTTGATTTTATCACATATCAACACATTCCAAGACATTTAAATTCATTAGCTGACTCATATGCAAATTACATTTTAGATTGGAATCTTCACCACACAAAAACACATTAAGCATTCACATAAGATAAAAACACACACATGTATATAAGATCAGTACTGTACATATCCATATCAAAAAATATGAGTTTTGGGTCAATAGTATGTTGCAGTGTCATATCAATATACAAAATGGGCTCAAAAGGCCTCAACAATATACATAGGTCTTTCTCCCTATGGAGAGGGAGGGACCTCTGCCATCTCTAATGCAGCCTCTCTGTAACAGATGACAAGCCTGGCTACTTTCCTAAGTAGCCTGATCCATGTTGGGGGCACACCCACAACATCTTCCTGTGGCGAGTGGCATTCGCTCGATCTTGTAAGTGGGAATATCATGATTCAATCGACTCATCTTGCCCTATATGCTCACTATCATGGCGTCAACTGCCCCGGGCTCAGTCGGACGTACATACACACGAGGATGTCCCTAAGACCGTGTAGGTCCCACATCTGCATAAACCATATTGTTAATACTCTAACTCCTTATAAAAATTATATACATAAAAACTTAAAAAATTGAAATAATTTTAGAAAAGAAAAGAAATGTATGTCTTACCCATCTCTCCCCAGGCTGGCCCTGGAGGTAGAGCGAGCTCAAGATCTCCACGGAAATCCATCCCTGCATAGGGAAACTGCTCTAATGCTAGCACCTGATGGCCCCACCATGCCCAAAAGTCCTCATCAGTATACGAGAGTATCGTCTCGCCACCACCCTGGCGTAAGAAGATGTCTCCCCATCGAGTCATTAGTGGCTCGCGAGGATTGAGTTGTGGTAGGGCCATTCCCGGACTCAAGGTGGGAACCCTCTCAAAGAAAAAGCTACAGAGTATTGTTGATGCCTCGGTTGTGCAGGTTAGATGCAAAGGTGCTAGAATGGTTCTAAGGCTCCCAACAGAGGAAGAAAACCCAAGTTGAAAGGCTTCGAAAGACCCTGCGCAAGGGCAGTTCTATCCCCAACATGTTTGATATGGTGATCCTCCACGGATATTCGGCCTCCGCTGGCACTCTAAGAGTTAGTGATTTGACCAAATAGGTCAGTTTTCCAATAGAGGAAAACAGGGGTGTGAAAATGGTAAAGCTAAGCTAACCTAACCTATTTCAGAAGAGGAAACTAATCTAGGTTAGTCCTACTCTAAAATGAAAGCTTTGATATTGTGCAGATCAACCTTGAGGTATGATGAACAAGTAAATTACCACCTTCAACAGAAATGTCTTTGATGTGTTACTTATTAACTTAAATCACAATCCATTAATGAAAATTAAGAGACAATAATTCAAGTACTTAAGCCTGTTCAAGATTCAATCTGTAATCATTCTGTCAATTGAAAAATCAACCATGATTATTGTGTGCAATGAATCATTTGCAGAAATCGACAAAGAAAGTATTAATACTGAATAAACTCAATAGAATACTTCACAGTATCAATCAGTCCTACAGAGAAACCAATATGATAGATCCATACATTATATATATGCAAAATGATAACATTCACTGTAGGTGACAATCTGAAGTACACAATCAATAATTCTCAAATAAACTTGAGGAATAACAAGAGATAGATCAAAGATAACTTTACTGTATTAAAAGAGTCTTGTACAGAAATTACAAAAGCTCTGACGAACAGAGTATCCCAGTCCCTCCTCCTGCTGATGCGTAACTCCAAAATTCCCAACACCTAACTACGAGAAGCATTGCTCATTAAATAGGAAATTACAAAAGAGTCTGGTCAGGACTTTCCCAAAAATAAGGATTACAGATTCGGATCTCACTAAGGATCCAGGAAATCTTGCCACTTTTCATATATTTCTAACAATTCATCTATATTTGGAAAAGTGACAGATTCTAAAGCTATCTGGATGTTGCAAGTATTATTCTCCATGTCATGTTTAGCCAGCTTATGCCAGGTGCGAAGGTAGACGTGGATTTTTCCCTCCATGGTAAGCGGTCCTCTGACTAATATGTCCACATCATCAATGCTGACTTCATCTAGGGTCTGAATCTTCTGTGCGGCTTCCTCGCATTTGCGCTCAATTTCTTCAAGCTTGCATTTGGGCGGCAATGCCTCTTGAATAGGGTCCATAAGTGGGAGCTGTAAGATGTTCATAATGTTATCAACTACGTACCAACGTCTTTTGCAGATACCTTTAGATTGTTTGATGATTTCTTGAGCCGATTCATTGAACTCAATCCATGTATTTAAAGAAGCTTTAATCTTCTTGATCTAAAAGGTATTTAAAATGGGGACATCTTCTGGTATATTCTTTATATATCCCTGCCATTCCCTGATCTTTTTCTCTGCCTCAAAAGCTTGAAGTCTTTTATCCTTTTGTTCTTGCATAATAGAAGACATCTTTGAAAAAACAATATACTTCTCCCTGATCTCACCCAAAGCAATGTACAGTTCCTCAAGCAACTTATAATGATCCTGATTTACCTTAAGATCCAAGTGCTTGAACTCTTGTGGGGAAAGCTTAAAGAAACTTGTTGAGGCTGCACTTGCAGTTGCATCCTCAATTCACTTTTCCAAAGCAATTATCTTTTCTGTATGAGAGGAGCTTTGAGCCTGGGCCAGTCGGAGTTCGATCTAGAGGGTATCATTCTTTTGCTCGAAGTCCTGCACTTTGTTTGCTCAAGTCTTCCTCAGGTCAGCCACATCAGTCCCATGTTGTTCGTTAGTGTTGACCAATTCTCCTTCCAACCTCTTGATTTCTTCTTTCTTAAGGTCAAGTTCCCTGCTTAGTACTTGTACCGAATCCCAATTTTCCTTCCCAAAAGCTCCTAAAGCTGCAGTTGTCTTTATAGCCTCAGCCTCAGGATCATTAGTCCTGGGGTCCCATATGACCTGATCAGGAACCGGTGCTTCTAACTTATCCTGTCCTTTGCATCGCTTTCTAGTTCTCCTCACCACTTCCCTGTCTTCTTGGTTGTAAAAGTAATCCCCAAGAGGGAGGATATCGTCATCTATATATTCAGGCACTAATTCTATGGAAGAAGAGGGAACACTCACTGTGGAGACCAGAGAGGGTGCCTGAGTGACAACTAGAATAGGTATGGGTAGAGTGACCTGGAACGTGACCAAAGGCATTGAGGTGGTTTGGGAAACTGATGAGATTTTGTCTGGTGATGGCACTGAAACATTGGCTTCAGAAACGGGAACTTGATTGCCAACCTTTGTTTCAGGCAATGGGAGTTAACCATCAACATTAGCGGGTGGTGATGAAGAAGTGAGTGAAGAAAATTCACCAGTGGCGAAAGATAAAAGAGTAGACACAGGTGAGTGTAAAGAATCAAGGGGAGATTGAACCTCTGTATCAATAGGTGGTGCAGCGGAAAAAGGGTTTGAATGATTTGATGATGGAGCATAAGTAGTAGTGAGAAGATCATATAATTTTGTCAAAGGGAAAGGAATGGACAGTCCCGGAGGGAGAGCAGACAGTTGTTGAATATATGGTAATACCAGAGCCGAGGATGAAACACCAGGAGCAGCATTGAATTCCAACTCTGGTTGATCAGGAAATGATTGGTCTATGTCAATACTATTAAGCAAATCATTCACAGTTTGGGAATCTTCGGTAGGTACCTGTGTTACTGATACCGGAGGGTGTGGCACCACTTCCTCATCACAATCTATTATATCAACTGGAGAGGCCTGTGAGGTAGAAGGAAAAACTTTCTGCCTCTTTACTGGGTTAGCCCGAGTTATGACCAGGTCCTCATCTTCTCGGGTCTCTACAGTAGATAATTGTAAATCCACAGTAAGCTTAGGGGGTTCCAAAGGTTGAGTATTCAGCCTTGCTGACATCTGTGCAAGCTTCTGTGTGGAATGACGAGCTACCTGCAATAACATTTTAGTCTGCTCAGTAACCTTGACTTGAGGGGTTTCCTGCATGGGAGCTTTCCCTTTGTCTCCATCATGGATAATGAGCATCTGGGAAGATTCAACCTTTTGAGCTTCTTTTCCTTCTCTGTCCTTTCGAGTTAGCTCAATCAAATTCCACTGCATAGCCCTGTAACTCAAAACCCTAGTTCTGAGTTCCCTCTGATATTGCAAAATGTTGTGTTGATCTTCCGAGCTCTTTACCTTGGCAAGGACTTGAGAAAACGTATCCACACCTTGATAAATAAAATCATCTGGGGTTACCTCATGTGCATAGTCCATCTTAACATGAGTTTTCTTGAAGTGTGCATATAAGAACTCCTTCGGATCATGCTTCCTCTTGGGAGCATGTCCTAGTTTCAAAGCCACTATCTGATCGCCAAGGACTGCAACCCAATTTGAAGTTGGAATAACCAATTGCCCAAGATTCAGAGCAAACTTAGGCCAGCCTTTCTTCCTGGGGCCTATAAGTTTCCTGTACATGCCATCAGTGACAGTCTGAAATGATACTTCCTGTATGACCATTGTATCAGGGACTAACCTGGGCAGAAAGAGTATTATATCACTTCCCCAACCCCTGATGTAAGCAAAATATTCACCCACATACCAGTCCCCAATAGTGTTGATGAAGGCTTTGGCATCTTCTGAAAATGTTGGTGCTTCTTCTCTGAAAATATTGAAGTAAACTGTATCCATGAAATGATCACAAATGTCATAGAGTAAAGGGACATAATTTTCTTCCCACAACGCCGAGTGGTAAATATGAACAGGTGGGTCTGAGGGGGACCAGTTCCAACCTAGGATAAGGTACTGAAACTCCGCACAGAAAACATCAATCACATACGCGGATAGATAAAAATGTGGCTTCTTGTGAGCAGGTGCCTTCTAGTATTCATGAATGGCGTTCTTTAGCTCAGATGATAAGATAGAGACCCACGGAAAAGATTCACCTGTAGTTAGAACATGATGTGCTATGGGGGCCCATTCAGCCTTGAATAAAGAGCAGTTAGGAACACCGAACAGTCGGCATAGCATGGCAGCTAGCAAAGAGTAGGATTCTTTGAACCAAATAATAGGGTACAGGTGATCTGCCTTCGGCACGAAAGTATTGGGTTTGTGCATCCACAATTTCATCATCTCATCGAAATTATACCGGGTTTTTGAAGATTGTAAAAACTTGAATGAAAGGGTTTGCACATGTGGTTTAAGGGCAAAGGTCCGGATAAAAATTTATGAGCAAAAATGGGACAACTGAGCTCCTGCACTATCATTAAAAGAGCGGTCTTTAACGTCTATGTTCTGATTTATCAGAAATGGTCGGACATGCAGCAATGGCGTGGATTTGAGAAGACCTAATCTTCTCATACGCAGGTTTGTCATTTTCAATTTGGGAAAGGTCGTCATTGTCAAAAATAGCATAGATTTTGGACCAATCCACCTTGTAGGTTTCAGTGACTCTTTCACTCGTGTCCGAAAAGATACCGAAATTAGGGTCCTTGGTAAAGGAATCCTTCTGGGTTGTCTTAGACCGGGTGTTTTTCGACATGGCGACTGAAAACGTAATTTCTGACAAAATAAAAGAAATTCAAATAAAAAATTAAAATGGCAAAGGAAAACCAAAAGGAAAATGCAAAGGGATAGGTGCACTAAACTGAAATAACTGGAAAACTGACACAAATCACCCTTAGCAACAAATCCGCAGTAAAAATCGGCACAGCGCAGTAATTCCAATCATAAAAGTGATAAAAGAAAAATAGAAAAAACCCTTATTTATCGAATTTACAAAGCGAAATCCTGACCGTGCGATAGGAATGGATGAATGGCTCAGATTACTCGAATCAGGATTCAGGATCAAGCCATTGGTGCTTTATTCACAAAAATTAAAAAGGTTCCCGAAAGTCGCAACCCGAAAAAAGTTGGGTTCGGTTTCAGGATTGCACACTGGCAAAACATAACGAGAAAAGTAATTCCCGGAAGCCGCAACCTGAAAGGTCGGGTTTGGGTTTCGGGATCAGAATAAAAGTAAACAAAAACAAAGCCTTTTCTCGAATCTTGAAACACGACATTGTCGGGTTTCAGTTTTCAGGAACACACAAAAATGATAAAAAAGAAATGAAGTCCCGAAAGGCGAAAGCCGCAATAGCGGGTTTCGGGTTTTGGGTTTCGATTTTCGAGAACAGATATCCCAGAATTATTAAAAGGAGGAACCTGCAACCCACAACCGTCAGGTTTCGGGTTTCGGGTTGACATAACCAGAAACGAAGAAAAGGAATCCCGCAATCGTCGGGTTTCGGGTTTCGGGCGCAAAAACTGTCGAGTTTCGGGTTGGAATAAATGAACCACAAAACACTCAAAAATTTAGGTTTTCTCCAGACCAAAACACTTAGAAAAGAAATCAAAAACTTGGCAAATAGACAGGCCAAAACAATGAGTAAGGGGTCTTCAGAATTTGGTGTTTAACAAGCACTTACCCAAACGCTTTTTGCATTTATTAGGAAATGGGGCTCCCATGCTTTAGTTAAGCATGGGATCTATTGTGGCCACAACAAGGATGTTACCGTATCCGAAGTTATTTTCCTTCCTCTTTTGCACTCAGTCAGTTGGTGCCTCATACTCACCATAAGGCCTGAGCACCAGTCAAATACAACACCCCGGAGGCACTCAACCCCTATCTGCATGTAGTTCATGGATGCTAAGTGTTGCGCAAATCTTCCCGCAATCCTGTTCAAAGTACTCAGGATGACCTTCAACGGGAAGCTCGAGATTGAATCAATAGGAACTTGACTACCACTTTTCTTAGTGACAGGCGGACAATAAGCATTGATGTAATCCTATATGGACAAGGCACCCACTCCCCGGAATGTACCTTTCAGGTTTACCATTTCCCCTCTTCGGGACAAACCTGTTAGAAAATATATGTCGTCAAGTGTGAGTTCAAGGATCTCTCCCTGGAGATCAAATACCCCTTGATCGGCATCCCAACATGCTGCAAGCATTCCCAGCAATTGTGTTTGTGACCTCATACTGGTGGTTCGAAAAAACTTGAGCAAACCACACCTTCTTAATGCACCAACTGTTAATGGATCTCCTATAGCATGTCTATCTATGTCCTTGTGTTCCCTCTCCCTCTATGTGAGTACCATCCCTGCATTCATCCAACCATTTTTAGCTTTAGTTTTTGTTTTTTCACTTTTAATCTGTGGTACCCGTGACTGTCCTTACTAGACAGTAGCGCGTACCCGCGAGATGACTTATGGAAAACCCGCACACTTTTCTCGTGCCCGCGAGTTTGCTATAGGGAAACCCGCGAGTACGGGGCCCTAAATTTTAAATCACCATAAAAAAACAAAATTAACCATTAAAAATAAAAAAAAATTATGCATTGAACTGGAAGTAGAGGGAGAGTATACTTACTTGCAAGCGACGAAAACTAAATCGGTGGCCAGGTGTGATTGCAATGAGTGGTTGAAACAAGAGAATGTTTTCACCTTTTTGGTTCAACAAATGATTTGTGAGTTTTTTTTTTTGGAACTATTTATAAAAATCAGTTTTGATTTTTACCCACTTTTTTAAAGTTCTCTAAAGTTTCAATTATGTTTTAAAAACTTTATTTAATCAAACTAATGTACTTTCCAAGTCTTGGTGATTAGATAAAGAACATGCGACAATCCTCACTATTTTTTGCAACCATGGTCTACACACGGTTTGTCTTTCTTTATGACATGACAATTAGGTATAATGTTTCTGATTATTTCATGTCATTTTAAATTTTTATTAGATCATGTTATATATCATTTGTCACTAATATGGTTGTCCCTATGATATCAGAAGTATTTTGTCATTTGACAAGATCACGGAACTTAGTTTCCCTGATGCCTATAAAGTATTTTTTAAGCCCTTATTATACTTTTCAAAAACAAACGAGATTGTTGAGCATACATGTTCACTTCAAACTCGTTAAAGGAATTGAAGGTACATCCACTTAGGTATAAGATTACCCCTTTTCCGAACCTTCGTGGATTAATTACGAAAAAGGTATACTATAGTCATACATGACTAGAAGATTTCTTCTCTCATTGTTTTACAATTTTTCGGGTGAGGAGACTAACTGTATAAAAAGACCTTTTGGAGTCTCATTTAGGGTTTTCAGACGCTCGAAATATGAAAACACCAAGCGAGCATGTACTAACTCGGGCTCGATGTGAAATCCACAAGTGAGTATATGGAGTTCTTGTTTAAGTTTTTTAGACTCCTTAAATATGAAAACACCGGCGAGCACAAACCAACTCGGGCTCGATATTAAAATCCACTAGTATGTGTATGGAGTTATTGTTTAAGTTTTTCAGACTCCTCAAAAAAGAAAACATCGATGAGCATGAACCGATCTAGGCTCGATATTAAAATCCATGGATCAGTGTATCGAGTATTCGTCTATCTCTTCTTCAAACTCGTTAAAACATAAAGAAGGTCTTGAGTTTCCCTCCCATGGACTCGTTAAATTACATATGGTTGGACTTCTATCAAGTAGTCTTCTCCCTCTTTCTTCGAGATTGCTTAAAAAAATGAAGGACTATTGAGTTTGCTTTCTTGGACTCATTAAAACCAACAAGAAGGATATTCTTTAATAAAAAGGGAAGGGTGTCCAATATCTTTTCAGTTCAAAGGAAGCAATTCAGTCATATGCTTGAACAAAGCACCTTTTGAGTCTATCAAACAGTTGGGTCGTAGTTTTCTACTTCAGGATGAACCTGATCTCAGAGTGTTTACTCCTCCGATCAGTTACCTTTCCGATCATATGGAGAATATGTTAATGTCTCCTACATGGCGGATTTATATCATGTTCTCATTGTGTCAAAGCTTCCTAAGTCACTCTTGTGTCATGCTCATTGTTCATCCCACCTGTGTCGACCATTCTACAATTACCTTGACCTCATGTGTCGTCCATTCCCTGGTGTCAGTTTGTTTCATCTTGTATTCAGTCCTATTCCAGATCAACTCAATCTTTTGAGTGTTCCTCATGTTGGATTATGGAGGATGCATTAAGGCCTCCCTTCCAACGGACTTCTTCCCATCGACTTCAACTCATTTTGCTATGGGAATGAAGTTTAGAGTTTCGGATAGTACCTTGGGGATTGCAGTCATTAGTGGCAATTTCCCTCACTATTGAATAGTGGGATTACATCAATGTCCCCTATTCGATAGATTCTTCAAGTGATTCGACTTCAAGACCCTTTATTCACACTTGTTAGAATGTACTAGGTACCTTCAGTCCCATTTTCATTATCGATGGGAGCCCTCGCGTTTGTTAACGGTATACATAAATGACCAGTAATCAAACGGTATCCCCCATGTTCGACTTCAGCTCATTTATTCACATGGTTAGGATTTGTACCTTGAGGTGTTTTGGATGAAGACCTTGGGCCCATGATAGCATTACTACATTTTGTTATTTCCCAAATTGTGGAAGACTGAGCCACACTCCTTTTTGGCTCTCGATGAGACATAGATCCAACTTGTTTTTATGGCTATGATCTCCTATTTTGACATGGATCCACGCTTGTATTTCAGTGGCCATGCTATATACATCTTTCACTTATGTATTGGAGATTATGTTCTATCATCATGAACATCTCCTGATGTCAAGATTGTAATTGTTAGCTGACCTGGTCTTTTGTTTTCAAGTACTTTTGCAACAAGTCCTATGGTTTTCTCATCCCTCCTCTAACTTTGGATTGTAATGTATTTCGGCCATCGTTTCCCTCTGACCTCACACATTAGGGGGCATTTGTTATCGGACAAATTAGCACTTCTCCTTCCATGACCACATCGCCTTGTAGATCACACAAAAGGACACTATGGATGGAAGAGCTTACTTTGACCTTGGATGATTTGGAGCTGAATCCTTACTCCTTCAGCTTAAAACCTTATTTTTGCTAAATACCTTCACCATAAAGCCGCAACTCCTATACTTGACACCTAGCGAGTCACTCGCGGGTCTCTATACTGACAACCTGGGGTATCAATTAAAAGCTGCACCTATGTTGCTGATCCTGCATGCTGCGATTCACTCTCTAGTTGTCAGTTGTCATAGTCGCGGGTGTCTTAGGAAAGTTTGAAAAATATATTAAAAACACGAATTGGGATTAGTTGAGTTAGGTATTCCAACTCCCCCAACTTCCCAATTCCACTTCCTTTCGAACCCAACCCTCCTTGCTTTGCCATAAATGCAAGAGGAGGCCATGAGAAAGGGGCCAATCATTGAGATTTATTGTTATGCTGAAGAAATTCCAAGTCTAGAGAGAGGAGTAGGAGCCTAGGGCCTGGTTACGAAGGTGCTTGATGCAGAGTCAAGTATAATACTTGTATTTACTGCATTTCTTTGACAATAAAAGATGGAGATACTCTTCATTTCCCAATAAAGTGTTGATATTTGTTGTATTCTGATTATAATTTGATGTTATTGCATTTATTAATATCAATATTTATTTATAGTCAAATTGGTTTGAGGAAGGTCTGTGTGTTTTGCAGGTTCGTTGCTTTGGAGATTTAGAAAAAAGCTTGGACCGGCCGTCATAAACAAGGTATGTTTCTCTAAACTTTCATCTCATCTATTTACAGTAATGTATGCAGAACCTTATGTATCTATCTGTCAACCCCTTGTATGTTGATAGTATTTATCCCCTACTATAAGGTAAAATCCCTAACAACACCAAGACCTAACGACAATTGAAGTACAAAGACGGCGATAGGAGCTGTATCGAACAAAATTTGAGAATTACAAAGATAATTCAAAGTCGTAGCTCAAGGTCCAATTATGTGTCATGATTGGTAGGATAATGTGAAAGACGAAGTTCTAAATCCATCGGAGCTTGCTTGATGAATTTAGAGGATGGGTGTAGTGGAAAAAGCTGTAGAGTTGAGGACGACACGTTGACTGTAAATATTTGATTCAGATATCACTACTCCCTATGAATCGCCCTGAGATCTCAAGCAATATGAGTCTCAATATCAATACATGCTCATATAAATATAGACTCAACCAACTAGATCTGCATTTACCAAAGTGAAATAAATGCAATCACACATAAACAACAGATATACCCTGGAACCCCAACCGGGGAAAACCAACAAACTGTGGGGCTATCTTCTCTCTCGAACCCAGAGCATATGTATAAATGACAAGTACAATACAGGATTACCTCAACAAGTAACTCAATCTCCTAAAACTGGACAGACTCTAGATTTGCATGCATCCAGCTAATGCATGCATTGGAAGAGTAAGCCCTAACTGGAAAACTGGATCTGAGTGTCTTTGTAGGTGCCTCTGACTGTTCTACCTCTTTGTATCAGTCTTCTCTAATCTGCTCACTCTGAAGACTGCCCTCTAAAGAACTCGGCCTCCTCTGCATGCCAAAGTGTGCCCTCCCCTCTAGATGTCAAATGCTCGTACCTGACCGGATCTTAGCAGATCTGAGCTCTTATCATCCCTAACCTTCTTCAAATTTCAAGGCAAGGCTATCCAGGAAGACTCAAACTCTGAATCGGTGAATCCAGCTCCAAACAAGCTTCTCCCTCCTTGGGAAATGTGCCTCCTCCAAGAGAACTCGGCCTCCACTAAACTGATTCGGAAACACACTGATGAGCTATCTCAGCTCACAATATTGGGTGCCTAGTGACTCTAGAACTGAAGGTCACTTATCTAGCTCAGATTTGACCTTCCTAGCTCTTGCAGCAGCTCCTCTCTCTCATAAATTCTCTTTGCATGCACAGCTACGCCCTCCTCACTCTAGCAATATCTCTCTCTAACAATGCAACTGAGTAACCTCATCTGGGGACCCCCTGCCTCTATAAATAATCTCACCGATGAATTAGGTTTGTCAAAACCATAATTCTCGGTGCATGCAAAAGTCACTTTTGCATGCATCCAATGATCGCATGACAGTGCATGCAAGGGTCAAAACACTCTGGAAGGTCCGCATGCAGCCCCCACTGGACTCATGCCACTGAGTAGAGTGCATCTCACCCTCTACTCCATACTGATGCCTATGCAGCTAGTGTACCTCCATGTAAGGCATATGAACCATGGAGGGAATCCTGAAGTTACCACACTCTAACATTGACAGTGGATCGTTCTGTCTGTATCAGGTTCAGGAGATCTAGAATCTGTTGTTGTTGTCTCTCTGAGAATTTGAATCGTTTGTTCAAATTGGATAATCCCTAAGCATTGTTGTGATTGACCTGCAATTGCACGTACCAATGAATGAACTCTCACTCTTTCAATTAGGCTTGGCAAACACCCATGTCCACTCTTAGTGGTGTGAACTGAGCCTGCTACGACTGAATTTCCAAGGGAATACATCATGAAATAAGATGAGAAACTCAAAGGCTATGACACGCAGAAGAAGCTTGATTGGAAATGAAAAAGGATGATGAACCGAGCAATTCATAGCTCATTTATAGAATTGGAAGGTGGTTATCTGCGCACGCGAAAATAAATTGAAGAGACGTTGAGGTTAATGGAATTTATGTCGGCACAATTCGAAGATGGTTGTGGAGACGCCAAAAGTTATTGCGTGAGTTAATGAATTCATGCAAGAGGACAAAAAGCGGAAATCCAAATTATTGCTTCGTGCGATCAAAATGATGTTGACCAAAATGCTCGACTACGAAAATGACACGTCGAAGTTTCCGCACGAGTTGTTAGTCACATCACCTTGTTTCCATGTTGGGTGACAGATGGAAATATGTGCAAAGAATATTTGGTTGTAGTGGCAAGATATGAAAAGTTAGAAAATGTAATGAAGATTGGTTATAGAGTAGTAAATGTGACAAAAGGAACAGTTGGATGTTGGAAGAAATCAAGGAAGACAATGCAAACCAGAAGCAGATGGAACTATACAATGCGCAGTGAATACGATATGAACATGGCATGGAGGATGGCGCAAGAAATGAAGAAGTGTTATTGATTAATAAGTATGATAAGAACAGAAGATCAAGATAGAAGGAATTTAGCAACTGTACAGGGGGAGCATATTCGAGACAACTACAAATACAATGTTGAATGTACAGATTGCTAAGTGATTGAGCTCTAAGAAGCAACCCCAGTGAAAGGAAAGAGAAGAAAGCATGAAGACAGGGGGAGTAATCGATGTAAGCAGATGTATGAAGTCATGCGCAAAACTGAAGAAAGGAGTACCTAAAATTGCGCATTGAAGGCACCTCTTTTCCATTGATGCCAAAGGGGGAGAAAGATCATGAAGCATGCGATTAGCGCAGAGATGAAAAGTAGCTGAGAAAGATCATGAAGAATGCGATCAGCGCAGAGATGAAAAGCAGCAGAGAAATATTGATTTATGGTAGTGGAAAGGAACAAAGAATAAAAGATCGTGGAAGAATGCATTAGTGGAAGAGATTCGTGCAGAAGTGAAAGATAGTAGAAAAGTACTAAAAACAGCGCAAATGAGCAAAGGCTCAAACTAGCAAGAGCACAGGGGGAGTATTGCGACCGGAACAAAGGAAGAGCACAACTTCATGAGGTGTTGTCACAGCTTCCTGAGGTGTTGACATCAATGCTAAAGGGGGATATTGTTGAACTTTGGTTGTCATTGATGTCAACTGATGTCGAAGAGGATTCAGTATCCTTGTACCAGTTTGAAAAATTATATGAAAGATAGTTTGAAGAAGTATATGGAATCCAGTTGAATAAGTACATATGAAGTACATCCAAATTACAGAAGTATATCCAAAAGTACATCCACTGCATCCAGTTTGAATAAGTACATAAGGTACATGCGCAAGTCCTAATTCCACATAGTCATACGACTTCAAGGTAAAGTCAAAAGAGTTGGTTGGACGAGTTTCGGAAGTGTGCAAAAGGATTGAAAGCAAGAAGCAGTTGAACAGTTATGCAAGCCCCAGAAGTGCGCAAGACACACCAATCAGAAAAAGTATACAAGTTGAAGCACGCAAGAGTCCCAGAAGGAAGTGGCGGTCAAACAATTCAAGTGTGCAAGACCCACAAGTGATGGTACTTCAACGATGCAAGTCCACACACGAAGTGATTCCAAAGTGTGCAAGACCCACTATGCAAAGGAAAAACTATGCACAACACCCACAAGGACTGATACCTCAGTGGCTTAGAACATGATAAGTGTCAAAATCGTAAATTAATCTTGACCGTGAAGCAAGGAAGAAAGGACACTATGACCAACTTGTGGACATACCGTCCACTCAAGACAAGTATAAATAAGAATCCAAGTTGGAGAGTTTAAGTAAGCTTGAAGATGTGAATGTCATAGTTATTTGATTTGGAAAGCTTCTTATTTTGGGGTATCAAAGGCTCGTGAAACATAACAGCATGATCTAACAAAGAGCTAAGTACGCACGAACAGAAGAATAGAATTAAGGAATAGTGCGCAGGAAGATGTAGTTATGTGACAGTTGCGCAAAGACATAGATGCAGTGTTGAAAAGTTCAAGTTGAGGATTGAGCAGCTGATATTTCCAAAGTAAGTATTCTTCAATAATTGAAGAAGAAATGTGACGATCAAAGATCAGATCGGTTGAGATCTAACCTAGGGAGAATTCCAACAGTTGGAAGGAGGGCACACTTTTGCATGCAGAGTTGTAGGGGCGACTTCTACTTTGTGCAGGAGCAGGATTTCATTCTAAACAGAGCAGATAAAGGCTATGGAGTATAGAGAGAGGAGGTATATCCTGAGACATGTTGAGGCATATCTTCAAAAGTATCAGATCCGAACTGGCAGTAGGGGAGCGCATTTCCCAAGAGCGGCAATTGTAGCTACTACAGATATCGGGTTTCATAACCCGTCAGGTTCGGTCATTGTATTCTGAAGAGTTGTATGTACCTTTCTTATTCTTACTTTGCTCGAGGCTCGAGAAAGAAGAAATCCCCCATCGGAGCTGGTTTTCCCCATTGGGGTTTCCAGAGTATATTGTGAGTTCAACAGTTTGTTTTCTGTGTTATTATTTGAAGTGTTAAGGGATCTGGTGGTATTTTTGTCTTAAGTCTTTATTGCATTATTGGATTATAGAGACTCAAATCATTGAGATCTCAGGGTATCCAAAGCGAGTATTGACCTCTGGATAATATTAACATGGTATTAGAGCCCTGGTAAGGGTTAGGGGGAACTTTCACACTCAGATCTGTGTGTCGCATACCAAATTTGTGTGGTGACTCATTTTTTATAGTCAGATCAAAGAGATAGAGACCATATCTACCAGTTTTGAAGAGAAAAGCTCAGATCTATGATTGTATATGTCATATCTATTACATATGTGACTTGGGTGGATAGATCTAAGACATATCTATCAGATTTGTGCTTTCAGGTACGTTTGAGATCGTGAGATCATGGCTACAAGGATGAGGGATGATAAGTATGATCAGGTTACTTGCACGTCATGCACTTCAACATATATAAATGAGTATTCTACAAAAGAGAATGACGGAGCATTGGCTCTTAACACGGGTCAGCCATTGAGTGCTTCCACTTCTAGTATATCGTATATCGTATATAGATAGTGGGGCCTCCATCCACATCGTTATTGTTTGAGGGTACTTTACAGATCTTGTCGAGGATGGATTAAATATTGAGATTGTACTTGGAGACAATTCTACTGTCAAGGCAGTTGGACAAGGAACAGTCTCCTTCCAGAAAGAGTCTGGAGAGTCTATGAGAGTACGCGATGTCCTATATGTTATGGGGTTAAAGAAGAACCTAATTTCAGTGTATACTATTGAGGATCGGGGATTGTGGATTATATTCAGAGATGGAAATGGTCTAGTTCATCCCAAGGGATCCAGAGATACCTCAGCTATGGGGATTGGATTTCACAACGGAAAACTCTACAAGATTAAATTTCATCTTCATCATGCTTTGACTCATAGCAGCCAGAATGATGATTATGATCTATGTGAGCTATGGCACAGGAGAATGGCTCATTTACATCATCCTGCCCTGAATATTTTGAGGGAGATTGTGACACGTATGCCAAAATTTAGCACAGAGCACTGTGACATGTGCAAAGGATGTGCTCTTCGTAAGTATGTCAAGACAATGTTTCCCAAAAGTGACCATAGATATGCAGGATTACTTGATTTGATTCATTCCGACCTTTGTGGTTTGATGACCACCACATCATTGAAGGAGTACGAATACTATGTATCCTTCATTGATGACTTCTCCAGAAAGACCTGGATTTATTTTTTTAAAGTAAATAATCAAAAGAAGTCTTGCAGAAGTTCCAAGAATTCAAAGCTCTTGTGGAAAAACGGACAGAAAGGAAGATCAAGACCTTGAATTCAGATAATGAGGGTGAGTTTACTTCCAAGGAGTTCAATGAGTTTTGCATTCAAGAGGGAATTAAGAGGCAATTGACAATTCCCTATACACCTCAACAAAATGGGGTTGTTGAGAGGAAGAACAGGGAAATTGTTGGTGCTACTAGATCTATGTTGCATGATCAGGGTTTGCCATTTTTCCTTTGGCCAGAGGCATGTAACACAGTTGTGTACATTCAGAACATGATTCCTCATATATTCTTGGGGAGTAAAACTCTAGAAGAGGCATTCTTAGGAAAGAAACCTAAGGTTGGACATTTCAGGATTTTTGGATGCCTTGCTTACCCTCATGTCAGGACAAAGTTGGAACCCACAGCTGAAAGAGGAATCCTTGTTGGATACAATGAGACTTCGAAATCCTATCGCATATACATTCCTTCTCTAAGGAAAACCGTTGTGAGGCGAGATGTGAAATTTGAGGAGGAACGGACTTTTAGGAAGTCATGTGAGTCAGAGAAGGGAAAACGGCAGGTTGCTACTCCACGAGATGATACAAGACAGAGTGTTGTTCCACAACGAACAGGATCCCGAGTATCTGGGGTAACAGGTTCTCAAATGACTTTGTACATAGGAATGGAGGCATAAATTCGTGCAGCATCTCAGGATGGTGGTCAACCAAGATCGGGGTCACAGGTTACAGGCTCTCAAGCTACAGGGTTGACGACTATAGGTACTTCTACTTCAGGTATTTAGTCTCATACAGTTGATTGGGATGAGGATGAGAATTTATCCTCACAAGAGGTTACCTTAGGGAAGAGGAATTCCAAGTGGCTTCATGATACCCTTAAGGAAGCTCAGGTAATGGGGACTCCCAAGAAGAATGTAAGAGAGAGAAAGGTGCCCTAGAGGTTTTGTAGTTATTTGGTTATGGTGCGTAGTATCAGTGAGTTAGAGCCATCTTCCTATGAACAGGAAGCAGGTGAGCAGACCTGGAAATATGCCATGTTGGAAGAATCTGCTTCCATCATGAAGAATGATGCCTGGGAATTTGTGCCCAAGCCAGAGGGAAATTCAATTGTGACATCCAGATGGCTCTATAAGATTAAGCATGTTGCAGATCGTAGCATTGAGAAATACAAAGCTAAATTTGTGGCTAGAGGTTTCTCACAGGTGGAGGGAGTTGACTATGATGAGACGTTTTCTCCTATAGCCCGGTATACTTCCATCAAGACTGTGATTTCCATTGCAATAGAGATGGGATAAAAGATTCACCATATGGACATGAACACCACCTTTCTCAATGGACTGATAGAGGAGGAGGTGTACATTGAGCAGCTAAAGGGCTTTGAGGTCCATGAGAGAAAGTATCATGTGTGCAGGCTGAAGAAAGCCCTGCACGGTCTGAAACAAGCTCCTAGAGCCTGGTATTCTAGGATAGATACTTACTTGCGGTAGTTGGGTTTCTAGAAGAGCAAAGTTGATCCCAATCTCTATTTTATTGTGGTAAATGGGGATCCCATAATTCTATTTATGTATGTCGATTACTTGTTCATTACAGGAGCAGAGAAACTAATCAGTGGTTGCAAGAAGGATCTTGATTCATAGTTTGAAATGAAAGACATAGGTTTGATGTACTACTTCTTAGGCATGGAGGTTTGGCAGGAGGATGGGCATATATTTCTAGGACAGGGAAAGTATGCAATTGACATTCTGAAGATATTTTAGATGCAGTATTGTAGGCCTATGACTACACCTATGAGAACCAACTAGAAGAAGCTAGTAACCTCTGAGGGTGAGTTGGTTGATGCCACTAGGTACCGTCAGATTATTGGATCCCTGATGTATCTGATTAACACTAGGCCATATCTGATTTTTTATTTCAATACCTTGAGTCAATAGATGGTGGTGTTGTTAGGAAAATTACTCTTATAGCAGGGGAAAGACTACCAACGTACTGGGGTTATCATATAGACATATTAAGCTTTGCAAACATTGTTATTAAGCTAATAGGATTAAGGTTAGGAGAGTATGTACCTTATTTCGAAGGTCGATCCAAGCTTTTCTCCCATTGTTCTCTTATGCAACAACCTACAAGACAAACATAAAACCTTCCTCAAACCAGTTTGACCACAAATACGATATTGACATTAATAAAACAACATAACATCAACTTGTAATCAAATTGCAATAGATATAAGCAAATCTATTGGAAAGGGAATAATGTCCAAATATTTATTGACAAATGCAGAAAATACATAAAGCTATACCTGTCCTACATCGGCACCGACGTAACCAGATCTTGGGCTCCTGCTCCTCTCTCTCAACTATGAATTTCTCCAGCATAACTTTCTCCAATGATCATAAAGTCCCTTTCTCAATCCCCTCCCTTTGTATTTATGGCAAGGAAAGGAGGGCAGGTTTGAAAGGTGGTTGAGTTGAGAAGTTGGGGTAGTTTGGGTACCTGCCTCAACTAATCCCAATTCGTGTTTTTAATTATTGTTTCAACTTTTTCTTAAGACACCCGCGACTATGATATAGGAAAACTAGCTAGTGACTCGCGAGTGTCCTAAGTTGCATCTAGCGGGTGGAGTTTTTTATTAACACCCGCGGGTTGTCAGTAGAGATACCCGCGGCTGACCTGCTGGTTGGAAAGCATGAGGGTCGCGGTTATGTACTAAAATAGGTAGAGAAAAATGCTTCTGAGGAAAGGATTTCAAGATGCATATCTAGGACATCTAGGGTCAAGGTAAGCTCTTCCATCCATAGTGTCATTTTGTGTGACCGACAAGGCAATGTGGTCACGGACGGAGAAGTGTTAATTTGACCGATAACAGGTGGAGCTCATAGATGTTCACTGGATGGCAGCAAAACATGTGCTTAGGTATATCAGAGGAACAACTAAGTATGGACTGGACTATGTGAGAAAGGGTGGAGTGCAGTTAGTTGGATTTTCAGATTCTTACTGGGTAGGTAGTGCAGGTGATAGAAAAACCACCTCAGGGTGTTGTTTCATCTTGGGATCAACAGTTGTGTCTTGGTTCAGTAGGAAACAGAATTTTGTGGAATTGAGGTCTACAGACGCAGAATATATGGCGGCCAGTCTAGCCAATTGTGAGGCCATTTGGCTTCGCAAGATGTTGGTGAGCCTATTTGATCAGCAGTTGGAGCCTACTGTGATTCACTGTGACAATCAGAGTTGCATAAAACTCTCGGATAATCCAGTCTTTCATGATAGGTCCAAACACATAGAGATCATATATCACTTCATTCGTGACCATGTTCAGAGAGGAGAAGTTGAGCTTCAGTACATACCTATGGATGAGCAGGTGGCAGATATTCTCACAAAGTCCTTGATGAAAAACAAGTTTGTGTACTTCGAGGAGATGGAAGTGGTTCAAAATACCTTCCTGGTTAAGAGGGAGTGTTGAAATGTTAACCAAGAAAGTTATTATTCTGGATGCATGCAAACTCTTGCATGCACGGTAGTAAATTAAAAGACATGCAAAAAGTGATAGTTTTTGCATGCACTCATATTAGGTTTTTGGTAACCCTAATTGGTCAGTGAGAGATGTTATAAGGATGTAGGAGGTCACCGGCAGACTTACTTCAGCAGAAATATTAGAGTGAGATCAGTTTGGAGATTTGGGAGACTTTGCTTAGAGAGAGGGCACAATTCCTGAGGAGAGGACGTTCTGAGTCCAGGTTGAGGATTGAGCAGTTGATATTTCCAGAGTAAGTCTTCTTCAGTTATTGAAGAACTATGATGATCATATATCAGATTGGTTGTTATTTTCTGGCAGTTGGAAGGAGGGCGCACTTTTGCATGCAAAGTTGTAAGGGTGCACTATACTTTGTGCAGAAGCAGGATTTCATCCCAGATAGAGCAGATCAGGGTTGTGAAGTATAGAGAGAGTAGGTATATCCTGAGATAGGCTGCGGCAGATCTTCAGAAGTATCAGATCTGAACTAACAGCAAGGAGCGCATTTCCAAAAAGCAACAGTTGCAGCTGCTACAGATCTCAGGTTTCATAACCCGTCAGGATTAGCCATTGTAATCTGAATAGTTGTATGTACCTTTCTTATTCTTACTTTGATCTGGGCTCGAGAAATAAGAAAGCCCCCATCGGAGCTGGTTTTCCCCATTGGGATTTCCAGGGTAAATTGTGATTTCATCAGTGTGTTTGGTATTTTATTGTTTGAATTGTTAAGACATATGGTAGTATTTTTGTCTTAAGTCTTTATTGCATTATTGTCTCATAGAGACTCAAATCATTGAGATCTCAAGTTATACAAGCGAGTAGTGACCTATGGATAATATTAACATGCAACGCAGCAGTTGATGCGCCGAAATATGAAGTGTTCTACCTAAGACAGATGTGCTAAGAAAAACTTGAAGCACAGCAAGTGATGCACAAGATGATGCATTTGATTTAAGACAGATGCATAAATCCAGAGTTGCAGCACAACAGAACATGTGCAGTATGATGAGGTTAATCTGAGACAAGTTCTAAGAATAGAAAGGCAGTATCGTAGATGGTACACAGAAGGTCATGGAGTATCTAAGACAGATGCACCAAGACAGAAGTTTAGCATAGAAGAAGGTGCACAGAGTGATTTGATATAGATGCGCAAAGTCAAAACAGCAGCACAGCCGAAGATGCATAGAATGATGTGAGTGATCTGATACAAATGCGCAAAGTTGGAATAGCAACAGAGCACAGGATGCGCAGTATTAGTTAATTGTGCAGAAACAAAGTGGTATGATGAAGCAATGCACATATTGTGAAGTATGAAGTCAAGTGTGTAATGTTGACACAGTGAAGTGAATTATGAAGTCAAGTGTAAAATGTTGAAGTGAAGTACGTGATACAGTTCATTGATTTCAATATATCAGTATATAGAAGGTGCACACAATGGAATGAATAGCAGATAATATGAAGAGTGCGTGGATCAGTAGAACAACAAAGAAATATCTTCTACAGTCATATCAGGGTGGTAGGACGGGGCAAGGAACAGGGGGTCAGTGCTTCCTTCCAGTTGAACCTGGTAAATCAGGGAATTGGTGCTTCCTTTAGGTCGGTGCCTATAAAACCAGGGGGTTGGTGCCTCCTTCCAGTTGGTGTTGGAGAACTTTGGAAGTTAGTGCTTCCATTAATGTAATATTTTTAATATAAGAGAGCATTCGTGGTTTTCTCTTGTTTGGGTTTCCACGTAAAAATATGTGTGTTTTGTGTTTAACGCATGTGATGTTGAATGTTTCTATTTATGGTGATTGCATAATTTAAGCTCCAGTGCAATTTTATAAGAAGTAAAAATTGTTCATAACTGTGCTAATATTGATTCACCCCCCCTCTCAGTATTAATGATATTCCAACAAAACTGTGCAAACCTTCAGAATTTCTTCTTGTACAATACCTTGTTGAGTGCTACCGGACAAACTAGCGGGGCTAATGTCCGATGAACAAATGCAAGGAGAAAGTGACCATTGTCACCTTAGTCACTCCTCCAACTACTTCGGAGAGTTGGAACCTCCAATGGGAGAGCCCTTCAATGATCCACAAACACTTGGGACAACAGAAACTATGTCTTCTAGAAGACCAAATTAGTGACCAGTGCCTTTAATCAATATGACCATATGAATGAAGAAGACATACTAGTCGAGAAAGGTGTTTGTAGATGCTAGCGATGTAATGTATTAATATGAGAATTTACCCCAATGATGTAAATGATTAGCAATAATAACCCTTTAGTTTAAGAGAGATCATCCACCAATTTGCAAGCATTACATGTAAGCATATATAAGAGATCATTCAATAATGAATAACATCAACATAGATCATCAAGAGAGTGTAATCACCAATTACTACTAACTCATATAAGGCTGATATGATATGATGTCATAATTGATACAGTATGATGGCAGTGTGATGACAGTTGTATGTATTAATGGCAAGTTAAGTGCAATGCATGTAACAAATGTGTCCAAGTTGCCAACGTTACTAGTAGCACTCCAACACTTAAGCACTTTTTATTACAAACAAATAGAGAATTTCCAGACTATGAATGAGAGTACTAACATCATATAGCAATCACTTCAGTAGTAGCTTACAACAGTAGTAAAGATATCTTGAGATAGGTAAATGATGTGATCAATGTGACCTCAAAATTGAATCACTTTATTTATGCAAGTAAGACAAACTTTGAGATTGTTTAGAAGTATTTTAAGACCTCAAATTATCACAGTATGACAGCCTTTAATGCAAAAGAAAAATGTCGTACAAGATGATCTTGTTTGTGCTTATTTTTGCAGGTATCAAGGCATGAAAAGAGGGATGTAAAATGGTGACAATCTGCTGCCCTAGAAGAATTGCAAGCAGCAGAAAGGAGGTCAAGGAGGAAAGGAAAAGGGAGGAGGAAAAAGAAAGAAGGAGAGTGAAGGGTAAAGGAAGAAGAAAGGAGAGAAAAGGAAAGGAGGAAGGGAAGGATAAAGTGGAGAAGGAAGGGGATGAAGAGGAAAAGGGGAAGAGATGGAAAGGGGAGGAACGAAGTGGAGAAAAGGTAAGGCGAAGGTCTAAGGAGACAAAAGAAAGTAGGGCGAGCTCAAAGGAGGGTAGAGAGAACCCTAGGAAGAAGGATAGAAGAGGTCGTTAGGGTAGGTTAGGACTAAAACTAGGGTTAGGTTTCAAAATTTAGGGTTTTTTCTAATTATGTACAAAATCATAAATAAAAATCTAATTGCAAAAAAATACAAAATTTGACCCAAAAACAATATTTACACATGTACAATTAGGGTCTTTAGGAATTTTTGATATTTTAAAATTTTTAGGACTTTCTAAAATTTCGCCCTAGGGTTTTTAGGGCTAAAGAAGGTAGGGAGAAATTGTAGGAGAGAGGGCTGAAATTTAAGGAAAGCCAAAAAATCGAAAAAATAATAATTTTTTATGTTCTAAGATTTTTAACATAAAATTGAAGCCCTAATTCTACCATGACAATGCAATTTTACACATGAATATGCAAGTAAAATTGATAAAAATGATAACTTAGGGTTTTTATTGATGATACTCCAAACCCTAGCCTTAGAGAAAGGTGACCAACCTTCCTCTTGGAGGCAATTCTCCTTGTCAACTAGGTTATGGCTTCTTGAAACAACCCCTAGAGTTCATTTCGAGAGCCTAACTATGGAAAAGTTGGAGCTCCAAGGCTAAACTTTGTAAAAACATCCTCTCAAGATTGTTTCCACTATGCTAAGGGGATAGAAAAGTAGATAAAGGCCCTATTAAAAAAGAATGCATCCCTAGGGCTACCATTCATTCATTCAAGAAGCAAAAATACTTGCCTTTCACCAACCAAGACTTATAAGATAAAATACTTACTTGAGCATGAGTTATTCCAACTATTCTAGCATCCACAAAGTTTTAGCAAGACACGAAAGCATCCAAGAGAAAGAAAAATCATCCCTCCAAGAGGTGTGCATCACTTCATAAGGCCCTTCTAGGGTAAAAGAGTAGCATAATGAATTTTATCCCATAAGTTATGTTTTGAAAATGAAGTGAGGAGACTTTATTTATATGTTCTCACACTCACTTTTACAAAATAAACAAGTCTATATTCCTTAAAATGTCAATTTAAAATTATAACATGTCAACTTAAAATTATAACATAAAATAATCAAATATGTGGGTAACTTCGGGCATCTTCCCTAGAGTTCACCCAAAAATTTCTAAAATAGCTAAAACTGAGCAAAATACTCCAAACTGGAGGATGGAGTAGGCAGGGGGGGACATCATGCCCCATCTAACCACAACAGTGTTGATAATCCCTCAAGCCCCCCCCCCCCCAAAAAAAAGCAGTACGACCTAGTGAAGATAATGACGTCATCAATGGAGGAAGCCCAAGGAGAGAAGGTGCTAGGTTGCAGAGGGACCAGGAGGGTGCCTGATGTGACCTAGAAGAGAGGCAAGAGCCTCATAGCTGAGATAAATCTAACCGGAGTAATGGAACAGGTGGGGGATCAAGTGACCCGGTGACCCACTCCTAGGAGCCTCGGACACCAACCTTAGGGAAACAAGCCCTTTAAAAAGGCATTCAGCAATGCCACTAAGCCATAGTACTCCTAAGAGGAGAACCAAAGGGTCGAGCCATGACCAACACTGAAAAAATGTTGGATAACGACCCCCATGGAAAATGACCATCTCTCCATGGGCACATATATGAAGGTGTGTTGGTACTGGTACCACGTAACATTGAATTTAATGACAGTGGAGTCGCGAGATGGTTCGAGTAAATTTCAGTTATTGAGTAGACACATCAAACAAGGTACAAAACAAAAATGAAACAAAGGTGTATTCTGGGAATAAAAACATTTATCCCCGATGGTGCCAAAAGATGTTGTCGCCCGATACGCACCTCGAGGTTAGAGTGGCAAAAATATTCAAACCACTGGGTGTGACCTTTGAGGAAAACCTCGAATCAAGTACTATCACTTGATATTGACTCCTCCGTCTAGGCCAACTCCTAGCGAAGCCAAGGGGGGTAGTCCCTAAGAAAGTAACTAAGGATTTTAACTTTTAAGTTACGGAATTGAGAGTGATTTCCAGGAGTTTTAGATGATTATTGAAATAAGAATTTGCAAATGTAATTTAAATAAATTTAACATCATGAAAAATTGTAGCCCATCCAACACATAGATTCACTTAATTGTAATGTGACTGTTGCAAGTAGACCAGTTTCAGGTGTGTAAAAAATGTTGTAAAGGGATTGTGTTTTACAAATGTCTCTCGGTCAATTTTAGATTAATAAGATGAGTGGATTCCAATATACCGTGAGGTATGCGGAACAAGTCTGTATTTCCAAGTGTGATTCCACACAAGAAGAAGGGTTAGATCAGAGTAGTGAGGGTACGTCCAACATTGACACCAAACTAGGGTCTAGCCTGACGGGTCCCCTCGGTCACTACCTAGTTGTTCCCTTTTAATTGTAGAATTTTCCCACAACAAGAAAATCTAGACAAGACGTTGTATTTTATTCTAAAGGGAAGTTAATTTTAATTAGATGTGGAAATTAATTGAGTGCTACAAGTCCCATTTTAGGTTGTTCGAAACCTCAAGCAAGCCTGCGATGGACAAGATCATACGTGGAGACTGAGCTAAATGCTCGTTACAGTAACTTACAAAAATCAAATTGCAAAAGTAATAAAGTTTTTTGCTAGTTACTAAACTACGAATCTCTTATCTAAATACCATCTACTCAAGAAATCCTTGTCAGTAGCATCGTACTTCGGGAAAGCATAGCAAATGGGTTCATTACTTTGCAAAAGAAAAATAACTGAAAAAGATAAATGAAAATATTTAATCTAACAAAAAGTATACTAATATGCCAGGTTAGTATCAAAATGAGAAAATTAAAAAAGAAAAGAAAGAAAAAATCATGCCACAACAAGACGACACAAATCCCCCCAAGGGGGATGGGGTGTGGGCGTTGTGTATCCCACTTGCTTGTCTTTTCGTTATTAGCTTATTACAATGCTTGAAGGAATTTCTTTGGTCTTTATAAATCGGGTTCCAAAGGGCTTACAAATGCTCAAAAAAATTGACTTGAAGTGGAAGAAAGTGTTTGGGGTGCTCCGGATGGCTCAAAAGATCATAAATTCGCTAAATTTTCCTTCTACCTGTTCGTCAAAGATGAAAAAACAGCCAGCTATTAGTAGCAAAAGACGCCCAAAAATACTTTAAAAGTGTCTTTGGACAATCCTTAAAAATATCTAAAAAAATATACTAAGTTAATCTATACTTAAAAATGACAAAATAACCAAGGAAAGCAATCCTTCCTTGGGGTCTTAGCTTGTCTTTTTTGGGCCGCCAATGAGAGGCACTTAAAACTTGTCGAATAATACTAAATCAAGAAAGCTTCCTACTTCAAGCCTTTAAATTTTGTTATGAGACGACTTGCATAAGGTAAAGCTTTCCTATGCTAGATCTAATTATGAAGAGGTGAAATCTTTGAAAGGACCTGAGATCGATGCACAAAAGAACTATAAATCAGATCTGAAATAAAGTATTACTTTGAAACGAAAGAAAATCTAGATTATAGAAATAAGTGACAGGTAACTGAGACGGCTTTTGAAATTTTTAAGAAGGAAAAGGAACCAATGTAGCGCTAGAACTTTGGGAAAAATGGAGTCTTTTGAGTGGCACCAAGGGGAACTATGTTTCCGGATGTTTTTAAAGTGGATAAGGCACTTACTCTCTCAACTCCTCTTCCAAACTAAGTGCCTACAAATGCTTAACAATCTCACACACACAAAATTATTAAAAGCATAGGTGTTGCCGGAAGCAAAAACTTGGAAATCATGCCCTTTATACCAAATAAAACATGTATTTCAAAGAGATTTACTACAAACATATAGTAAGCAATTTAAATCAAGCAAGAATAAAACCCTTACCCTACTAGGAGATAACTCCCCTTGTAGGCCAACAACTAAACGACAAAGATGCAAGAAATAACTAAGCAATACATGTTACCTCATATAAGAAACAATGAACATCCACACATTTGCAAGTGACACAAGATGTAGCCCTCCAAATCCCTTATTCCATTCAATATAGTAGAACAGAGATTACATATACTAGTAGAGGTTTCGCCCTTCCCCCTCCCAAATGATGAAGAGAGACCTTGCTTAAATAGCCACATGAGCCTGGGGGGGCACATTAGCCAACTAGAGAAGAAGGCGAGTTCTTGAGATAATTGAGGGATTTGATTGCTTGTTATATTCATAGAATGGGCACCACCTCTCATGAGGTGTTCCACTCCTTGGGATTGACTCCCAATCAATTGTGAGATGCCAACTCAAGAGATGCGCCTCATCTATGAGAGAATGCGCCCTCTTAATGTGGAGTGAACTCGACCTCCCAAGATTTGATCCCAAACCACCTTCCATTAACTCATTTTGATCCTCAGTTAATTGTTCCACCATTGGGATCATGTCTCTGGCATGTTCCCTTTGATTTAGGAATGTCGATTTTGACTTTATTATGTCTTTTTTGGCCATTTATTTGCTCTTTTTAGCCATTTTCGAGAGAAAATTCATTTAAGTGATAAATAATCACTCATTTTCTCTCAAAAGTGGCTTTCGGGTTGTAGTGGGTGCTCTGGGTTAGAAAACAAGCACCCACATGGAAAATTCCACCTCCTAACCACACTTTATGACTTTTTTTATTTTTTACATTAAAAACATTAAAAAATTCTTTATTTTTATGGGAAAATTTATTATTAGCAGAAATTAAAATAAATCTAGGGGGGTCCTAATGCATGTTCATAAGACTCAAAAAATTTGACTAGCATGGTAATATACATAGACACCTAGACTTTAACAACCTCCTAAGGCCTAACCACCAAGGCGAATACTCCTGAGTGAAAAACTCAAAAATTATACATCGTTGAAAAGCAACATATAATTAACAAGGAAAAAACACTCTGGAGTAATGCATTGATGTCTAAGTTCTAAGAAAGCCAAGTCTTTTACAACAAACATCATGCTATGTCAACTTATTAAAATTTCCCCACGGGGTATGAACATGCAAAAATTGCCAAAGTTGCCATGTCCTGTAAGGACTTATGACAATGAACAATTGACTTGCTCGTTTCTTCATTGACTCAACTAAACAGTTCATCAAGTGTGACTTGGAGGGAGCACACACTAGAGAAGAGCGTCGAGGAAGTTAGATCCATCAAATCATGAACCAAAACCACAAGTTGATTTAGAAATTCAAGTGTTTATTTATCCAAAACCATGATCATGCAAGGATGTGTTCCCTAGGGAGGTGTGCCATGTTTTTTATAACCCCATTCTTCAAGTAATAAAATAATTCAAAGGAAGAGGATTCCATGCCCACTCATCACACCTAACCAAAAGAGGTGTGCATAGGGAAGAGTGACAACCTCTTTAAGCCATGAAATATAAATGTAATGCATGGTTGCCTCAACACATGTACCACTGAATAGAGAGGGGGATCTGAGGAAACCATAGTATATCTTGCAATAATCGTGTATCATCATTTAAGTGTGAAAGGGGACAAATGAGCTAGTTCTTTCTCACACTAGGCCTTCCATGTGGTCAAATAAAGCCAAATCAAGGTCAAATAACCCCAAATCACCTTCATTATGTGTGAATAGCATTAGTGCTCCATCACAGGGTTTTTAACATAACATTAGAACACTTTAAAACTTAAGTAGACCCTAAGTTAATGGGTTCCCACTCCACAAAATGCAGTAAGCGTATATATTTGCTAAGACAAAACACCCCAAACATGCCAACACTACCAAAGACTGGGGGCGCACCATCTCATCAAGCGTTTTAACCATTGGGCACATGTTAACTCATCAAGCACACAAGAACATCTCATCCCACACTTAGCATCATCGAGTCAACCACAAGTTAGCATCATCGCTAAGCCAAAACACAAATGCACCCTATGACAATCAAAACATCTAGCAATGTGATCCTACAAGCTCGATCCTTGTAACAAAAACTCACAAATCTCATGATGAAAATCACAAGTGCAAGCCTCATGCAACACAAAGGATAACATGTACAACAAGCCTCTATGCTAGTTGAGTAATAGTTTCTTCGAAGTCTTCCTTGTATTTTTTATATTTGAAATTCCTGTCATTGTTGGTTGTCTACTTCTTTCTAGAAAGTACAACAACACTTCTCCACTCTTATGGTATGCGCTATGGGTGTTTACCATACATTGTGTTTTCCAAGTGTTATTGAACTCCATCTCAAATACCAATATCATATGTTATCAATCAACCAATGGCGAAGTCAATTCACTAACACGGACCTCAAATTAATTTATAAGTGAAACCTATCTTTTGCGTTTTAATGCTATTATGCAAATAATAGTGACTATGTACTCAAAAAAAAAAACTCATTGCAAGAATCAATAATCACACACATAATGAACATAGGGAATTATCATGGGAAAACCCCAACTCAAAATGGATTATTTAGCTCTGTTTAATAAGTTATAGATTACAAAGTGTTCAATCTAAGCTTTTGTGACTTGGTTGACTAAATGGGCACAAGAGTGAAATTCTTCACCACAATTCCTCTCGAGTCTCTCTAAATTGCTCCTAGTGTCAGTATCATCATTTCAATCTTCTCTGAAAATGCATCAAGCATCTCCTAGTTCCAATCTAAACAAACAAGTGAGTTCATTAACCCCCAAGATACTAAACCATCGAACCTCCTTCTTATCATCAGTTGAATAATTTGTATTCCTCCGTCCAAAGTGTCAATCAACATGCTAAGAATCAATTACAAAAAGTATCATCACTTGCCTATGTGGAACCAATTTGAAGCTTTGTTAGTATTTATATGGTCAATGAGTAATGTTGACATGGGATGAGATGCCACATGTCCTCTTAGTGTCCATGCAACCATTCTTGTGTCCAAAAGGATCACATCCATTTGTCAACCCATGGGTCCCACCATGACAAGGTCGGTTCTACATTTCTTATTCATGGGACCATCCATCGAGACACTTGTATTTTTTCCAATAGCACGGGGTCGGAAGGGTACAAGCTCCTAACCAAGGCCTTACAACCCCACAAGAATGTGAGTTCTTTGATTTAGGCTCGATCAAATGAAATGCAAACTCCAAGGCCTAACAACCTTGGCACCTCTAAGGCGATGTGCATACCATCATTTTGAGCTCAATTAAATGATGTGCAATCTCTTTTGTCATTCTTACTCGTTCACATAACCTCTTCCTACCACACATCCAATAATGGATCTTCACATATATTTGTGGGTGTATTCAAATATCCAACTCATCTCTACTCATATGGTCCACATGGGATCTACCTAATGGCCATTATGCTTTTGGCACATACCACCATAAACATATTCTCTGTGAGTTAGAGACAATGACTACCATAGGTTTAGCTATCATCCCATGTTGTCCAAGTAATGTGGTTTTCTTGGAGGTGTTATCTCAACCACCTTATTTCTCTCTTGAAAATCATAGCTTGCAACTTGCAACATGAGCAACACTTTAGCTAATAAAAATAGGGTACATGAACTATGGCTCCCTTCAAGACATCACATATTGAGATGGTCCCATAAAACTTCATTTACATATATTATCCCATGTGACACGTGAGGTTTCTTTCACAAGCTAGCAATGATAAGAAATTTGATATCATGGCCCATAGATTAAAGTTACATACCTTTGGCCAGAGTGAATCTTTCATGAGATGTTTGCTTTCCTCCTACTAGAATATTTTCTCTCTTTGTTAAGATTTATCATTTCTATCATTAATCCACAAATTTTTAAGTATATTGACAATCCTTCATGTGAAGTATCCAAATATTTCCATTTTTGGAACCCGCTAAGATCTTTCAATTGGTTAAGATATTTTTTTAAATTGATTAACAAGATAGACCCTTAACTTGCCTAATAAATTCTTAGGCTACTTGAAAAACGATACACTATCAAAGAGGAATTCGTTACTCAAATATTCCTACAAAATAGTTTGTTTATTAATCCCCTAATTCCCAAAAGTTATTATCAAGCATGAGACTCACACCCATTTTTGCATTCTTACAAACATTACCTATTGAATCATTGAGAAGGAGATAACCCTTGGGAGGTCCTACTCTGAAATATTATGGGCATATTTTTATTTCCAAGTATGTGTCCATAGAGTTGAACAATCATTATACTATCACCAAATAAGTTTACTTGGTAAATCTATGTTCAAATACTTTTTTCATATTCCTAGACCTCCCATGCGTCATTTTTATCCCACTAGGATCCTCCAAATTATTATAACAAACTGAGATTGTTTTCATCATTTTTATAACTTTTTGTGGTGCTAATAGGGATAAGATTAAGAAGACTATAACTAAATTTAAGATTGCTTTAATTAAGGTAATCCTTTTAGCTAATGAAAGAAAATGAGAATTCCAACTTTGAAGTTATTTCTTGGTCTTGGACGAAGGTTCTCTCTATTATGCCTTAGATTGTTTAAAGCATTCCTTCTAGATGTACCAAAGTGAGGGGTTTCTTTTTCTTTTGTAAAGGCACATTTTTGGGGGCTATATTATGTAGAGTGTTGATTTTGGGTCTAAATACCCCTTATCAGGTCATGGAAGGTCCCCTTGGTTTCCACCTCAAGAAGGTGCTGGCCTTTTGGCTCTACTAACTACCCTTTGGGTGGGTGCCTGGTACCCTTGAGTCAAATCATTGGGACACATGGCCACACTCATATTTTTCTTATTAGAGGTGATTGCACGCATAATGGTTGTCATACCTAGTTTAGCACACCTCATTTCGCCCTCTTCGACCTATTGTTTTGATGCAAAACCCCTCCTCCTGCTCTCCATACCCATGACATCATTCCTTAAAGAAGAAGCCTACATTGTTAAAAATGAGGGCATTGAGGTACAAGCATCTATTGGGGTTAGTTGGGGCATGATGCCCTCCTTTTGGCTCACCTTGCACTTGGTGGAGCCTAATTGTATATTTTTATTCTTGTTTTATGTCATTGTATGGTTTAGTCCCCAATTTGTGGGTGCACCAACCTTAAATTTTATAATTTGCCATTAACTTTGTAGGCTCAAATTTGTAAAAGGTTGAAGGTTGTCTCATATAAATTAGACAACCTCACCTCATTTGTAAATCGTGCACAAGGGTTCAAATTATGTATTCTTTATTTTTCTCTTGGTATATTGGAGCACTTGAAGCTATGCACACCTATCTCTTGGATGTCTTTTTTGCTTGAAGGATGCATTGATGATGTTCTAGGGTTTGATCTTGCACATGCTAAGTTGATGCTAGACTAGTTGTAATAACTCATGCTCAAGGGTGACTTAAGACACACTATCTTGCTCATTCTTGGTTAATGTTGGTAATTTTATCTCCTAACCCTATAGTTTAATGTTGCTCTTGAAGTGCTTTGGATAGAGTTAGAGTTTGTTTGCTGGCATTTTATAAAGTTGCTTAAGGAGACCTTCCTAACAAGGAGATATGCATTGTGTGTTGGGCCTTGGCCTTCTATATTTTCCCTAATTAGAGTTTCGCTACCTTGCCCTTAAGGTTGCTAGCATGGCACACCATCCTAAGAGGAGGGATGTTAGCCTCGATCTCTCATAGCCCTAGGGTTTGAGAAAAGAATCTAATACCATGTCGATCAATCCTCCTTTTTATCAATTTTTACATGTTTTATTTTAAGCAAAAACACACAAACATATTTTACTACTGTAAAAAAAAATCTAAATAAATTCAAAAATCCAAAAATAGTCGTGATTTGGTATTTTTGGTCCACCCTAAAATTTCGCCTTAGGGTTTCATCCACAAACCCTAAAGGTCGTCCTCTTTTGAGGAAGTGCATTAGGATATGCGAAACCATTGTAATTGGTGAATTAGAGAGTGTGTGGTATTCTTGGTATGTCCTACAACTTTGCCCTAGTTCAGTTGTTCATTTTTCCTTGATGCACTTTTTGGAGTGGTTGCCTTGGGAACCGTGGCATTGCCTTGGGAAAAGTGAAATTTCCTTGAAAGGCATGATATTATTCCTGCACATAGGCAAGTTATGGTGAGGATGGAGGTGATATTTGAGGAGGAGTGGGCCTTAAGGAAGTCTCGAGAGTCAGAGCAGGAGGAGCAGCAGGATCCTACTTCACAGGTGAGTGCATCTCAGAGTTCAGCTAGTCAGGGTATAGAGTCACAGATCTCAGGAGTGACTAGTCCATAGGTTTCAGGATCTTCAGGTACAAGGATTCAGTCTACAGATATTTATGGTACAAGTACAGGTTCTCAAATCACAGGGATACAAGTTTCACCTTCACGTGATTCAAGTTCACCAGCTACAGGGTCTCAAACTTTAGGTGCTACATCTTCAGGTAGGCAGGTGGCCGATGAGGGTAGAGGAGGAGGTCTCTCCTCAGGAAGCTACTTCAAGGAAGAGGAATCCAAGTTGGCTCAAAGAATTGATGAAGGAAGCTTCCGAGTTAGTTGGGAAACCCAAGAGAGAGGTCAGAGAGAGTAAAGGAACAGAGATATTTTATAGCTATATGGCGATGGTGACCAATCTTTGAGAGTCAAATCCTTCCACTTTTGAGGAGGCAGCTACACATCAGGCGTGGAGAGATGCCATGATGGAAGAGTACAATTCCATCATGAAGATGATGTGTGGGAGATAGTTCCAAGACCAGAGGGGAAGTCAGTTGTGACTTCCAAGCGGCTCTACAAGATCAAACATGTTGCAGATGGCAGCATTGAGAAGTACAAGGCTCGTTTTTTGGTGCATGGATTCTCACAGGTAGAGGGAGTTGACTATAACGAGACCTTTTCATCGATTGCACAATATTCCTTGATCAGAGCAATGATCTCCATGGTAGCAAAGATGGGTTGGAAGATCCACCAGATGGATGTGAAGACCGCATTTCTCAATGGTCTTCTACAGGGGGAGGTGTATTTTGAGCAACCACGGGGCTTTGAGGTTCATGGGAGAGATTCTCATGTGTGTAGGATGAAAAAGACCTTGTATGGACTAAAGCAAGCTCCTTGAGCTTAGTATTCGAGGATTGACTCTTACTTGTTGTCGATAGGATTTTAGAAGAGTGAGGCTGATCCAACTTGTATTTCATTGTGGTTAGAGGTGATCTGCTCATACTTATGCTATATGTTGATGACTTGTTTATCATAGGTGAGGAGCATCTTATTGCAGCTTACAAGAAAGATCTTGCTTCAAAGTTTGAGATGATTGATCTTGAGTTGATGCATTATTATCTGGGGATGGAGGTTTGGCAAGAGATTGGACATGTTTTCCTGGGACAAGGAAAATATGCAGTTGATATTCTGAGGAGGTTTCGGATGGAGGGTTGAAAACCGATGTCCACACCTATGATCACTAACTAGAAGAATCTTCATACCTCTGAGGGAGAGTTGGTGAATCCTACCTTATATCGTCATCTCATAGGATCGTTGATGTATCTGGTCAACACCACACAAGACTTGTGTTTTGCAGCGAACACTCTTAGTCAGTTCATGATGGAGCCTAGGAGAGTGCATTGGAGAGCTGCAAAACATGTGCTAAGGTACCTTCCTGGGACAAGTGATTATGGTATGGACTACATGAGGTTGAATGGAGTTAGTTTGATTAGCTTCACAGATTCAAATTGGGAAAGCAATGTGACAGACTGGAAGAGCACTTCCAGTTGTTGCTTCAGTTTGGGCTCAACAACAGTGTCATGGTTCAGTCGAAAGCAAAAAGTATGTTGCCTTGAGTTTTGTAGAGGTTGAATACATGACAGCCAGTCATGCTAGTTGCAAGGCATTGTGGCTTCGCAAGTTGTTAGTGGACTTATTTTATTAGGAGATGAGACCTACAGTTATTTACTATGACAATCAGAGTAGTATCCAACTCTTTGCATATCCATATTCCATGACAGGTCAAAGCATATAGAGATCATACACCATTTCATTCGGGACTATCTTCAAAGAGGTATTGTGGAGTTACAATACATTTCTACTAAGTAGCAAGTGGCAGACCTTCTAATAAAATCTTTGGGGAGAGGCAAGTTCATTCACTTCAGAGATAAGTTGGGGATTGTGAAAAACACTTTCCTCGGTAAGAGGGAGTGTTGAAAAATTACCAAGGCAAGTGTTGTTCACCTTGTGGTGCCTAGGGGTGGACAAACATTAAATGAGGTCCCTAGTCACTTTATAAAAGTGAGATGAATTTTATAATTTTAAAGTCACTTTATAAAGTTTGCTCAAGGATCTATTTTTTAATTGACTTTATGAGAAATAAAGTGGGTGATTATTTAAAAAGCTCATTACGTATTTAAATGACAAAATTTCACTAAATATCATTTAATGAGAAAACGTATGAGCATTTAATGAAGACCCTAGATCTTAAAAAGTCAAGTTTTGATCCTAGCCATTAGATTAAAAAGAGGAAGTTTCCATGAACAAAAGGGAGGGAGAAGTTAGGATTGAAGGCATTCATTCTCACTTTTGCTTCCATGAGATTTGGAGAGAATAATACCAAGAGAAGAAAGAGTTCGAATTTGAGAGAGAGAGAGAGGACAAACCCTTGCACATAAATTGAGGAGGCTGAGCAAGAGCATGATTTTCAATGAGGACACGATTTTCTAGATAGTTTGTAGAGCATTAAATGCAGTTCATACAGCAATATATTTGGAACAATTTTCAAGGAAGAAAACTAACCGTATAGCAGCAAAAAAGGGCACAATTTTCGAGGTAAAGTTCAAGCTCGGAAATTGAGGAGGCCATACAGCAACAAAATAGGCACATATTTCGAGATAAAATCTAGCACAATTTTTTAGGTCGTGCAGGCTATTACAGGCACAAAATTGAGGAGGTTGTACAGCGATTAATGTTGGTTGTACTGCTGGGTTTTTTTCGGGCACGTTTTCCTAGGAAAAATGTTGAAATTAATGTTGGCATGTGTGGGTTGTACTACTGTCAGTAACCTTCAGAATTCAGATTGAGTTTGGCACACTTTTTGAGATGAAAAGTTGAGATAAGTACTGTTGTTCTAATTTGTAATTTGTCTTTGGAAATTAAAAATCTCTCTCATATCAGGTTTTCCCTTCTAGGGTTTTATCCTAAGACAATTTGCCTAAAAATCTCTTAGAGTTAAAAATTTGTGGTGTGGTTGTCTTTTATTTTATGAATGTTTAAAGTGTTGAAAAATTCCATGTGTTTCAAGTAAATTTGAATTTTATGCATGAGAAGCTAATTTGGAGTCATGCGGTTTGGGCATTAAACTCTATGTGAAAAACAAAACTTGAAACCGGGTTGGGGTTTGCAAAATTTTCAGTAGTAAGTTGTAACAGGCCCAAAATGTTTTGTATGTTGCGGTTACAGGTCTACAAGATGCCACAAGCTAGGCGCTCCTCCTATAATCATTAACAAAGTTTGATCATCATGAAAAACGGCTTGAAAAAAGAGGCGGATTCCTCCAAATGTTGCAACAAGACTCCTCCAAATCACATTAGATTGTCCCCAAAAGTCTTCAAAAATGCTCAAATACAATGCTACAGGGAAAACATCATGCAACAAATACACACTATAGGAAGTGCACCGGATCTGGAAAAACTATATTTTATTGTTGTTTAAAAGGGCTACAAACATGTCTACAGGGAACCATCCTTTAGGGAACTCAACAATCACAAAATTTACCCAAAAGTCTAGGTGTAATCTCCACAGGTAATGCAAAAGGTGGAGCGATCTTCCAAACGCTCATGCAGACCCTCTTTGTTAACTGTCATCTTCAATATACTCAGTTTCCTTCAACACAGTACTGCCCAATTGTCACATCCCCATCTTGACCCTATTGCATTAAAATTGTAAATGATGTAATATTGTTATAAAATCATGGTGAGGAGCTCAAGGCTAAGGCACCGCCATCGATTTATTGATGCATATGGTTTACGTGCTAGTCAGGCACAGTGAAAATTACGAAAATCATGTAAATATTCATTTTAATAAATACCCACAACTAGCTATGCAATGCAACAAGAGATGGGGGCATGATTTTACAAGGAATTGGGAGGGAAATATTCAAACCCTTGGAGCCAATCAAGTCAAGCCAAGTGTGAATGAGAGAACCCATCAAACCCTCAACTACCCATGTTGATTTTTGTACCCAATCATTCATTTCTCCCAAGAGTTGGTTGAAGTAGTTAATGCCTTGGGAATGGAGAGGTATGGTTGTCCAAATTCGAGTATGGGCAAGCCACCCTTCATGGAAAAAACGTGTTTTGCTTCTTAGACAAGAAAACAGCCAGGAATTGCTCCCCAATCCATTACCCATCAAGCAGTTTTGCCTCTCTCACCATTTTGGAGCTGCCTGGGCATTTTTCCTCCTTGTTTTCCTGTGTTTTCCTTGTTTTTCAGTTGGGAAGAGGGCGTTTTTGTGTTGCAAAGCCACTGGAAGAAGAGGGAGCTCGATTGGGGTTTCAATGAGGTCGTTTTGGGCAATTTGAAATGCTCATAACCTGTGGGAGAAATCGGGTTTTCTCCTTGTGGTTGAATCCCCCTTTTCACAGTCCATTTTGGTGCGCCCACGATTTGGGGAAAACCCATGGCCATCCTATTTGTAAATCCAATTACTGGAAATGTATATCCATGCCCAGTTTTGAGTTTGTTGTGTGTAAGTGAGTGTTGGGATTGAGATGGGTATCTCTTTCTTTGGATGTGCATGAGCTTGAATGTCCCATTTTCCTTGTAAGAATCATGCCCAGCTCGGGGGTGGCAGTTATGTTGAGAGAATTGATGAACACAACTGGCCTATGGTTGGGTGGAACGTTGCAGCGATATAGCTAGTTGTTTGGGACAGCATTACATCAAGATGAGTATTTTCTTATGTGTAATTACTTTTGCAAATGTATTAATTTGTTGACTGTGTTAAATTGAATGGCATCATGTAATGTGTGTGGATGATGTTATTCCGCTGTGCATGTTTGCTTTAAATTGCATATGCCCACATTTGATTTTTAATTGCTGTGAATTTAATGAATGGGTTGAGTTTATGTAAAAGCCCCAGATTGGCATCATGTTCCCTTCCTGGAATTGGATAGATGGGAGGGACTGTGACAGAATGTTATCAGAGCTGTTGGTTGCAGCATTGGGCCTTCATGCGCTACCTAACATAGTTGCAGAGGTAAGTATGCCTCATGTCCAGCACTAAACATCAAAAAAGACAGAAATATTTCATAAAAATTTTCTAACTGTGTTTGAAAATTTGAAAATTTTTAAAGTGTTTTGAAATTTTGCCTAAGACTCTGTCGGCAAATATAAGCCCAAAAACGCCGAAACAGGCAGCGATTTTTAGCCTTAAAATTTGCGACGCAGGCGGCGATTTTTAGCCTTAAAATTTGCGACGCAGGCAGCGATTTTTAGCCTTAAAATTTGTGATGCAGGTGGCGATTTTTAGCCTTAAAATTTGCGACGCATGCAGCGATTTTTAGCTTTAAAAATTTGCGACGCGAGCGGCAATTTTAGCCTTAAAATTTGCGACGCGGGCGGCAATTTTAGCCTTAAAATTTGCGACGCGGTGACAATTTTAGCCTTAAAATTTGCAACGTGGTCGGAAATTTTAGCCTTAAAATTTGCGACACGACGGAGACTTGCGGACGACGAAGATAAGGCCAGGACCACCAAAACGATCGCAGAAGTTAAGGTTAAAATCTACGACGATCAGCGGTGGCACTGGTGAAACGGTCGCAGAAGTTATGGTTAAAACCAACGATGCGGCGGTCGTTTTAGGGTTAAATCCAGCGATAAAGGTCGGCGGAGTTAAGGTTAAGACCAACAATGGTCGCAGAGGTTGAGTCGCGACCAACGGTGGGAGGAGCAAAAAAAAAATATAGATCCCAAAACTTGATTTTTTGGTAGGAGCAGTCGGGCTCAGAATGAGATGATTCCTGTGGGGATCGGAAGCCATTAACAAAGGCCATGAAAGAACCAAAGAGGGTCCCGAACCCAGTATACTCCAATTTGACAAAAAATGGAGAATAGTGACTTTTGTAAGACAGTGTCCCGAGGCTTGACGGAAGGTCGGATTGAGCTGAAATTGATATGGCACGGCCATGGAGCAGGCACAGTGTTAAGTTTGGAATCTTGGAGCCGAACTCCAAAGGATGTGGAGTCAGGGTGAACCAAAAGGCCAAAAAGCACTGTTCCGGGCCACTTTTTCGGGATTTTGAAAAGCTTGTGGACAGTAAAAGTGACCCTAGATGTTGGAATCAAAAATTTTACTGAACTAGACATTTCATCTTCTCATTAAGATAGACAGTTTCCGTTAGACGAAGATTTTCCAGAAATGCATAGATTGGGAGATAGCCATTTTTGGCCAAATTTTGAGATGTTGGGGGAAAAGTGAAAAGTTAAAAGTAGCCAAACCCCGAATTTTATAGAAGTTGACTGGTGCATCAGAACAAGGATCCGAAGGTTGTTGAGTGCTTCTTGTTATATGGGCTACCTTCGCCTGGTAGATAAGTTTTCATGATTCTTCCTAAATTTGCTTTTACAAGCAGCCGAAGTTGGCCTTTCAGAATAAATTGCAGCTGTGTAAAAGTGCAAAAATTTGGGCAAATTTGCATTTTTTGAAGAATGTAAATTCCATGTCCTGGATCGGAATGGAGCACAGGGATAGGCGTTGGAAAGCTTATCCAGAGGAAAACAGGGATGCATGACCAGAGTTTGAATGAGGTCTACATATACCATAGATATTGGTACAGAAGAGTGTCAATGGTTGTTTTGACAAAAAAAATTGTTGTCAATATGAGCAATTTCCAGAATTGCATGACTGGAAGGAAATCGAACCAACTATGATGTGGAAGAGAGATTCCATACTACGATGGGGGATTGGAAAGGGAGAATTCCTTACACCCTGTTTTGCTATAGTAATTATAATTATGAAATTGTCATGCATATAAACTATGGCATATTAACAAACCTTGCACAGTGCATGTGAAAATGTTTGTGCATGAATAGGATATTGCATATTGGTAAACTAGTGAGGTTTTACATATGCAATGAGCCACTTGAGATAATTATGGTGGTTGCTAATAATTAGTTGTGTCCGCATTGGTTGTAGGACAAAATACAATCAAGGCATGGCTAAAGAAGTTGATGATGTTGTTGCACAAAACCAACAACCTTATAAAGAGAGGATGGTGCAACAAATCCGTGATCATGACGTTGGCAAAAGGACTAAGTAGCCTTGGTAAGAGGCCAACTGATCAAGCAATATCAAGCGATGTTAATAATAGCCATGCAGGTAATGGTTATTTGTGCTTAATTGCATGAATGTTGCAAGAGGATTTGGTAAGATCCCTTCAACTATGTTTTAACTATTTTGATTGATTTGCATGTGATATTGAGTGCCTGAATGTGAATGTCAACCTACCAAGTATGGTGAGGTGTGGGTAAGCGAAGGCAATGATCCTTACACCCTATAACTGCTTACAAATCTCAATGCATTCATATGAAATTATATCATGCCATTTGTGTATGTCGGTTGTGAGTTTAACAACCAAAGCAAATGAAGACTTATGGCCTTCTTGTGGTAGTGCATGCTACGAGTGGCAGTTACGGTTAGGCCATAATAGGCGTGAGTGCATAGTATGCATGGAATAATGCAATGTTGTATTGAGGGGTTATCCATTGAGTGAATGCACATTAAAATATTATGTAAATGTTGTGAATGTGCATGCATATGTGCGGGTGCACATGTTGAGATGCATTGTGTGAATGCATGGTTGTGATATATATGTTTCAATGCAATTAGATAATCGATGAAATGGTGAACCATTGTTAATACTGAGACCATTTCATGAGTTGTTATGAATGCAGGAGAATGATTACATGAAGAAGGTAGACATGTTGATGGGCTACCAGAGTGCTCTGTTGGAAGGACAAAGTTGCATAAAAAGAATATGGCTATGAAGTAATGAAATTGGAGTTTTATTTAAATTGCATGGATAGTGTAACTGTGTCTTGCAATTCTATCATGATAATGATGCATATATGAAGATATATATTTCATTGCATTTCAAATATTAACAGCTGAAAGTGTTTGAATTATTGAGTGTTATAATTCTAAGATCACTTCAGTAACTGTTGTAGCAAGTAAAGGATTATATGCATAGATACTCACAACATGTTTCGCTGATTGAAGTTCAGATTTTATGTAGAAAAGTCTTGCGTATGGCAATAAGGATAAGTCCATAGTAAAGACCAGGATCTACCATGTGCAGAAGCCAAAGGTTATGAGAGGGTTCTCATGGTTGTAAATTATGCATGAAACAAATCTGAAAATTCTCTGGTTTAAGTTTATGAGAATAATCTCATGGTGGCAAATCTAATTTCTATAGGAAAACAGATTTGTAAATTTCAGATTTGAAGTTTTGCTAATAATTGTTTGGCTTATATAAAAATTGTGTCAGGAGGACATGTTGTAGGTGGATGTTCATATATGGTAGCAAGGGTGAAACCATAATGGACAGAGTGATACCACTTACGAGAGCCAAACAATATGAGGATGGCCTCATAGTTAAACCAATCAATTTCTGTAGAAGACAGAATTGTAAATTCATGTTGAATTAATTATTAATGCTTTTGATTGGTTATGGAACAATCATATTTGAAGTTGATTGACAAATGTGTTGATTGTTTGGCTATTTGATAAAGTGTGCCAGGATGACACATTGTGGGAAGACCATGTGTGATGGCCTGCAGAAGCCAAACTAGATGGAAAGGATCCCATGCTTTGGAAATGGGTTCGAGTGAAACGCCATTGTGAATTTTAATAATACCTCAGCTACACTGCATGTGAGTGAGACAGTAAAACTATGCCAAGAAGGCATGTGTGGGTTATGGAACGTGAAAATATTGGGGTGGCAAACCGAAGTATTGTTGACTCAGAGAAGGGAGCCCCCATTCTTCGCAAATAAAGCTTACACAGATGCAATTTGGTGCTGCACACGGATGAAGCAAATGAAAGGTTGTTGTGGAGGTATTGACGAAGGGTTGTTGCATGCCTAATGAACTCAGTCGGTGCACTGGTTTGGCATTATTTGCCTAGATGTTGTGGGTATTGTGGGGCCATGTTGGCCCGCAGTTAAGGAAGTCACCTATAGAGTTCCTAAAGGGAACCGTTGGTTTGCCCGGGAGAAGGAGTGTCATCCTTGTGTGGATGAAGAATTGTTATGCGCACGAAGGGTTGTGACACGTGTGAAAGGCTGATGCAATCCTAAGGCAGAGTGGTAGAGCCTTGACCTATAATGGTCGGTGATGCAGTTTCCTTCCATTGGTCGATGACCCAGACGAATGTGATGGCTCGGCAATGGAGAGGGCCAACCAGGTATGAGACTGGTTGGGCACCACAAATGCTTGGTAAATCCAGTCGGCGTGAAGGTGTACTGGTTGGGCATTAACTACTTGATGTTGTGGAGCAGCATGTGTGTTGGCCAAACATCTAAGTCATAGGCGATCCCAAGGCTTGCAAAGCGAAGCAGGACCCTGTGGACCAGAAAGGAAAATGCACAATACAAATAAGTATTCATTTTTCATTTATTCTTGTTTGGAATAATAAAGATTTCAAGTATAAGTCTTCTAACAGTTAAGCTGGTACACTATTGTTTCTTTGTTGGAAACCTTGGGCATTGCAGGAAAGCAAGGACCCTGAAAGGCGCTATAAATTCTTGGTAAAGCCAGAGAGTAACTAGTCAGGCGCTATAAATTTCTTGATAAGTCCAGAGAGTGACTGGTTGGGCATTAACTACTTGATATTGTGAAGCAACGTGTATGCTGGCCCAACATCCCTTAAACAATCGATAAAAGCAGTCAGCGTACTGGCGTGACATTTCCTATTCGAATGGTTGTGGAGTAGCCTGCGTGCTGGCCCAACATTCATTATTGTAACCACGGGCAATCCAAGGCTTGTAAAGCAAAGGAGCCTGTGGAAGAAAGTGAAGACATCTAATACAGATAAGTATTCGATTATCTTGTAACTTCTTGCTTATTTAATATGAATATACGTGTGTATATGATTTGGTTATGATTTCTCAAACTCTTGTTTAGAGATAAACCATATGAAAATAAACTAAACATGTGAATTGATTCAATGTTTGAATATAGGTATTGTTGGAAGCAAGGACTATGAAGGCATCATAAGGATGCATGTGGACCTGTGACCGTCCTAGAGAGCTCAGTATGAGCAGTAATGAAAAATGGTGCTAGTGGACATGTGTGGGTCCTAAAAGCCAACGGTTCTGTAAGCAACAATGGGGAAGGGTTCCCTAGTTGAAAATCCTCAGACAGACCATAGACACTAAGTGTCATAGCCAAGAAAAGGCAAGTCAAGCATTCACATTGAAGTGAAAAAGGCTAAGGAGCATAGAACCACAAGTCATGGTGTGGCTCCGAATTGGAACAAGACTAAGAGGGGAAAACTCTTACTCTTCTCTTTCCTTTTGACTGATGCATCTTAAAAACAAAGGATTGTTGAGTGCATGTCATAGCTGAAAATAGATTGTGTTTAAATGCTTGGAAATGAATTGCAAATGTTGAATTAGTTATTTCCTGTGAAAGGATGAACATGAATGAGTTCATGTGTATGTTGGGAAAGCATGAAAAGTATGGAAGTCTCATGAGTAAAGCATGGACGTTCCATGTCAATTGGGAAAATAATTGACTAATTTTAATATTGTGTTATGCTTGTCTTAACAGGAATTGCCATGATGAATCTCACAAGTAAGAAATTGAAATCCATTGCTTGCAGCTGTACTAGCCAAGTGTTGCTAGTGAGCAAAGTGTCGGCCAGTTCTGCACATTGATCATGGCAGCAGACCAAGAGCTATTTTGTTTTGACTGAGAATCTTCCTCAAAAAGTTGTGAGGACAGCAAGGAAGATGGCATCCAGGAAATTCCAGACTTGTAGATCAACTGGAAGGTGAATAAAAGGAAGGGATTGCTATGGAGCAATGCCCACCTACAGAGATGGAAGATCAAAGCTAGCAGGAGCAGTTGTGGAAGCCAAAGGACTGGATCCTGAAGGTTCAAATTAAAGAGATGAATGCATGACAAACCTACCACATTTTGTGAATTTTGGACATGTGTAAAGTGGGTATTTATTCCTAAGTATTGGAACACCGAGGACGGTGTTATTCCAAGGGGAGGGGTATGTCACATCCTCATCTTGACCCTATTGCATTAAAATTGTAAATGATGTAATATTGTTATAAAATCATGGTGAGGAGCTCAAGGCCAAGGCCCCGCCATCGATTTATTGATGCATATGGTTTACATGCTAGCCAGGCACAGTGAAAATTGCAAATATCATGTAAATATGCATTTTAATAAATTACCCACAACTAACTATGCAATGCAACAAGAGATGGGGGCATGATTTTACAAGGAATTGGGAGGGAAATATTCAAACCCTTGGAGCCGATCAAGTCAAGCAAAGCGTCAATGAGAGAACCCATCAAACCCTCAACTACCCATGTTGACTTTTGTACTCAATCATTCATTTCTCCCAAGAGTTGGTTGAGGTGGTTAATGCCTTGGGAATGGAGAGGTATGGCTGTCCAAATTCGAGTATGGGTAAACCACCCTTCATGGAAAAAACGTGTTTTGCTTCTTAGGCAAGAAAACAGCCAGGAATTGCTCCCCAAGCCATTACCCATCAAGCAGTTTTGCCTCTCTCACGTTTTTGGAGCTGCCTGGCATTTTTCCTCCATGTTTTCTTGTGTTTTCCTTGTTTTTCAGTTGGGAAGAGGGCGTTTTTGTGTTGCAGAGCCACTGGAAGAAGAGGGAGCTCGATTGGGGTTTCAATGAGGCCATTTTGGGCAATTTGAAATGCTCATAACCTGTGGGAGAAATCGGGTTTGCTCCCTGTGGTTGAATCTCCCTTTTCACAGTCCATTTTGGTGTGCCCACGATTTGGGGAAAACCCATGGCCATCCTATTTGTAAATCCAAATGTTGGAAATGTGTATCCATGCCCAGTTTTGAGTTTGTTGTGTGTAAGTGAGTGTTGGGATTGAGATGGGTATCTCTTGCTTTGGTTGTGCATGAGCTTGAATGTCCCTTTTTCCTTTTAAAAATCATGCCCAGCTCGGAGGTGGTAGTTGTGTTGAGAGAATTGATGAACACAACTGGCCTATGGTTGGGTGGAACGTTGCAGCAACATAACTAGTTGTTTGGGACAGCATTACATCAAGATGAGTATTTTCTTATGTGTAATTACTTTTGCAAATGTATTAATTTGTTGACCGTGTTAAATTGAATGGCATCATGTAATGTGTGTGGATGATGTTATTCTGTTGTGCATGTTTGCTTTAAATTGCATCTGCACACATTTGATTTTTAATTGTTGTGAATTTAATGAATGGGCTGATTTTATGTAAAAGCCCCAGATTGGCATCATGTTCCCTTCCTGGAATTGGATAGATGGGAGGGACTGTGACACCAATGTTGACCTAGGATTGAAAGGAGAAGGTGTATTGTTGGTTGTGACTGTTTTTTTCACCAATATCCATGCTCAAAATTCCCATGATTGTTCTAGGATGAATTCTACTGTTGAGTTATGGTGGGAAATATACTCAGAATATCTCAAAAACCACCCAAACCTTGATATACTGCTTCCTTTGCTCCTCCATTGTTGTTGGCTTGAAAATGGTATCAAAATTTACCCCTTGGACACCCATGCAAATTGAGTGTAACGGGGATACCACTGACATCAATTCTTAATATACTTATCAACATTTATTTGAAGTGAGATGTGTTCAATCAAGATCATATCAACATTGGTTATAGATAAAATTGGAAATCATGAAACATCAAAACCTATGAATTGACCATGTATGTAAATATTTAACAAATGAGATAAAATGCCCTTGCAAGAAGGAATTGATTCTTGTGATTGAATATATAGCACTACAAAATTTTAGCTACACTAGATCATTATCGCGCTACGCTTGTATTATACACTAAATAGTGATTATCTATTCATCAAGAATTCAAGATAAAAATTAATTGTTTGCTTTAAGATGAGCATGTAGATGTCATATATCTAAATAATTTTTATATTGTTTTGTCTTAATGGAAAAACTCAATTACATTTTTTTTTTTCAATGGGAAATTTCCTCAAGTAAACCCTCTAGACACTTCCTCGCATTCCATGTTAATTTTTATACCCTTATACAGCTCTCGATTATCAACAACTATTAATGTGTTCTTCAGTTAACTACTAAACATTCATTACCGAAAATACAACTGTATAAGAAACCATAAATGCATAGCGGAACAACGAATATGCAACCACACAAAATAGACACAAGGATTTACCTTAGAAACCCCAACTGAGGAAAAAAACAGCAAATGTTTGTCTTATTCTTATTGCATAATTTTATTACAATAGCAATACAATAGTCCTCCGAATAAACCTTCCGGATCTGGACCAAAACACATAGGAAGATACTCCAAATCCTTTCTGGAAACTAGATAGAGAAACCCTAGACCCACCCTGGATCCAATAGAAAACAAAGAAATAACTCTTCCATGAAAAGGGATGTAATCTCAAACTGAGATCTCGACTGCTCACTACAAGAGAAAATCCGTCTCTTGCAATTGTGATCATTCACTCTCAACATGTCTCACACAACTCTCCTTATACTCTTTTATAACATTCACTTTATATCAATACCATGGGAAATACCATGGGACACCCAGTACCATGGGCCCTTCAATATCATGGGCCCTCCAATACCATGGGAAAATTGACCTTTTATATAAAGTATTATAAAATTCACTTTTAGAAAGAGACTTACAAATTGAGGATACTCCCACCTGCTAGAAACAAGACAACATTGAAGCGCCTATCCTCACTACAAACTTCAACACTCCATCTTAGTGAGGAATATGTTCTTCACCGCCCTCAACTTGTCCCTGAAGAACTCAAACTTCCCCTTGAGCAATCCTTTGATGAGGATGTCTGCAACCTGCTCATCCGTGGAAATGTATTGGAGCTTCATAGCTCCTCTCTGAACTATGTCCCTGATGAAATGATACATGATCTCGATATGCTTGAACCAGTCATGAAACACTGGATTCTTAGAGATCTTGATACAACTCTAATTGTCACATTAGATGATTGTCGGGTCCAACTCATGACCAAATAACCCCGTGAGCATCTTGCGAAGCCTTATGGCCTCACAACTCGCCAAACTGGCTACCATGTACTCAGCCTCCACAGAACTAAGTGTTGTTGAATTTTGCTTCTTATTGAGCCAAGAAACAACCCCTGAACCCAAGCTAAAGCAACACCTTGAGGTGTTTTTTATGTCCATTGCACTTCATGCCCAGTATGAATCTGTATAGCCCACCAACTACACCAGGGTATTTTTTAAGGATTCTAATATTATACTTAAGTATAGTATTATAGGCAATTATTTTGGATCGAAAAAAACATATATATAGATAGGTAGCCAGATATTAAATATGAAACATACAATTTACTACTAAAAATTGTGATTTTTGGCAAATATTATGATTAAAAAAACATATTTTATGTAAATATAGGCGATATTAGAGACTAAAAATGACCGAATAATGAATTTATTTTTTGAAAAAAAACCCAAAAAATAGCCAATTGGCGAAATTTCGTCCCTAAAAATTTCCCTGAACTACACTCCATCACCTCGGACATACCTGAGTCCATACTCCATTGTACCTCTCAGACACCTAAGCACATGATTTGTTGCTCTCCAGTGCACCCTCCTTGGTTCCACCATGTACTGGCTGAAAGTGTTCACAACAAAACAAATATTTGGTCGGGTGTTCACTAGATACATCAAAGAACCAATCAACTGTCATTACACCGTGCTATCCACCAACTCTAACGCAAAAGCATTCGGATTCTTCAAGTTGGTGATCATGCGAGTAGTCATAGGCTTGCAATCCTCCATCTCAAATATCCTCAGAATCTCAACTGCATATTTTCCTTGACAAAGGAAAATCTCACCTTCATGTTGCCATACCTCCAATCCCATAAAATAGTGCATCAATCCCAAGTCTTTCATCTTGAACTCCTCTGCAAGGACCCTCTTGCATCTTGCTATGAGCTTCTCGGATCCTGTCAGAAACAAGTCATCCAGGTAGAGTACAAGAATGAGTGGATCATCACCAACCAACATGAAGTACAGGTTGGAATCTGCCTCACTCTTGACGAAGCCCATACTCCCCAAATAACTGTCAATCCTAGAATACCAAGATCTAGGTGCCTGCTTGAGTCCATACATAACCCTCTTCAACTTGCACACATGAGAATCCCTCCCATCTACCTCAAAACCATGAGGTTGCTCTATATACACTTCCTCCTCGATCACCCCATCGAGGAATATTGTCTTCACATCCATCTGATGTATCCTCCACCCCATCTCTGAGGCAATAGACATAAAAACTCTAATGGAAGTATATCTAGCGACAAGAGAAAAAGTAAGCAACTCCCTCTTTCTGGGAGAACCCCCTTGCCACGAACCTTGCCTTGAACTTCTCTACGTTGCCATATGCAATATGTTTGATCATATAGATCCACTTGGAGATCACCACTAACATTCCCTCTGGTCTAAGCATTGTATCCCACACATCATTCTTCATAATGGAAGAATACTCCTCTACCATGGCATCCATCCAGACCTACTGGTCTACTGCCTCCTCAAAGTGGAGGTCTCATAATCAATAATGTTGCTTACTGATGCCTTATAACTGGAAAATCTATGTGGTGGTCTGCTCATCCTGACTGAAGTCCTTGGAGCATCCACTAGCTCCTACGCCACCTTCAAGGTTCGCTCTTCTCACTTTGACTTCTTCTTTCTAGAAGATTTGGTCAAGGTGAATTGAGCATCCTGCTCCTCATGTTGCTCACCCTACACACTCGTCGGAGTACCTGTAATGTGTGATGGTGATCTAACCTCTACCTTTGGTGCTTCCTGCTCCTGAGTTTCTACTTCAACTAGCATGGATCCACAAGACTTCCTAAAAGCCCTATCCTCCTCAAATCTCACATCCCTTCCTACCAATGTCTTCTTTAGTGCTGGAATGTACAACCTGTAGGTTTTTGAGGTTTCGTTGTACCCAACGAAAATTCTCTTCTTAGTTGTTGGATCAAGCTTCGTCCTCTTCTCAACTGGGACATGAGAGTATACTAAGCATCCAAAGATGCGAAGATGTCCAATCTCTAGTTTATCCCCTACGAATGCCTCTTCAGGATTCATCTTCCCCAATACTTTGTGCAGGCTCCTGTTCTGCAGATAAACTACAGTGTTGCATGCTTCTGCCCATAAAAACATATGTAAATCCTGATCATGTAGCATAGCATTCGCTACCCCAATGGTCGGTTGTTCTTCCTCACAAAAACTCCATTTTGTTGTGGGTTATATGGGACTGTCAACTCCCTCTTGATCCCAGCATCCGCACAGAACTTCTTGAAGGCATTCGAGGTGTACTCGCCTCCATTATCTATTTTGAGCACCTTGATCCTCTTCCTAGTGTAGTTCTCCACAAGAACTTTGAACTCTTGGAACCGTTTGAGAACCTCTCGAGATTCGTTGCTCTTCAAGAAATAGATCCATGTCTTCCTAGAATGGTCATTTATGAAAATCACATAATAAATGAACCCTCCTGTTAGAACTAGAAGTTGTAATCCCAATTTTACTCTCTTTTTTTTGTTTTTCTTTTATCTCTATTTTTTATTTTATTTTTTCATATTTCTTATTGTTTTTATTTTTGTTTTTGTTTCTAATTTTTATCATAATATGGCTTATAATTATTAAATATTCCTTTAGGTCTTCAAATATATATTTCAATATCATTGTTAACCCTTTGATTAAAATTGTATGAATGTTTTATGAGTGAAATGTGATTTAATACATTCCCGAACGTAATCATTAGAGTTCACACATAAAGACGGTACCGAAATCCTCTATCATTGAAGTTCGTGGTCGACACATCTCCAGTTTCATGCACTAGTTTTTATGAAAGATTGGCCTGAGATTTTGGTCAAGAAGACCATAACATTTGTCAAGCTGCATTGCTCCTCATTATGAAAGCGGAGACCACGGATTAACCCTAGCTCCACGAGTTTTCATCGCTGCGGACTACCCTGACATACGCTCGTTAGTTGAAAGAAGTTCATTTCAAACACAGCGGGTATACAGTGAAGAAATAAACATGAAGAAGAGCGGCAAAACATGTAGATTGGAACCATTTAGCACTGAATGGGCGAAGGACTTCCCCGAATGTGCAGAATTGTTCAGAAGGGCCGCCTGGTTCATTTTTTTTTTAGAAAGTTACAGGTTATAACTTGGAGGTAACTCGATCCTTCGCTCAGAATTATTCAAACTCCTTTGTTGAATTCCAAACCCTTAAGATTGAGTTAACTGAAGGCTTGATAGCTAAAGCAACTGGTCTAACTATCGAAGGGGAACGCTGGTTCAAAAATATTCCATTTGAATTCGACCCAAGTTCATTTTTGCTACCTGGATTTGAATCTATGGATTGGAACAAGGGCATTCACCTCAGTGTTGTCAAACCTGAATGGAGAGAGGTTATCAAGACTGTGCAAAGTTACATAACCTGTGAAGGAAGGTTTACTATAGTGTATAAGTATCACTTCAGATTCTTGTTGCATTTAAATGACCAATTAAAGATGAATTTATCCTTTTACTTCTTGAAAAGTCTCATCAAAATGTCTAATAGGATAAGGAGTCATATAGATCATACGAATGAATATGTTTTTCATCACTGTCCGATCAAGTTGATGCTATCAACAGAGCTTAAGAAAAGAAACCGCTCTTGGCAGCATTTCTTGTTCTAGTCTGGATTCGAACCTGAGAGAAACATCAATCAGGAGGAAGCTAAAAAAAACGGTTAATAAGCAGAAGAATTTGCAAGGAAAGCATTGAATCCAAAGACAAGCTAGCATCACAAAAAGGTTAAAAAGGAACCTGGTCGAAGAGGTAAACCTAGCTGAAATACGTGGTTTGCAGAAAGAACCAATGAAGCCAAAAGAACCAGAACAAGAACATCTACCAGAAGAAGAGCTCCTGGCATCACAAAATGAAGAAATCACGTATGCCCCTAATACTCCTTCTGTCACCAAGGAGAGGCTTATAGAGGAAGGTATGTTTTCTTCCCCAAATGTTGAAGCTGATATCAAGTCTATACCTCAACCTAAAGAACCAAGATGGAGGCCCAAAACCAGGGCATCAAACAAGTTAAGATTGAATATGAAAAGAGCTTTAAATCCTAAATTGGAGAAGGAAAAAATTACCACAATTCAGGATTCTTCAAGTGAGGAAGAATCGAAAGATAACAAGGTACTCTTTAAAGACACAGAACAGAATCATCAAGATTTGACAGAATCATTTGAAAAATGTTGTGAAGTTCTTGAAGAGGAAAAAATTCAAAATTTCGAACTTCGATCAATCTCAAGAAATTTTCATTTGGAAGTTTCAGCAGAGGAGATGAATGAAAAGGACTCAGAGAAGTTTTATGAAGCACAAGAAGACCTTCTTATTAAAAAGTTAGAAATTCCTCCAAGCTTAGATAGGGAAGAAAATCCAGTACATCAAGAAGCAATCCAAATAGATCCAGAAGTTGAAATCCTCAAGAAGTCATTACAGCAATACAAAGTCCAAAATGAATATTTGAATGATGAAAATGATAAGCTCATGCAAGCAAATAGAAGATTAAGGGAAGATCTGGAAGAAGTGAATCGCCATTATCAAGAGCTCATTGCAGCTGCAAAGGAAGTCTTAAAGAGGAAAAAGAATGCACAGGGACAGATTGAAGAATTAACCAAGCAGAATACAGAACTATAAAACAAGGTCCAAGTATTAGAAGCACAACAGGTTCGACTCCTTAAAGATCACAAGCATTGGATGGGTTGACCATTTTGGCAGAGGCAGCTCAACAAATCTAAAATCCAGATGGCTATACAGCTGTCTAACAAACTTCAATGACACACCTTTGATGATAGATATAAAGGCATACTTTTAGGAATTAGTTTTACTATTTTTGAAGACTCCTTTTTGTGTGTAAACTGTTGAACAGATTCGAATCCCTAAAAGACGGATTTTGAACTTCCTTTTTGTAATTATAAAAGTAGAAAGGATAGAAGGGGTGAAGGGTTGGTTTTTTGATCTGGGAAGGGTTAGATGTTCTGAAGCTATTGTACCATAAACACATATGACAGACTCTCAGTAAGTTTTGACGATTGAATGTTTGGAATGAAATATATTATATAAGCCATATTTTGATCTATATTCTAGTTGATGTTTATGATCAGTTTGATCACCTCTCTTATCACTTCATTTCTTGATAGTAAAAAATTATCCTGAGATGCTTTTAAGTTTGTGGGCATAACTAGATTCTTTCATTTGTATGTATATGGTTTACATCTATGTTTCAAACTTTTTCATTTCAGATCTTCGAGATAGTTTTATGATTTAGTAATTATATGTTGTTTGTATTTCATTACCCTTTCCATGAATGATTCCTTCACAATCTATAAAAATTAAACCGTTTTTCTTTAGTTTTTCTTTTGGATGTTCTAGCTTGTACATTTGTAGTCTAGGTACAATTTCTAGTGCAAACACCTCCAATAGATACGACTAACACAAACCCACAAATATCTGAATGGATCCGATCCAAGATTCCTTTGGACCAGTTATCACTTCTAGGGAATGTAGTCTTGGCATACTTTCCCATGGCACACCCTTTGCATATAGTGTGATGGTCTGTACAGAAAGAAGGCAAACTGGTCACTCTCTCCCTAAGCACTTTGAGTGCTCCATGATGCAAATGTGCCATATATCTATGCCATAACTCACCATCATGACTATTGTTGTTGCTCACCAATGCACTGGCAAGTTCAAAATGGAGTATGTACAACTTGTTTCTCCTTAATCCAATTAACGTTGTCGAGCTGAAATTGTATCCCTTGGGATGGATGTAGACTTTCCTATCCCGGAAAGTTACCTCAAACCCTTTATCCTCCAAGACATAAACTGAAATCATATTCTTCTGCAACCCTGGTACATATAGTACGTCTTTCACCAGTAATGCCTTCCCCGAATCCCTCTGAAACTTCACAAACCCTATGACTGTTGGACTGTACTTGGAGTTATCCCCAAGCTCAATGTAGAAGTCAGAGCTATGCTCGTTTAGACTGGTGAAATAGTCTCGTACTCCAGTCACGTGACATGAAGCACCACTGTCAATTTACCACACATCAGTAGTCATTGAGCTAGTAAGACATGCGACGAGTGAGGACTCATCCTCCCTACCACTGGTGGATGCCCCATCCAACTAGTCCTATGTCCTCAACCTAGTAGACAACGACAACAAAATCTTTTGCAATCCCTGAAAACTTGTAACCCATTCTTACCAAAAAACTTTCGTAACTCGACCATTATTTCGCCAAATTTGTCCCACCAAATTCCTCCTCATAGCGAAACCGACTCTGATACCATGTTAATTTGTATACCCTTATACAACTCTTGATTAGCAACAACTATTAATGTGTTATTCAGTTATCTACTGAACATTAATTATTGAAAATACAATTGTATTAGAAACCATAAATGCACAGCGAAACAACAAAAATGCAACCACACAACATAGACACAAGGATTTACCCTAGAAACCCCAACTGGGGAAAAAAACCAGCAAATGTTTGTCTTCTTATTGCAGAATTTTATTACAACAGCACTACAATAGTCCTCTGGATCAGTGTTACAAAAACCAGACCGGCACCAACAAAACTAGCTGGTCTGACCGGTTCAGAGACCTCACCAATTCAAATCGGTGTCTCAAACCGAAAATGACCGGTATGGAACCAACTGGTTCTGACTGGTTCCAGTCGGTTTTACCGATTCCAACCGGTTTTGACTGGTCCAATACAAAACTATACAACAACACTTAAAAGGCCATTTTTTAAATTTTTTTTTAAATAAAAAAGTTGGTTGAGTGGGGTAGGTTCTAGATAACCCTAAACCCCTAAGAAAGCTATAAAAGCAACCCCAACCCCTCTATTTCTCTCACACTATTCATTTGAGTATTTTGAGTTAAGAATCATTCTTGACATACCTGGGAAGTGTAGAAGCGTTGAAAGAGTATGCTAAGTACCTACAACAATCTTGGTTATATCATTATAACAACAATAAAATACACCAAATAGCAGTTACCTACAGTAGTAAAGAGGCTTTCAGCAACCCTAACAGCAACTTTGAGCTAACTGTGTAATTAAAAGAAGCTTTTGTGGGCATATTCCAAGGTGATAGTCTATTACAACAGCCTTCAAACAACCCTTTCAACAAGAACAGTTTCCTCAACCTGTTAGACATATGATTCAAGTGAAATATGCTTAGTATGGCACCTAGCAAAATACATACAGGAGCCCTTTTGCAAATTTGTGTATAATGGTTTTGATTCACATGGTTGAACATTAATATATATATATAATTTTTCAAAATTTGAATATTTTATGTATTTTTGGTGGACTGGTTTTGTGATCTAGTTTTTTTCCCGGTTTCGGTCCGGTTCCAGTTCTCGAGGTTGGTTGGTTCGACCACTCGTTCAGTTTTTGTAACCTTACTTTAGATAAACCCTCCGGATATGGAACAAAACACATCGGAAGATACTCCAAATCATTTATGCAAACTGGATAGATTGAAAAATTTTGTAACCCCGAACCGATTTCAAGTTTAATTTTTCACATAGAGTTTAATGCCCATGCATGCATGTTAGCTTTAATGCATAAAAAATAAATTTTTCTTGAAACACTTGGAATTTCTTCAACTTTAAACAACTCATAAATTTTATGACATCCAAACCACAAAATTTAAAGACTCAGAATTTTAGGCAAATATGCTCAGGAAAAACCTCGAATGGAAACATGTTTAGAGAGATATTTTATTCCTTTCAAAGACAATTTACAAAAAAGAACAGTAGGAGTAATCTCAACTTTTCATCTCGGAATGTGTGCCAAAACTCCATTAAAAATTGTGTACCTTCCTGACAGCAGTACGGCCCACACGTGAGTATTTATTGCTACTGTACACCTCACAAAACGTGCCCAGAATCAGTTTCTCAATCTTTGTGTTGTACGATCAGAATTTAACACAGTACATTCTGCCTAGAAATATGTGCTAGTACTAAAATAACCCTCCTCGATTTCTATGTTGTAAGGCTTGCAATTAATGTTGTACTACCTCCTCAAAATTCGTGTTTAACTCGACCTGTATGGACTGCAATTAATGCAGTACTGCCTTGCCTCAAAATTCATGCCTGTACAGCCTCCTTTATTATTGTACCTGCTATTGTACGGTTGTCATGAAATTTGTGCCTTCCATTTTGATTTTCAGCCTGTAACTCAGTCTTCTCAAAAATTCTCAAGGGGTTTCTTCTCTTCTCTCGTGTTCTCTCTTTTTCTCTCTTGCTCTCCAAATCTCTTAGATCACAATGAATGAAAAGAATGCCTCAATCCCTAGGTTCTCCCCTTTTTGTTTATCGTAACTTCTTCTTGAGATCCAATGGCCAAGATTAGATCTTGGCTCAATGAGATCCAAGGTTCACATAAAAGGCTCATTAATAATCTAATAAATGACTTTAATGCACTTTTCACTTAAGTACATTAGTGACCCTTTAATTTCTCACCCACTTTATTTCTCATAAAGTCAATTAAAAAATTAGACCATGAGTAAAATTTATAAGGTGACTTTAAAATATAAAGTGCTTCTCACTTTAATAAACTGCTAGGGACCTCATTTAATGTTGTATCCACCCCTAGGCATCACAAGGTGGAAAAACACTTCCTTGGTACTTTTTCAACACTCCCTCTTACCGAGGAAGGTGTTCTTCACAACCCCCAACTTGTCTATGAAGTGAACATGTTTTCCTCTCCCCAAATATTTTGTTAGGATGTCTGGAACCTACTCTTCACTGGAAATGTATTGTAACTCAACAAATCCTCTCTGAATATAGCCTCTAATGAAGTGATATATGATCTCTATATGCTTTGACCTGTCATGGAATACTGGATTCTCAAAGAGCTTGATGCAACTCTAATTGTCACAGTAAATAATTGTAGGCCTCAGTTCCTGATCAAATAAGTCAACCAATAACTTGTGAAGCCAAAATGCCTCGCAACTAGTCTGACTGGTTGCCATATACTCTACCTCTGCAGAACTCAATGCAACTGACTTTTGCTTCCGACTGAACCATGACACTACTGTCGAGCCCAAACTGAAGCAACAACCGGAAGTGCTCTTCCAGTCTGCCACGTTGCTTGCCCAATCTAAATCTGTGAAGCCAATCAAACCAACTCCATCTATCCTCCTGTAGTCCAAACCATAGTCCAATGTCCCAGCAAGGCGCCTCAGCACATGTTTTGTGGCTATCCAATGCATTCTCCTAGGCTCCATCATGAAATGACTGAGTGTGTTCACCGCAAAACACAAATATGTTCTGGTGTTGACCAGATACATCAAAGATCCTATGAGCTGACGGTATAAGGTAGGATCCACCAACTCTCCCTCATAAGCATGAAGCTTCTTCCAGTTGGTGATCATAGGTGTGGACATTGGTATGCAGCCCTCCATCTAAAATCTCCTCAAAATATCAGCTGCGTATTTTCCTTGCCCCGAGAAAACATGTCCATCCTCCTGCCAAATCTTTATCCCCAGATAATAGTGCATCAGCCCAAGATTAGTCATCTCAAACTTTGAAGCGAGATCCTTCTTGCAAGCTGTAATCAAATGCTCCTCTTCTATGATAAACAAGTCATCAACATATTGCAAAAGAATGAGCGGATCACCTCCAACCACAATGAAGTACAGGTTGGGATCAGCCTCAGAATTCTAAAATTCAATTGACAGCAAGTAAGAATCAATCCTCGAATACCAAGCTCGAGGAGCTTGCTTCAGTCCATAAAAAGGTCTTTTTAATCCTACACACATGAGAATCTCTCCCATGAATCTCAAATCCCTATGATTGCTCTAAGTACACCTCCTCATGTAAAAGACCATTGAGAAATGTGGTCTTGACATCCATCTGGTGGATCTTCCAACCCATCTCCTATGGAGATCACTGCTTTGATGGAGGAATATCGAGCAATCGGCGCAAAGGTCTCATCATAGTCCACTCCCTCTACCTGTGAGAACCCTCGTGCCACAAAATGAACCTTGTACTTCTCAATACTGCCATCTGCAGCATGTTTGATCTTGTAGAGCCACTTGGAAGTCACAACTAACTTCCCCTCCAATCTCGGAACTATCTCCCACACATCATTCTTCATGATGGAATTGTACTCTTCCATCATGGCATCTCTCCAAACCATATGTGTGGCTTCCTCCTCAAAAGTAGAAGGATCTAACTCACACAAGCTGGTCACCGTCGCGATATAACTAGAAAACCTCTCTGGTGCTCTACTCTCTCTAACCTCCCTCTTGGGTGGCCCCACAAACTCCTCAGCTTCCTTCACAAGCTCTTTAAGCCAACTTGGCTTTCTCTTCCCGGAAGTAGCTTCCCTTGGAAGGCACTCCTCCTGAACATCCTCATCTGGCAATTGTCTACCTGAAGAAGTACATGTGGTCTGAGATCCTGTACTTGGTGAACCAAAACCATGTGAACCTGAATCACATGAAGGTGAAACATGTGACCCGAGAACCTGTCCCTATATCAGAAGTATATGTAGACTGAGTCCTTGAACCTGAAGGTCCTGAAACCTGTGGACCTATCACCCCTGAAACCTATGACCCTACACCCTGACTAGCTGAACTCTAAGATGTTGTCACCTGTGGAGTAATAACCTACTGCTCCTCCATCTCTGGCTCACAAGACTTCCTGAAGGCCCACTCCTCAAATCTCACCACAACTTTCCTCTATGCAGGAAGGTATATGTGGAAGGCCTTTGAAGTCTCATCATAGCCAACAAAGATGCCTTTCTCTGCAATGGGGTCTAATTTTGTCCTCTTCTCAGAGGAGACATGAGAATATGTAAGGCATCCAAATATGTGGAAGTGGCCTATCTCAGGCTTCTTCTTGGTGAACATCTCCTCAGGAGTCCTACACCCCAAGGCAGGGTGTGGACTCATGTTTTGCACATAAACAGCAGTACTACAGGCCTTATCCCATAGAAAGAAAGGAAGAGTCTAATCATGCAACATGGCTCTAGCTACTCCCACTATAGCTCTGTTCTTCCTTTCGGGAACTCCATTTTGCTGTGGAGTATATGGAACGGTCAACTGCCTCTTGATTCCCTCATATCTGCAAAACTCATCAAACTCCTTGGAGGTATACTCAACCCCATTGTCTGATCTGAGTACTTGAATCTTCCTCCCTGTTTGGTTCTCCACAAGAGCTTTGAACTCTTAGAACCTCTTCAAGACTTCCTTAAACTTCTTGTTTTTCAGGAAGTAGATCCAGGTCTTCCTGGAGTAATCATCAATGAAACTGATATAATACTCAAAACCTGTCAATGAAGCAGGAGACATGGGTCCACATAAATCACAATGTATCAAATCAAGTACTCATTGTGATCTACTATCACTGCTTGGAAAATAAGCCTTGGTGTACTTTCCCAAAGCACACCCTCTACACACACCTATGCTTTGTGTTGAACTGTGGTAAACCTATAGCCATCTCTCTCAACAATCTCAAAGTTGAATGATGAAAGTGGACCATACTCCTATGCCACAACTCACTAATACTGCTAGTGTGGGCCAATGCATGATGAGGCTGGAAGAGAAGCTTGTACAGTTTCCCACATCTAACTTCAATGGCATATGAAGTAGATGGTCTTGCTACTTTGGGAAAAACATACACTTTCCCATCTAGGACAGACACTCCAAACCCCCTATCCTCAATAGTGGAAACTGAAACAAGGTTCTTGTTATCACATATATAGTAGCCGGGCTACCATACATTTATTTTCTGATGCCAGTACACTATTCAGCCAGTTCCCTTACATTTGAGATGTTGAGATGAGCATCTATATTGGATCACTATCAGATTTTGGACAGCAGTTGTATTCCCCATGCCATGACTGAGTCTCAGGACACTCAGAGAGATGACCGATATAGCCATTATACCCTTGGCACAAAGCAGTCAGTAGTGCCCAGAGTCACAACAGCAGTTTCAGAGGACAGATGATGGTACAGGTGATGAGCATTCAGGTATATGACTCAACAGGTATATCATTGTGTTATGGTTATATTGCTTTTATATTTATTCTTATAGCATGTCTTAGCACCTAGTGTCATGATCTGGCGATCATATAGATATGTGGACCTGGTTGATGTTATTATATATATTATATTGTCCCTACTCAGACTTAGAAGTTCACTATCCATACTCATTGGTTTTACCCTCCTTAGGGAGAATAGAGGTGATCATTCCACCATACCTTGGCTTGCTAGTGTTGGCTCCATTATTCATTATCTTCATCCATCCATTGCATACCTTTTAGTTTATCACCCTGACTTGCTACTTGACTAGTGGCATGGAGGACTTTTCCCCACTGTAGCCTCTGTATTGGATGAGCTTCCCTGTTTATTGTGTCTCGGCTCTGAGTTGGTGACAAAACTTACCTATGGTGAGTTGGAGTTCCTTGTGAATTCCCCCTAGTCACTAAAGTTGTGTTGGCTAAACCTGAAACTTTTAGTGCTGCCATGAATACAAAATTTGGAAAAATGAAGTGCTATATCTTGTATGAAAAGCCCATTCATGCAATGTGTTTCTAAACACACATGAATGAAAGGCATGCCAAATGAAAATGGCCATGAAAATAAAATGTTATATCTTTTGGAAATATAAATACTTAGGTAAACAAGCTGTCTGTGACACACCGAGAAGTGCTCAAGTAAACAAGTGCCTTAAAAACACACCTGCAGCAGAAAGCCTAAAATAAATGTAAATCTATGCAATGTGTTTATAAACACACATAGATCAAGGGTATGGAAACTTCAGACCCAAAAAGCAATGGAACTTAAATGCTATATCAAAACAATTGTTGGCCTTATTTGTATTATGGATTGTGCGCATCTGTTAAAGGTGAATAAACCCTCTTGGAACAACTCATCCATTTGTGAGACACCGCCATTCCCTGTGTTGTTGCTCATTCAGTATATACTATGGTGTGTATTCCCTTTCCCTTTGCCGAAGTGTCACAAAGTTAAATCAGTCAAGTTATCCCTTAGCCTAGCCAGTTATTTTAGCCTTCACCCTTCACTAGCAAATTGATCACAGCTATGAAGTGAGTATGATCTTGAAAGTCTAGTCTGAGTAATAATAATAATTAATGACATTATATATTTGGATTTAGATCGTCAGTAATGATTACTTTGTGTTATAATTGTTATTTGAATAAGTTGTAGAGCATGCATTAACCTTGGACACTTTGCAGCAGCTTCCGATGATGGTCTGAGTTATATTTGGTCATGTTGACTTGGTCAAACCTAGTTTGACCAAGGTCAACCATAGGACATGAGATGGTTGGACCTTGTGATGATATGGATAGATGATATATGGTCTATGTACATGTATATGATGATTCTATGCATCAGCTACAGGGTTATGATGGTGATTCATGGTTTACAGCAGTATTTGATCATTTACAGATTATTATTATTAGATTTGTTCCGGTATATTGGATATATTTTATGATCATGCAGAGACTCATATGGTGTATGAGTACACATCTTGGATGGATTTGGACCTTCTGAGTCCAATGAGACAGTTTGTTTTTAGTTTCGGGCACTTACAGTGATGATTGAGCCTCAGTAGGCTATCCAAGTGCAGTTTTGGTCTGTCAGAGACCTTGTCAGAGCAGATGTGATTTTTATCCGGTTGACCTAGGGCGTTGTGCTTGGAGGGGGTGGTCCAGCCACTTGTTTTTACCATATTACCCCCCTCCCGGACACACTAGTGCCCTCACCTTGACAGCGCAGGCACTCCAGGAGGCAGTTTGGGGCAGTTTCACACTTCCCGAGGCATTTCAGGATTAGTAGAAATGGTTATTGAAGAATTCAATTTGGGCTACTGAGGCAATGTCTTGGCATGGGATGATCAGTGATGATGGATTGATGTCTTCCGCACCTCCTCCAGCAGTTTCAGCTTCATCGGGGCCCGCATCCATCACTTATGGCACTTTCTGATGATTTCTGAGGTCTTTTGAGGCGTACGATTTTACCATAGAGGCATGATTTGGTATATTGATGACTATTTTATTATTATTGTGCTATGGGGATTGACCAAGGGTGGCTAAAATTACCCCTTGGACCCACCATAAGCTTCTTATTATATTTTGTCATCATGATTTGGTGGGATTCCCCTCTTCTAGGGCGATTTTGTCCACTTATGTTATATTTTATGAGTGATCCATGTATTTTATTGTTGAGCTCATCTCAACCATTGATTAGACATTTGTATCTTTTAATCTTAGCCACTCCTTCAAAAAGTGGTTAGGATTTTGATGCATTTCCTTCCTATTTAAAGGAGAGAGCTTCTCATTGTAAGGGGTCTTTGGCTCTTCGATTATTGGTATAGAAAAACTTTCTGGTGGAAATTCTTGTGGTCTCCTTTGCATCTGGTGTTCTTAGATGGTGATTTTGAAAGTCTATTGCAGCCTAGCATTTGGAATTTGTGGTAAGATCTATCTATTTTGGAAATCATTGTCTTGTCTACAGGAGGGCGACTTCAACAAGGGCGATTTTGCAATTCTTCAAATCGACTTTCTTGGCATTTGCTTGTATCAGGGGGTTATCATTAGTATCATTGTGATCTATGCTATCTTTCTGTTACTTCTCTTGTGGCATTAGTCTTGTCTCTTGATTACATCAAATCTGATATTGTTGACGTTTGTTGTGCAGGAGAGAGGGCGCATTGGCTTCTTGGACTACATCGATTGCATAGAAAACTACCTCAAAGCTTCTCAAATTGATCGGGTTTGCATAGATCATCATCATCAAGGCATCTACAAGGTTGCCCAGGTAAGATCCACAGGTTTGTTTCTCTTATCTTGATCCAATCCATTGACATAGCTCATAAATTGATAAAACCCTTATTATTTCAAACCCTCATTGTTACATTTTCTCAGGTCTACTAAGATCTAGTGGGTTGTTGGGTATAATATTGAAAACCCACCTCTATAGTATCCACGGCATCCCGGATCTATAGTTTGGTGAGGATTGGCCTCCATTTGACCCTCTTCCCAAGCCAATTTAGCTTCTCCAAGCAAGAGTGCACTTCCTAGTTTGGTGGGTTGACCTAGATCTAGTACGTGGGTAGTTGAGATCCCGCTTGTTTCATGATCCACACATCCAATAACCTACCCCCAGAATGGCACTTTTCTGATTTCTACCTTGTGGGCCCTATTCCACATTTTAAGGGATTTAATCCCCGTTTTGGACCACTTGGTATCTTTAAACTCAGATCTAGTAAGATCTAGCCATTGGATTGCCATGAAATTGTAGATCCATACTCTCACTTGCTTAAACTACTTGGATCTAAAGTTTGGATGCCATTGGACTTGTCTTGAGTCATTTATCCCACTTTTTAGCCTCCTTGGGTAAAGTCGCACCACCTTGGAGAAGTGAGTTGGTCCACTTCTAGGACATGGGTATATGAGATTTTGTGGATTTGGAACGGGCATAATTCAAAACCTAGGTCTAGTAGGTCACCTTGTCAAATCTTGCCTTGGGGATAGCATTCCTTGTTTCAAGAGATTGTGGTCCACTTAGGTCAAAACATTAAATCTCTAGATCTAGACCTATTCATCCATCAAGTCTTTAATTGCCCACTTGTCTCATGCAATAGGAGTCCTTAACCACAAGTTAACTTTACTTTGACTCCATTATCCCAATTCCCAAGACACTGGTTTCTCTCCAAGCCAATTTGACTTTCCTAGATTGTTGGATTAACTTGTAGTTTGACCTGTGTGGTGAACTAAACCCTTTGATGCCATCATACTTCATGATCAAGCTTGTCACTTGTACTAGTTAGCCCCAATTCAACCCTTAAACTACCCTGCATTGGACACGGTTCCCAAGGCAGTGGATTTTCTCACATTGAACTAGTACTTTAATCTTGGATCTTATTTCACAAATCATAAGTCACTCTCACATCAATAATGAACCAAAGCTATACTCATTGAACCCCTCACTTGTCTTGTGACTTCATCCTAAGGTCTAGGATAAACCATACACCTTACTTCACTTAGAATTAACTTGATTTGGTGTCTTGGTTTTGATCTCTCCTGTCGAAAGTAGATCGGGTCTCCCCCTTTGTTGTCTGGGCTAGATAACATAAAGCGAAGGTTGCCTCGACTGGCATGACAACCATCTATTGGAGGTCGAGGTGATCGTGGTTGCACCTGTTGAGTTGCCCTTCCCTATTGCCATCCATGAGTGGATACATCCATAGGGGTAACTACAATTTAGGTGATAACAGTTCTTTTTCAGGCAGACGTACAAGACATCCCTCAATGTCATGGGTTGCATGGACTCCCTCTGAAAGCTGATAGTCCCACACCCAATTGCTCTCACAACAGTATCATCACCCAATACTACTTACAAGCTCAAGCTAGTCTCAATCATCTCGGTAAATATGTCTCGAACACCTGCCATATGGCTCGAAGCCCCACTGTCAATGTACCAAGTAGGAGGAGTGGTGGAAGCACTCAACGAATGACCAACCAATAAGGAATATTGTGTCTGATCCCCCACGTCACTGTTGGTGATAGATGCTCTCTCTATACAACCAACATAGAGAGAAAACACTCCCTCAAATCGTGTAGCAAACTCATCAATGTCAGTTGATGTTGTCGTATGTTGTTTCTTCTTCTTCTTGTTCGGGCATTATCTAGCATAGTGTCCAAACTTCTGGCAAGCAAAGCATTTGACTTTGCTCATGTCTTTCTTTTGCTCGCCGCTCTACTGCTTGGCCCCACCCTTAGGGCCCTTCTTGAACTTCTTCTTCTTTCCCTTCGCTGCCAATGCCAAGTTCTCTTCATCCTCCCTACTATGAAACAAACTACCTTGTGCATACCCTCTTCGGGTCTCCTCCTGAATGAAGTCGTCACAGAGACGATCTCAGGAAGACATGTGCTCACGAGCAACTATGAACTCCACAAATATAGCCCATGGCTTTGTCACGCCATTCAATGTTGTCTGCACCAACTCACTGCCCTGTACAACCTCCCCAACTGCTCTGAGTTCATCTCTAACTTGTGTGATCCTAGTAAGGTATGAAGCCAAGTTTTCACCCTTGTTCATACGAATACCTTTCAACTTTTCTCTCAATACCATCTTTATGTTTTCATTTGAACTTTGGTAAAGATTAGTTAAGGCGGTCCACATCCAAAATGCATGATCTTTTCCAGTAATGTGTGGGATCACATGATCCTTCACGCCATCCAATATGATCATTCTCGCTTTTACATCCTTCTTGAGAAAAGTAGCCTTATCTGTAGCATCGATAGGTATTGTGACTGGATTAGCTGTGGTACTGTTCACTATGTCCCATAGTTCATTTTCTTCTAGTATCAACACTATTCTAGCCTTCCATGGACTAAAATTTACAGCCCCATCCAACCTATCTTCCATTCTAAGCCCAGTGGCCATAACCCCAAATTGTCCAAGAACCTGTTTCCTTCACTAACCAACTGTTCTCCCTTCTTTTCCAAGTCTAAAATTTCTCTTTGAGGTTTATTTTTGTCTTTTATTTCAACTCTCATACCATGAAAAAATTTGTAACTCCAACCCTGTTTCAAGTTTAATTTTTCACATACAGTTTAATGCTCAAACCCCTTGACTGCATGTTAGCTTTAATGCATTAAAAAAAAAACTTGAAACACATGGAATTTCTTCAACTTTAAACAACCCATAAATTTTATGGCAGCCAAACCATAAAATTTAAAGACTCGGAATTTTAACCAAATAGGCTCAAGAAAAACCCTAAAGGGAAAACCTGTTTAGAGAGAGATTTTATTCCTTTCAGAGACAATTTACAAAAAAGAACAACAATAGTTATCTCAACTTTTCATCTCGAAAAGTGTGCCAAAACTCCAATAAAAATTTTGTACCCTCCTGACAGCAGTACGGCCCACACGTGAGTATTTATTGCTATTGCACACCTCGAAAAATGCACCCAGAATCAATTTCCCGATTTCTATGTACGGCCAAAATTTAACAATATACGACCTACCTAGAAATGTGTGCCAATACTGACAGAACCCTCCTCAATTTTTGTGTTGTACGACCTCCAATTAATGATGTACGACCTTGAAATTCATGTTGAACTCGGTCTGTACGGACTGCAATTAATGCAGTACTGCCTTGCCTCGAAATTTGTGCATGTATGGCCTCTTTTATTGTTGTACCTGCGGTTGTACGGTTGTCTTGAAATTTGTGCCCTCCATTTTTATTTTCGGCCTGTAACTCAGCCTTCTCAAAAATTCTCAAGGGTTTCTTCTCTTCTCTCTTTTTGTCTCTTGCTCTCCAAATCTCTTAGATCACAATAAATGAAAAGAATGCCTCAATCCCTAGGTTCTCCCTTTTTTGTTCATGGTAACTTCTTCTTGAGATCCAATGACCAATATTAGATCTTGGCTCAATGAGATCTAAGGCTTCCATAAAAGGCTCATTAATAATTTAATAAATAAATTTAATGCATTTTCCACTTAAGTACATTAATGACCCTTTTAATTTATCACTCATTTTATTTCTCATAAAGTCAATTAAAAAACTAGATCATGAGCAAACTTTATAAGGTGACTTTAAAAATATAAAGTGCTTCTCACTTTAATAAAGTGCTAGGGACGTCATTTAATGTTTTATCCACCCTTAGGCATCACAAGGTGGAAAAGCACTTCCTTGGTACTTTTTCAACATAGACAAACCCTAGATCCACCCTGGATCGAATAGACAACAAAGAAATAACTCTTCCATGAAAAGGGTCGTAATCTCAAACTGAGATCTAGACTGCTCACTACAAGAGGAAATCCATCTTTTGCAACTGTGATCACTCACTCTCAATATGTCTCACACAACTCTCCTTAGACACTTTTATAACATTCATTTTATGTCAATACCATGGGACAATACCATAGGCAAATTGACCTTTTACATAACGCATTATAAAAGTCATTTATAGAAAGAGTCAAATTGAGGATACTCCCACATGCTAGACACAAGTCAACGTAGAAGCACATATCCTCACTACAAACTTCAACATTCCATGAATGGCACCCAAGGTAAATGTCATTGATAAACAACATGAATACCTAACTCCGAGTGCTCCAAGTAGATTCAAGTCAAATCACTTGAGCTAACCTCTAGCGCAATAAAACTTTATTATGATCAATGAAAATACTCAAGGGCATAGCACTCAATTTTGAATTGCTCATAAAACTAAATTTTATTTTAAAAATTCATTCATTATATAATCATACATATCATTTAAATTATATTTTATCCATTTGTAAATTATCTATGAAAACGCAATGACACGTTGACCTTTGTTTTACTATTCAAAGAAAATTATTCTATGAGAATTATCTTATCAATTCAAGAGTATTACTTTTGAGGTGTGTCCGCACAACATGGGTTATATGGAATTTTATCTACCACGTTGAAGTAGAAAATTTTAAGATTTAATATTATCCAACACATTTGGAAAAATTAGTAGCATTGAAAAGATGAAAATGATCTAACATAAATGGAACATCCTGGTTGGATTCATGTTTACTTCAAAAAATTATGTTTTTTTTAATTTAGATTTTAATGTCCACTAATGGACAGAGTTGGCCAGTAAGACTGCAAGAAGCACAATGATCTAAGAAAACCTTAAAGAGTGAAAGCATCTCCCAAAAAACAGGAAGACAAGATGAAATGACAAGGCTTTATGAAGATACACAATGAGGCACAAGAATGTCCAGAAGAATAAGATGGGTACATTTGTGTTCACTAGACAGAACAATTCAAAAGGGCTAAAGATGAAATTCAAAATCGTTTCATTGATCAAATCTAAATATTATATGGCCTCATAACATTTTTGGCTCCATGTATACATGTCATGTTAAGTTGATTGTCAAAATGACAAAAAACTTAATCATATTAGCCTAACCAGCGGTTTTGCTAACTATTCGCAGATAAGATCTCACTGCCATGCCAAGAAAGGTTCATATTAGTTACCTCTGAAAATCGGGCCCTTCATCAACACTCTTTTTGATGCGCAACGGTCTTGATTGGAGTCAATTCAGATTTCACTACTGATATGATATAGACTAAACATGCTATAATTTAGACTTTTTCCAGTCATATTTTTCCAACCATTTTTGTCCAAATACAGTTAATAATTGAGAAGAAATGTTCGAATTGCAAATATAAGTTATTGAGATTGGATTGCACAATCTTGGTGCAATAGGGGTATTTGAAGACGCTGAATCCATTTATGCATTCACAAATGTAATTTCAACCATTCAAATTTCAAATTTGACCAAAGATTGTATAACCACCAAAGGGATTGTATAACCAGATTCGAAATTTATGCTAATTCTCATACAACTAAAATTAGCTATGTATAACTAAATTTGACTACTATGATAAACCACAAACTGGATAACTGGATATTACAGTCCATAAAAGCTTCTGCAATTATCTTTGTCACAATAACTTTTTATTCCGGTTATAATAACTAGGAGAGGCTTTTAAAGCTAATAAAATCTGCTCAGTTATTTCATCAACCAACAAAAACATGACCCAGTTAAAAAGCATACATTTCAAAATTGCTCTACCTTGGGCAGTCGTCAAACATAAAAACAGAGCTTCTGATACTTGCAAAATATTTTTCCTTGTTTATGTTTTCACAAACTTATAGTAAGATTATCTTGAAATTCAAATGCACTGTACCATTTTGAAAGCAAAATTAAACCTCACCGCTGTGCATTTCACTGTCACAATGGATTTCCATCATGTCACCTTAAAGATTGCTAGCATTACACATTGAAAAAAAGAAGTATGTTGTAACTAAAATCTAGCACTGAATGAGACATTCTGTCAAAACATTACACAAGTAAATACATGCTTTCGTAACCATAACCACAGTCAAGGTTCTAAATGAGAAATTCATGTAATTACTCGGCAGGTCAAGTTCTTCTCACTTAAATTTTAGTTGAATTGCTAAATTACAAATATCTAAATATGGTGCATGCCATGTTGAAAACTGCATAGATCCTCAAATCTATGCATTCTGTATCACAATGATTACTGAGCCACTCAGAATTATGAAAAGATTATTGAATAACAAATGTCTAAAGACAGAACAAGACACAAGTAGGTTTCACAAATCTGTTTGCAAATAGACAACAAGGCAATTCAAAAATACACAACAAAGTTTACCCAAAGTATGTTTGGAGTACCTTGTAAACGGTGATTTATTTTATAGAGGCCCCATCAATTGTTTCTCCAGGTTTCGGGGCAGGTAACCCTTTTCCTCCCATGTAGGCATGTTGTGCTTTGTCTAGCATTTCACGCTTCACAGTACACAACAAGAAACTATTATTTATTATTGTGGATGAAATTAGCTCAAATATGCTTATACAGAAACTAAAGATAAAGGTAGATATGCTCAGTAATTCTTCATCACTTCTACTTCCCCCTTTTATGCTATGATCTGAAAATTAGCTGGGAGAAACGTTTGGAAATCAATCAATTATTTTAAGCATAGCCCCACCAAACCTATTCAATTTGGCGACGATCCTGTAAGGGAGAATTAGAAGTAAGTTATGAATTTGGAAGCCACTTGCACAACTTCATTGAAATTTTCATTCCACAGCTTGTGCTTGTAATAAATTAATAAGTGCCACTGCAGGTGGCGATGTCCCTGCCGTTAACTTGTTTAGCATATCAGTTAAATTAGTTAAATTGTTGGTTAAATTGGTTAAATTTGGAATATTGGTTAACTTAGCATGTCAGTTAAGTTGGTTAAGTTGTTGGTTAAATTGGGAAAATTGGGAAAATTGTTTAAATTGTTGCATGTTTAATTGTTGGTGTTGCTTCTGTGCTTTGTCAATCATTTAACATAAAACTTAAATAATAGATCAAATGTGTCGTTGAAATTGTTTCATGTTTAATAGATCAAATGTGTCATAGAAATTGTTGCATGTTTATTTGCTGGTGTTGCTTCTATCCTTCGTCGATCATTTGATTTCAACGTCCATTATTATGATGTACTTTGCTATATATATATATATATATATATATATATGTCAGTCATAATGTTTAAAATACAGAAACCAAAAGAACTCGCCTGTCAATATAATGAAATGTAATGGAGATTTCAGTAACAAAATTCCGGTGCCTCCATATCCTTGGCTTTTACTCCACTGAAAGCTGAGTATCTCTTGTGACTTGTCCATAAGATCTGTCTTTTCACACTAAGGAAAGCCCAATGCCTCCCAATCGAAAGAAGTTCTCTTTATTTATTCCATTTAGTGAAAATAAAAATCACAAAACAGTTTTAGAAAAGTGTGAAGAACCATTTGCTAGAACAGAATAAAAGCTAAAGTCGGCAAAACAGCTTTAAAAACGGCCAGCTTGCGTAATATCCCAAACTGGTAATTTTTCTTTTTTTCTTGTTTGCTATGTGATCTTGTGTCTCAACCCAGGAATGTATGATGTACTAATCCAAGATTGCATGCAACCCTAATACCCAGATAATAAAAAATGCTATAAAATAGGAGGAATCAATGCATGTACATACCAATAGATAGATCAGCTGATGTAGATCAATATGAACCGGGCATGTATGAATTGTGGCGGTGGAATAAAGAGATAAGGCTGGACGTCCCTCAAAGAATGCACCCTCCTCCAGCTCAATATGCTCCTCAATAAATAATGGTCAGCAGATGAAGCTCCAGACAAGGTGTGCTAGGGTTATAGTGCCCTTCTGAAGAAGATAGAAGCAGCATGCAGACCAACTGATGGCTCGAACCTCTAAATCGTGCATACCTCTCTTGGAAAGTCACCCACATGCAGGAGGACGTCTTTCTGAAGGTGGATGTGCTGAGCAGTAGCTGAAGACTTGAGCTAAAGAGCCCTTCTTCGGGAAGGGTAATATCCCTGCTCTGAAGAAGATGGGAGCAGCATGCAAAAAGAATGAACCCTGTAGACTGAAATGCGAATAGGAAGGTCCTTGGACAATGCGCCCATGCAGGAGGACGAATCCCTCAATATACCATAAACTGGAACTCTGAAGAATCTGAATGATAATAATACCTGATGATGAAGCAATGTTGAATCTGGATGATCCAACCTGATGGTGACTAGGGCAGATAGATTTTGTTGCCGAAATACACCAGTTAGTTGAGTGCATGCACTCAACCCCAACTTAAGTCGCTGAGCTCTCCAATTCGAATCCACAAATCAATAATCATATAAGCAGGTCTTCCTTACTAGCTTTACCTTTCTTTTATAACATTCACCTGTCAAACCTAACTAGGTCACTTCCCTTCTAATTCTTAGTTGACTTGCATGAAGTGCTCTGGAGACTCAATCAGTGCATGCATCATGAAATAATGCTCGGATGTCATGCATGCAAGTGGCCTATAGTTCCTGTGGCCCCTGTTTACCTACTGATGATCTAATACCCCTGCCAAGATCTTCTCAGGGTGCATAAGGCATCAATCCTCAGTTGATTCCCTGAATGTCAGTGCCCGCTCGAACCTATGGGAATCAGATATGTTAGCGAGATAGTCCTTTTTAGGACATTACAGTCCTCCCCGCTCGAAATTGCTTGTCCTCAAGCAACTGTAATGCTAGGTGTTGTAATACATGTTCTCCCTCCCAAGTGACCTCTTCTATAGGCAGATCTCTCCATTGAACCAAGTAATCTCTGATGATCATGTTCCTCAGTTTCCGCTCTCGCACCTCCAGGATGCGCTCGGGAATAAAAATCAATTGCCCCTCGTCATCAAGGGGGGGCAGCTCGGATGATGTAACAATCTGTTGACCTACTGCCTTCTTGAGGTTAGATACGCGAAATACATTGTGAATCTTGCTCTCTGGGGGTAGTTCTAGCTCATACGCTACCTCTTTGACCTTTCGGATTATCTTGAAGGGACCATAGAAGCGAGGCTTGAGCTTCTCGCCTCCTTTCTTCTTAAGAGACGACTGTCGATAAGGTTGTAAGCGTAAATAAACTAAGTCTCCCACCTCAAAACTGCGGTCAATCCTGTGCATGTCTGCATATATCTTTTGTTGATTCTGAGCAGCCTATATGTTTTTTCTGAGTATCCTAAGGATGTCTTGACTCTCTTGAATCCACTCTTTAGCCTTGGGGGCTCTGCTATCACCAAATATTAGATCTACAAAAGTTAAGGCATCATATCCGTACAAAGCTCTGAAGGGGCTCATCCCAATGGTCATATGGTGGGTAGTATTGTAGCAATTCTCACCTAAATGTAGCCATCGGATCCATGTCCTCTGCTGACCTGCTACGTAATTCCTCAAGTATCCCTCAATCCACTTGTTAACTATCTCATTCTGTCCGTCGCTTTGTGGATGGTAACTTGTGCTCATAGCTAACTCGGTTCCCACTAACCTGAAAAGCTCCTGCCAAAAGGCTCTAGTGAATTTGTTGTCCCTATCACTGACAATGGTCTTGGGTAACCCGTGGAGTCTAAATACCTCTCTGAAAAATAGTTATGCCACCTGTGCTGCTGAATAATCTGAAGGAATGGCAAAGAAGTTAGCAAACTTGGTCAACCTGTCCACCACTACGTACAAGCAGTCTCTACCCTGAACCTTGGGCAACCCTGTAATGAAGTCCATGGAGATGCTTTCCCAATTCTGCTCAGGAATAGGCAATGGTCGTAGTAAACCGGCCGGGTGGGTGTGCTTTATTTTGTTTTGTTGGCACAAGCTGCACTCTCTCACATGTTGCATCACATCATTCTTGAGGCCCTTCCATGAGAACCTCTCTCTAATTTGCCTGTAAGTCTTGAAAAACCCCTGATGTCCTGCTAATGGTGAATCATGCGAGGCTTGTAGAATCTTTTTCTTGAGGGAAGACTCGGGAACTAAGTAGATTCTATTTTTGTAGTATATGATGTCATCAATTACCCGGTACCTGTCGTCCTGAATCTGCCCATCCAATAGTTCGCAGGCAAATTTATCTTTGGAATACTCAACCAGAAGATGAGATCTCCAGTATGATGAGATGCTCATAAGGGACAAGGTAGTTGGTCGTCTAGAAAGTGCATCTGCCACCACATTGTTCTTTCCCTTGACATATTCAATCTCGAAGTCATAGGCTTGAATTTTGCTCACCCATTTCTGTTGCCTCTCGTTTAGCTCTTTCTGCTCTAGGAAGTATTTCAAATTGTTGTGATCTGTCTTAATCTTGAATCTGCCACCCACTAAGTATTGCCTGAACTTGGTTAGTGCATGGAGAATGGATAACATTTCCTTGTCGTATATCGAATAGTGGCGCTCATACTCTTTGAGCTTCCTGTTCTCAAATGCAATGGGGTGATTGTTTTGCATCAATATTGCCCTATTCCCTCTCCTGAGGCATCACACTCTAACACGAAGGGCTGAGAAAAGTCTGGTACAGCTAATACTGGGAATGAACTCATTACCTTCTTCATCTTTTGGAATGTCTGTCATGCTATCTCTGACCAACTGAATGCCCCCTTCTTGGTAAGATCGGTGAGGGGTGCAGTCATCTGTGAGAACCCACTGACATACCTCCTGTAGTAGGTGCAAAGGCCCAAAAATCCCTTCAATTCTATCACATTTTTGGGTGTAGGCCAATCCAATATGGCTCGAATCTTCTCTAAGTGTGCCTGGACCCCATTGGCCCCTATCACATGCCCCAAATATAACATCTCCTGCATGCCGAACTCACACTTGGACATCTTGGCAAATAGTGATTGCTCCTGTAAAATCCCAAGTACTTTTTCTAGATGTCTCAAATGTTCTTCCCAAGTTCTACTGTATATCAATATGTCGTCGAAAAATACCAGAAGATGCTTGCGTAACTGAGCCTTGAAGATATTGTTCATGCATGACTGGAAAGTGGTTAGTGCATTAGTGAGCCCAAATGGCATCACTAGAAACTCATAATGTCTGTAGTGGCAACGGAAGGCGGTCTTTGGAACATCCTGTTCCCTAACCCAGATCTGATGGTAACCTGAGCGGAGGTCGATCTTAGAAAAGTACTGTGCCCCATGTAGTTCATACATCAACTCATCAATCCTGGGGATTGGATACCTGTTTTTTATAGTCTTCTTGTTGAGTGCCCTGTAATCGATGCACATGCGTAAGGTTCCATCCTTTTTCTTCACTAGCACTACTGAGGATGCAAATGGACTGGAGCTAGGTTTAATGTACCCTAGTTTGAGCAGTTCCTTGATTGTACTATCTATCTCATCTTTGTATCTCTTGGGGTGTCTATAAGGAGTGGTGACAATTGCTCGAGTCCCCTCCTCTAACTCAATAATGTGCTCAAATCCCCTATCTGGAGGTCGACCTGCTGGAAGGTCTCCGAATACTGCTTTGTGCTTTTGCAATAAGGCCTCTATATCTGTGGGATGTTGTGTGGCCTTATCTGGTGGTTTCCTGAAGGTAACCAAGCACTCTGTTGCCCACTCTATATCTCCTTGTCGGAGTACTGCCTCCATCTGGTGTGATGTCAATGCTATGGGAGGGTAGGTATTCATCCCTCTCAATACTACCTTCTGACCCTTCGTTCCCATGAACTATATCTCCATGGTCTGGTAGTTCGTGGAATACTTCCCTATGGAATGAAGCCACTAAACTCCCAACACCACATTTGTGTCAGGTACGTCAACCACATAGAATGTTTCTATTACTGTATAGTTCCCAAGTGTTACTTTCAATTTTGGAATCCTCTGACTACACTCCATGGTGTGGTGACCTGCTGCAACTACGGAAAATCCATCAAAACTTTCAATCTGAATGCCTTCTTTTTAACCCATGCAGATGCCCCACCATCTATCAACACTCCTACTCTGTTGCCCTGTATGACACCTCTGATCCGAAGAGTGTGGAATCTAGGGACCCCTGACAATGTAGCAATGGCCCCTCCCGGTGACTGTACCTCATTTGTTGTCTCATGTGCCTCTCCCTGCTCCTGATCCTGATAATCCTCATCCTCCCCACTATCAGAATAGACCTCTATGTAGTGGGCCTTTCCCTTCCCTGAACACCTGTGACCTAGTACCCATGGTTCCTGACAAGTGAAACACAACTTTTTTCTTCTAAGGTCCTAGCAGGTATCATTATCCATCCTTTCTTTCTTGGGGCATTCTTTCTGGAAGGGTTTCCTCTCTTTCTCTTTAATAGGGAAATTAGTTCTGGGAGGAAATCTATTTTTTGGGACTGCATCCTGTAAATCTCTAGTCCAACCGATGGCATCAGCTAGGGTGGTGGGTCTATAAGCCTTGACCCATCCACGTAAGGGCTCAGTGAGGGCCTCAGTAAATAACATAATCAACCTGCTCTCTGAAATATCTGTCACCGTGACTGCTATCCTCTGAAACTCTGAAATGAAAGCATCTGGACTACCTGTTTGCTTGAGCTGTGCCAGCTCTTTAAAATGCACCTAATGGTCTTTTCTGTCAAATCGCTCAATGAGCCTCTATGTAAAATCTGTGTATGATGTGATAGTATTGTGACCCAATGCTACCAACTCGTGGTACCACCACTCAAGGGCCTCCTCGTCCAAATGCAAGGTAGCCAATTTAATGGCACTTGTCTCAATCATGGGGTTAAGCTGGAAGTATGTATCCAACTTTTGTACCCAATTCCGCGTTGGGCCACCCCGGGTCCCCTCAAAGGTAGGAATAGTCAGTTTTCCTACAATGCGTTGTAACTCAAAATTCTGGTTGAAAGGCATATTGTATGCTCTGGACCTGTTCTTACTTTTAAAGTGGCATAAATCAGTGAAGGTCATGGCTGACTGGAAGTCATCACCTGTACTCTCTCAGATATGCCCCAATGGGTTCTTCTGGCTCTACCTGTACTATGGGCAGTGCGACAGGGCTATCTAAGAACTAAGGTAGGGTAGGTCGGGAGGACCTGTTGTAGATATGGGGGTGGCTCTGCATGTTGGTATGTAACTGTTCCCCACTACTACTTGTGGATACCCTATCACTGTTGAGAAATAATGGACTGTGTGGGGTGGGCCCGTTTTTATCTGTCATCTGCCCGATGGCACTCACCATCTCTTTTTGTCTAGTAGTAAGATCCTTTATGGTTGAAAGGAGATTATGGAAAGCTATCTTATCATCATTTGCCATTGCTTCTTTGCTTTTTCCCTTTTCAAATTGAAACTTTGTATTCCCCAAATCAATATCCTCGAACTCCTCTTCTTCTCTCCCACTATTCCTAAACCTCTGTCTCCGGTAAGTAATGTTGTAAGGATCCTCTGAATTCATTTACTGTTCAAAATTGCATGCTCCCACAACTGGCGAGGAACATGCTCTGATACCACTGTAATATCTCAAACTGGTAATTTTTCTTTTTTCTTGTTTGCTATGTGATCTTGTGTCTCAACCCAAGAATGTATGATGTACTAATCCAAGATTGCATGCGCCGCATGCAACCCTAATACCCAGATAATCAAAAATGCTATAAAATAGGAGGAATCAATGCATGTACGTACCAATAGATAGATCAGTTGATGTAGATCAATATGAACCCGGCATGCATGAATTGTGGCGGTGGAATAAAGAGATAAGGCTGGACGTCCCTCAAAGAATGCGCCCTTGGTATAAATGCGCCCTCCTGCAGCTCAGTATGCTCCTCAATAAATAGTGGTCAGCAGATGAAGCTCCAAACAAGGTGTGCTAGGGTTATAGTGCCCTTCTGAAGAAGATAGAAGCAGCATGCAGACCAACTGATGGCTCCAAACTCTAAAACGTGTATCCCTCTCTTGGAAAGTCACCCACATGCAGGAGGACGTCTTTCTAAAGGTGGACGTGCTGAGAAGTAGCTGAAGACTCGAGCTAAAGAGTCCTTCTTCCAGGGGAGGGTAATATCACTGCTCTGAAGAAGATGGGAGCAGCATGCAGAAAGAATGAACCCTGTAGACTGAAATGCGAATAGGAAGGTCCTTGGACAATGCGCCCATGCAGGAGAACGAATCCCTCAATATACCAAAAACTAGAACTCTGAAGAATCTGAATGGTAATAATACCTGATGATGGAGCAATGTTGAATCTGGATGATCCAACCTGATGGTGACTAGGGCAGATATATTTCGCGGCCGAAATACACCAGTTAGCTGAGTGCATGCACTCAACCCCAACTTAGCTCGTTGAGCTCTCCAATTCGAATCCACAAATCAATAATCATATAAGCAGGTCTTCCTTACTAGATTTACCTTTCTTTTATAACATTCACCTGTCAGACCTAACGTTTGACCTAATTAGGTCACTTTACCTTCTAATTCTCAGTTGACTTGCATGCAGTGCTCTGGAGACTCAATCATTGCATGCATCATGAAACAATGCTCGGATGTCATGCATGTAGGTGGCCTATAGTTCCTATGGCCCCTGTTTACCTACTGATGATCTAATACCCCTGCCAAGATCTTCTCAGGGTGCATAAGGCATCAATCCTCAGTTGATTCCCTGAATGTCAATGCCCGCTCGAACCTATGGGAATCAGATAGGTTAGCGGGATGGTCTTTTGTACTTAAGCATAAGAGGACATTACAGCATGCCTCTCTATCGGATCGCTTAAGTCTGCAAAACAGAGAGTTAATAAAAGTTAAAACAGTCCCAAAAAACTTTAAGAGTGTTGAGAAAAAAGCTAACAAATACCCAAAAAATTCGAAGTTAAGAAAGTAAATAAAAGATGCAAAACTAACTAGTAAGGCAAGCTAGAAAGCTTGTATTGCTAGGGTCTTTGGCTGCCCTCTTTAAAGATGGCAAACCGATTATAAAATCACTTGAATTCTAGATCTATCCTTAATCATTTTAAACAAAGCTTCTCTTCCTTAAGCTAGTTAGATCTTCAACTTTAAATTGCAAAAAGGTAGGAGATTAACCACTAATGCTAGTAATGAGATATAAACCTTTTATAATATGCTAACATTGGAAAAAGAAATCTAGATCTACTTCTTTTTAGATTTTCAAATAGAGATCTAGAAAGCTATCAAACCAGTAACCAAAAGAAGTTTTGAAAGGATTGAACTAAACGGTGAGAAAACCCAAGTTTAAGCAAGAAAAGTTAAGCGAATGGAGACTGCATGAAAGTTGAAACAAGAGGGAATAAGCTTCCTTTGAAGCAGCTTAAGAAGTGGCAACGCTAGCATGCATGCCTCCTCTTTGAGCTACGGTAACCTACAACAAAAAAAGCTTCACAGAAAAACTTGCACAAGAGGATTAAATGGCACCGATGTAAATCACATAAAAGACTGAAAACATAACCATTCAAACAAGAGATGCATAATATTCAAAGCATTTTCATATGATTGACAATGACAAATAAACATTACATTTCATTCCTTACCCTACTGAAATAATAGATTTCCTTCCAAGGTCAGTGCAATCCCAACAATGAACAAAAAATTTATGCAAAATATACAAGTTACCTCAATAGATCTTGAAGCATCCAACATCTACACATCACATGAACTCACAATGTAGCCTCCAAAGCCTTCTTTATTAATGCTAGAACTCAAAAAAGTATTACAAGGAAAAGGAGCAGAGGTTCCACCTTCAGATCATGAATGAAGGAAACTTGCTCTCTTTTTATAAGAAAATGCATGCAAAGGGGAAGCGCAATCTCCAAGGGAGGGCACATTATTTGATTGGGAGTTTAACTAGAACTTGAGGGATATGAATTAGGATTGATTGAAAGCCAATCCTATAGGGATTGCGCCACCTCTCCATGAGGTAGGCGCATCCCTCTTTCACAATATCACTCCCAACAAGCTGCTGCCATGTGGAAAAGTCGCCCGCCATTAGAGAAGGGCACATCCCTTGATTGCTTGCTAACTGGATCTTCCAGAATTTGATCCCAATCCACTTGAATCGGCTCTTAATCAATCATATATTTGATTTTTTAGTTAACTAAGAGCTCCGAAATAGACTTCCTCAATCCGTGGGATTTGTCTTTTCTCATTTTATTATGTCTTTTTTGGGAATTTAATATGTATGTTTGGCCATTTTCGAGCAAATATTAAATTGAGTGAGAAATATCAAATATTCACTCAAAACTTTGGAAAAGTGGGTTTATGGGTAAAATGGGTGCTCTGGCTTAGAAAACGAGCATCCCATTGGCAAACTTCACCAACAAACCACTTTTTTATTACAATTTTAATTTTCCGAATTAAACCATTAAAAAATAGCTTGATTTTGCAGGAAAATTTTATTTTTCCAAAACAATAAAAAAAACCTATAGGGACCTAGCACATGTTCATATGACTCTAGGATAGTGTCTAGCATGTTCATATACATTGACACATGAACTTTAATAACCTCCTAAGGCTTAACCCCCAAGACAAGCATTCCATCTTTGGAGGAGTAGGAGAAAAACTCAAAAATTATACAATGTTAAGACGCAAAGCATAATTAACAAGGGAAAAAACTCCTTGGAATACCCGGATTGGTTGCTAAGTCCTAGGAAGCCAAGTTCTTTACATAACCACCATGCTAGTACACTTTATTACAAACCCCGTGGGGCATGAACATGTGAGAAAAAATTTAAAAGGGAGCCCTGAAAAGGCCTGATTTGAACTTCCAAACACTGAAATGCACAAGTACTTGTGCAAACTTTGGCGGCTCACTTGAAGTCCAACTGTGTGCAACTCAGTTGGTAACAAGGCCCATTTTCTTTGGCTTGAAAGTGATCATGGAGTTCACCATTGCAAAAAAATCACCCAAAAGGATGTGGAGGCATTTCAAGCAAAGCAAGATGCTACAGATATAGCCAAGGTGGAAAGGAGGAGTTCAAGACAGTAGTCCTTCTCAAAAAGGGGAAATGAAGTTCCCTTGATTTTTAAAAAATCCCGCATGAGACAAAACCTTGGAACCTTGACCAAAATGTTTGACATTAGAGGGAGGGATGAGACGGACAGCAGAGCTGCAAGAGCTATATATGCATGTGGATTGCCCTTCAATGTAGTGCGGTCTCCATATTGGCAAGGCATGCTTAGGGCAATGAATGAGGCCCCTAAGGGTTACATTGGACCAAACTTCGAAAAAGTGCGCACTAACCTTCTACAGAAGGAGAAATTGATTGTGGAGAAAATATTGGCACCGGTTTGTTCCTCTCTTGGAGTGACAATGGTATCTCGATTATCTCTGATGGTTGGATTGATATGGCCAATAAGCCATTGGTAAACATTATTGTCATGTCTCCTTCGGGCCCATACTTCTTGGCTTTAGGGCAAAAGAAGACTGTTGAATGGATTGGTGAAAAAATTTCAGAAGCAATCAACTATGTGGGGCCTTCAAATATTGTGCAAGTTATCACAAATAATGCACGTTCATGCAAAGCAGCTGGGGCAATTATCGAGGGAACATGTCGCCATATATTTTGGATACCCTGTGTGGTCTATAGTTTAAATCTTGCTTTTAAATCCATAGTTGTTGAAGTTGAATGGATGAAAAAACTATGTGAACAGGCAAGAGAGATTTAGATTTTTATCACTAACCACCAACATGCACAAGCTATGTATAGGGAATTTGCTAGACTCCAACTGCTTAAGATTGCAAAAACCAAATTTGCATCACATTATATAATGATCAGGCGGTTAATAGACATGAGAGACGCTTTGTCCTCTATGGTTGTTAGTCCACGAAGGCAAACATGGAAACAAAGCAATAGTGAAAAAGCAATGCGGGTTAGAGGTATGATTCTTGATGAGGCTTGGTGGGTTCAAGCTGAGCTTTTTGTTTCCATAATGGAGCCACTTGTTGATTTTTGAGACTTTGTGATTCGGATGTGCCTATGTTGGGTAACATCTATGAGGGAATTGACCGTATGTTGGAAAGAATTCAGCAACTTCTTGAAGAGGACCCTCTTTTGTTTGGTGCCATAAAGGACATCATCATTAGTAGATTGAACAAATACAATACCAATCTACATGCTTTAGCCTATGCCTTAAATCCAAAGTACTAAGATGAGACAAACTAGGCTAAATTTGGGGGTAGGAGGAAGGCCCCACACAAAGTCAATGAGGTAGCCAATGGTTTTAGAGCAGCTATTTCAAAGATTTGTTATGATCAGGTGGAGCTTGCAGAGCTGAAGAACCAATTTACTTCATTCATCGCAGGGAGTGGTGCATTTGGCAATCTAAATGCACTAGTTGATAGAGGAACTATGACACCTCTTGCATGGTGGGGATATTATGGTGCCCAAGCTCCAGAGTTACAAAACCTTGCATCTAGATTTCTTAAATTCTTTCACAGGTTTGCAGTTCTTCAGCAGTAGAGAGAAACTGGAGCACTTATGGGTTCATCCATTCGGTCAAGAGAAACAGGCTTCAATCGACAAAGGCAGAAGATCTTGTGCACATTCACTCAAATTTTCGCCTCATCTCTCGATCGAAGCTAGATTATAGTGAGGGTCCTTGGAAGCTATGGGATGTGAATCCCGAGGATGCAGATTTGGATATCCCTGACTGCTTGATGGCCAACCTCTCTTTGGTTAATTCTGCAGATCCTTTTTTTATTAGGGATTTAGATGAGGCACCCATGCCTAGGACTAGCTCAACAGTGTCAAGTTCTTCTTCTTCTGTTGTTGGTGGGATGAGTGGTTCCTCTTCCCGTGCTGCTTCATATCATCAGTCTGGGGAATTAGGTGTTGTTCCATTGGAGGATGTGGAGGGAGATGACTATCTATCAGATTAGTTTATCTCACTGAGTCACTCTAAATTTTCATATTTATAGTTTACACTTTACTGTTTTTCATTTCAGACTTGTAGAACTCTCTAGATAAGCTCATTTTTTGTTATTTTGAAGAACTATAGCCTTGACTCATGACTCTTTGATATTTATTATTTACCATTGCCATGTTGACATTATATGGTTATATGAATATCAGTATAACATTTGTGACTTGTCATTATCATTATGTTTAGTTTATGTTATGAATTTGATTTCAAATCTGAAAATTACATGTATGATTCTATGAATCTATGATGTTACAAATACGATGTATGATCATGTTACAACTTTGAACATAAGTCTTACTGTTACTGTATGTACTATGATAATGAAATTCAATTTGATTTGAAATCTGAAAATTGCATGTATGAAATTGAGTCTATGTCATATGATGTTAATTTGTTAAATGTATCAGTATCAGTATGAGTCTAAGACTATGACAGTATGAATATGATGAATGGATGATGTAAATGTTACATGTATGATAAATATCATTGATCATTGATATGATGATGATTCCTGAATCTATGATGCATTGATGTTATCTGTAAGGTTTTATATGATTTTAAATTTACGATTTTTTATGAAATTATAGATTTATAATTTTAATTTTAAAATATTATTATTAATTTATTATATATATAAAATGAGGGTTGGGGTTACGAATCCCCTATCCCTAATTTTGGATGAGTGTTGAATCCCATATCCAATTTTTCAGTCGATTCCAATCACAACCACAGTTCGTGTAACCTTGCTTAAAAAAATTGTAAAAGTCAACGTTGAACTAATACAAATTCAACGATGAATCGATTACAATAGTTACCTTGGCCTTGGGCAGGGACTAATAATACTATGATATTGCACTCTGAAATTACACTTTATAAACTAATTTAATCTGTGTTATCAGAATTGACCAGTTTTGGGCAGTATTAAGACTAAACCAGCCCAGGCTGGTCTTACAAACCAGTTTTGGACCAATTCTCACCTAAACTGGCCAGTTCAGGTCAAAATCAATCCAACCGGCAGATTCAGGGACCGAACCGGTCAAGTCACCCTATGGCTGACTGGGTTGCACACAGTCCACTTTAAAAAAGAAAAAAAATTAAAAAAAAATACAAAGGAAAAACACCCTTGTGCAACTTAAAACCCTCAACTCTACTTTAGAAACAAACACCCCTTTCTTTGCCTCACAAACTTATCATTGTCAGCCTATGAAGATTTTGGAGTTCTAACATCCACCAGTGCCTAGAGAAAAATTTGAGCTGATTCAGAGCCAATTTGGGGCAGACTGAAGGAGATTTGTTGCTGAATTAATGTGCCCATTCAAAGATATGTTCACATATTTCAAACCCTCAACTTGGTGGAGTTTAATTTGGTGATTTCTCGTTTAAAATCTACTACAACATTTTTTACAGATTTTCTGTTTTTTACCATTTAAGACATTCTCATGGATTGGAAAAGGAAGAGGGACACTACATGGAACCACTGGAAAGATATTGACGAGAGGAAGTTGAAATGCAATCCTTGTGGGAAGAAAATCAAAGGGAAAGAGTGTAGTGTCCACAAATGCTTTCCTTGGCCATCCAGCACTACCCCCAAAGGACTAGATCACATGAGAAAAATAGGAAGCGTGCGCGAACGACTAGGATCATTCGAGCAAGTTGATAAGATCTAATCACAGCCATTCATGCTTAAGAACTAGAGCACTGGATAGAAAGGGGAGGCACGCACAAACGACCAGGATTAATCGGGCAAGTTAACCACACAAGATCACAGCCATTTGCGCTAAAGCAATAGCACGTGAGATATGAAAGGGGTCCCCTGCGAAAATGCAGATTGATCATGCACTTTTCCAATATTCCATCGGGACCATTCGCTCTACGATAGTAGCACGTGAGATATAAGAGGAGGACCCCGCATGAATGGCCCAAATTGATTGTGCATTTCTCCAATGCCTCATCAAGACTATTCACACCACTACAATTGCATGTGAGATCCGAAAGCGATACCCCACGCCAACAGTAGAGATTGATTCACCTGCATCCACGGAAAGCCATCCTGACCATTGGAGTTGAGGGCTACTTTCTGCCACCAAAGATAGGAAATGAGGGTCTGCTGGAGATCCCAAGATTCATCGAAAAACAAGAGATCCCACCAGAGATACTGCTATGGTTCACAGATTCTCAGCCTTTCCAGCTGCACAGAATTCGGGGAAATAAACAATATATCCATTAGCTCTATCCACCAATCAAGGAAAGATCTGTCGTACCGCCAACTAGGAAAGACTAGTGGCGCCACCTTAATTCCCCATGAATTCGCCATTAATGTTCAGACAAATCGAATTCAATGAGCAACTTTCTTTGGGTAAATACCTCCAAAATTCCAAATTCATCCTCCCAACCCTATTTGACCAAAGAATTTTCATGATCTACTGCTAATATCTGTGTCTGAAGATGATGTTTACATGACAAGCCTCCTACACTCGCCAAGCTCGAATTGTGGATAGTCGGCACTACTTAAAAATCACATCCAACACCTCCAATTTTATCCAAGTAAGTCGTCAGTGGCTTCTCTCTTATTTCATAAAATTTCCTGGTAGTTGTGTTTACCCCTCTACATATCCTTCAAATATCCTTTTCACCTCCCTGTCCTAAAACACAACATGTTTGGGAAGAAGAAGGTTGTTTCAGGGAGCTTGTCCTTCCTTCCTATCGCTGTCTGCTAGGTTTGTTACCAGTTGTTGCCGCCAAATACGCACCTCAGGGTTAGTGTGGCAGAAATCTTCAAGCCATTGGGTACGTCCTTGGTGCAAGACTCGAGTCAAGTGTTGTCACCTGAAACTTGACTCCTCCATCTAGGCCAACTCCTAGCGAAACCAAGGGGGGTGGTCCCTAAGAAAAGAAACTAAGGATTTTACGTTATGTTACAAAAATGAAAGCTAATCTAGGAGTTTGAAATGAATCACTGAAACAAGAGCGTCACATATGCATTAAACCAACAGCATGTAAATGATGAATTAATCACGACACATTAAATTCACTTAAGCAAATGATTGTAATGGACCAGTGCCAAAGAGAGTAAATGGAGTCTGTTGAAAGGAAAGGTTTTACAATACTTCTTGTTCAGTTTTAATTATTATGGATGAGTTGATAAGTTCCGATATACCCTAAAGGCACATGGAACAAGTCCAGATTTGCCGAATGTGGTTCCACACAAGAAGAAGGGCTAGATCGAAGTCGCGGGGGGATGTCCAACACTAACACCAAACAAGGGTGTAGCTTGACGGGTCCCCGCGGTCACTACCTATTTGTTCCCTTTTCTTCGTGAAATTTGCCCACGACGAAGAAAGGCGAGACACCGAATTTTCATCCTCAAGGGGAATTAGTTTTAATTAAACGTGAGCTTTTAATTAAATGTGGAGATTTATTGAGTGCAACGAATCCCATTTCTAGTTGTTCCAAAGCTCAGGCAAGCCTGCGATGGATAAGAGCATACATGAAGATTGTGCAAAATATTTGTTCAATTAACTGCAAAAGTAAAAAAGAACTTGCAAAAGCAATAAGATGTTCTACTAATTACTAAAGGCTAAGAATATCTTTTCTGAGTACCACCTACTCAAGGCAAGCCTTTTCAGTGATACTGTACTTCGGGAATACAAAGTCGAGCTCGTTACTTTCGCAAATTTGTAAAGAGAAGATTGAAAGGTTAATTAATCTAATCTGTCAAAAACAAATCTACTCTACTAGCTAGCAAATAAAATAAAAGCAAAAAGCAAAAAGAGAGTCACACCATGAAAATGACGCAAGACCCCCCAGGGGGGATGAGGTGTGGGCACTGGGTAGCCCACTTGCTTTGATTATTAACTTACAACTTCCTAAAAGGTGGATGCATTTGGTCCTTATAAATCTAGATCCAAAGGCTTACAAGGGTTTACGGATGAAACAAGAACGAATAATGGTGCTTTCGGAGGTCCTGGATGGCCTGGATCTTGAAATTTTCGGCAGCACCTCCTCATACTTGTTCGTTAAAAGTGAAAAAACAGGTACCTGAAATGCAACAAATGTGTCAAATAAAGCGTTAAAAGCATAAAATATTAAGTACTTGAAGGATGGAAAATAAGCGTAAGTACTTAACAAGACTAGATCTACTCTGAAAATATTACTTTAGACTTCTAGATCTAGCAGCATATTTAACTAAATCAGCCTTTAGATATTCTTGAAAAAAAACTAATTTGATTAAGTATGCAACAACCATAACCAGAAAAGAAAAGAAAATTAAATGTGTAGGAGAGAGGGAAGAAGAAGAAAGCTCAAGCTAAATGTCCGGATCTATGGAATCCAACGGTGGGAAGCAAAGGCACTATGTCATTCTTGAGAGTGCTTGAAGAACGGAAGAGTCAACCAAGATCAGTCGCCCCATCAAGCGAGGAAACTTGCACTACTAACAATACTTGCAAAAAAGGGGATTAAATCTGATATTTCCTATACCAGGGGTCAAAAGAGCATGATTATAAACAAATAAAGCATTCAAATTCTAGATCACTATGTATAGAAAGATAGTAAATGAAATCAAACTAGAATCATTTACCATGTCAATTGATAGCAACTTTCACCAAGGCCAGATAAATCACCACAAGAAGCAAAGTAAAATAACAATACATTTACCTCATATACCACTGACAATGATCATCCACACACAATTGCGACACACCATGAGCCTCCAAAGCCTTTCTATTCATTGATAAAAATATTACAAATAAGTTCAAAGCTTCAGCAGGGGTTCCACCCTCTAACCATGCCAAAATGAAGAGAGAACACTTGCTTAAATAGATGAAGGGAGCCCAGGGGGCGCATTCTTCAAGGAGAGAGCATCTAACACATGGAAGGGGCGAGTTGAGTGAGGTAAGATTTAACTAAAGGTAAATTGGGAGTGCTCCAAGGGAGATTGGTGCCACCTCTCAAGAGGTTGGCAGCCATCCCCTTCATAATGTGCCACCTCCTTAAGCAAATGCGCCATCCATCATGAGATATGCGCCCTCACATCTTAAGAGATCTTAATCCAACTTCAATCAAGTGCTTGACTCCCTTGTGAACTCGCCCTTGCTTACCAACTGATTGCCACCACTCAGGTTAATAGAAAACATGTCGAAGACAGGTTTCCACTGATTGTGGGATTTTATTTTCTCTCATATTTTTCATTTTTTGGCATTTTTTATTCACTTTTGTCTTTTTCGAGAGAATTTTAATTTAAGTGATAAATAATCACTCAAATTATTCTCAAAGTGGGTTTAGGAGTATAGTGGGTGCTCCAGGTTAGAAAACGAGCACCCCCACGGCAAATTCCACCTCCTAACCACTATTTTATGATTTTTTATTTTTATAATTAAAACTAATAAAAAAATTGACCTATTTTACAAAGAAAAAAAATATTTACGATAAATAAAATAAACCTAGGGGGGACCTAGTGCATGTTCATATGACTCGATATTGATGACTAGCGTGGTAATATACATAGACACCTAGACTTTAATAACCTCCTAAGGTTTAACCATCAAGGCAGATACTCCATCTTTGGAGGTGTGAGTGAAAAAACTCGAAAATTATATGTCGTTGAAAAGCAACATATAATTAACAAGGAAAAAACACTCTAGAGTATCGCATTGATGTCTAAGTCCTAGGAAAGCCAAGTCTTTTACAAACATTCATCATGCTACGTCAACTTATTACAATTTCCCCAAGGGGTATGAACATGCAAAAATTTGAAAAAGGGCCAAAGTGGCATGTTGGACTTCTGAACACTTGATGATGAACAAGGGATTTGTTCAATACTTTGGTGGCTCATCGGAAATCCAACTAAGTACAACTTAGGTGGTAACACCAGTGACATCTCCTCGTCCGAGGGACCCCCTTTTGTAGATGAATGGGCCTCACTAGTCACTTGTCGAACCACCAAAAATACTATCAAGCATCTCATCGGAGCCGCTTATGGCAAGTTCCTATTCACCAATTATAAGAGTAAGTTATGGCCCTCTAGTTTGGCTAGGCACCAGGTTCCCGATTCGTTCTTGTTTCCTTAATTCATCGAGCTTTGCACCAAGAACTACAACCTTGTAATGTATGCCATTACCACTAATGACAGCCAAACTGTGTGGTTCCACATCACTAGGCTCTCCATTTCCCAAATGCTAAGCACCCCCCAAGGAGGGATGAGTTGTCCCACAAAGCACAAATGGCTAGATACAAGAAAATGGGTCAAGCACAGCGAGCCAAAAAAACTTCGTCTCAAGTACAATGGGAGGAGATTCCTCCCACCCCTTGGAGGCTGAAGACTTTCCCGATTTGGGCACAAAAATACATCATTGCTTTTACCCTAATTCTGGGCCGAGAAGTTGATGAGGAGGTCGTTGAAGGAATGGTGGCACTCATTGACGACTTTAATGGCCAGAATACACCACAATTCAATTATGTCGAGGCCATAGTTGCCAGAATCATAACCCAGTTGGCAGACTTCCATGTCACAGGGGTATTCAGGTAGCGCCCCTACCTAATTATCTGTTAATTTTTCACCAACCTAAGGAATTTTGAGGTTCTAGGTCCTCAAAAAGACAAGAACGAGAATCCAAAAAGTGTGTTCGACTCAACCCCTTGGTTAAGAAAGGAGAGGAAAACGCCACATGGTTCCATTTTGTAACAAAATTCATGTATAGAGCCTACTCGTTGGTAACAGGAAGAGAACCAAAAAGAATGCCCAAAGAAATCAGACCGTACCTTCAGTTGGGAGAGGTTGTGAAAAGAGGTGAATGGTACCAAGGCCCCAACTACACCGTAATCAAACGAATCAGATTATATGGGACCGAAACGGCACCTCATAGGCTACCCTTATTACTTACCCCTAGGACATTTGTACTAGAATATGTGAGGCAAATGATGGAGGTGGATAATCTCCATTTTGTAAAATCAAGAAAGAAAGGGAGAACCACATTCCCCATAGCTATGGTAGGGTATGCAATCAATGAGAAAAGGGGCCTTAAAGAAGTGTTGGAAATTCTAAAAGGACTGGACTTGCCCCTCAATCAACCATGGAAGTATGACCCTCATCTACTAATAGGACAGGAAAAGGGGAGAAAACTCCCAAACCCTCAAGACCATGAGACTCGGCCACACATTGAAAGACTGGCTAATAGGGAGAATTTTGAAGAAGTGGAAGGGATCATTAAAGGACAGGCAGATCCAGTTAAAGTGTCAAGTCAAGTTTTGATGCTTTCAAAGCTGCTCGGGCACTATCTAAAACACACGATCTGAATATAAAACTGCCTGGGACACATGGCGACTCCACGGGCAAACAGGCTTCCAAAAGTGGGTTCATGAGACTGCCTTCTCACGAGCCTAAAACCACTTACCGCCTCATCGCAAAAAATCCTATCCACCAACTCCACCAATGAGCTCGTGCCATGTGTCCGCGCTCTCAAACAGCTAAGAGCATTTATAGTTCCCCACGCTCGGTCACCTCAGTCAATAACTTTTTGCCACGTGGAATCGCCATTTATTGCACAAATTCAAACTTATAAATAGCCATCAGCCTCTGTATATTTCAAAATTTTAAATTTCTTAAGAGCCCATGAGCACTGCCCTGGTTTTTCTCTCCTGCGAATTGCTTCCATCCCACTCCAGAGCGCTTGATTCCTCCCTTCTCTTACGAGTAATATCCAATACAATCACCCTCCATGGCTTCGACGACTCCACCACCAACACATGAGCCCTCATTAGCCACTTTTATACCAGATGATCACCTAGGGGACTCCTTATCAAAGGTTTTTGACACAGTCACGTGCATCGCAGATACAAATCAAGTGGCTAAGGATGCCGAGGAGAGATTCAATCGGGCACGATGACCTACACCTTTGGGAATCAGGCTTGCCCTTGGCAGTAGTTCCCAGGATGCACCACTTTCCCAAACTGGTCACTTGGTGCTTAGAGCTTTACTCCACTAAGAGCAGAGTAGTGATGACACGCAGCGGGACAATCATCTGCCCCGTTAACAAAGACTTCATTCAGCAAATGCTTGGGATTGCACCAATTGTACCTCGTAAACCTTTTGAGGAAGAGGCATTAAGAATCAAATACCGAGAGCTCGCCACTGAAGATAAAGAAAGCCTCCTTAGGTCCTTGCTTCCATCTGGAACTGAGTTATCGACATAAGCACCTCCTTATAGGTTTGAATTATTTTCTGATGTTGCTAGGATAGCAATGGCCATGATTTGTCAAGTCCTTGGGTATGTCAATGATAGACTGGTTGACGAAGCAGTCCTAGGTTTATTGTTAGAAATGACCCCTTCTGTCGATGAACCTAATGTCAAGCCCGATTTTGCCCAATTCCTTGTTGATATGATACATGAACAGTTTAGTACTTTTCTAGATGTTAAGTATTTTAGGTATCAGTCATACTTGTTGTACATGATTTTTTATCAGTTTCCAAAGCAGTTCCCTCAGTCCTTGCTTGAATTGGTCATATACCATCCTACAAATCATAGGTACATTGATTTTGTTAATAAAGTCATGTACGGTTTCTTTACTATCTTATATGGAAACCCTCCTGTTACTAACTATTTTGTACCATAGTTGGACTTCCTGTAAGCCGCTAGTTTCATGAACATGTTAAGCGTTCATCATCAATGTTCAGAAGTTCAAAAGACTTTCCAGGGCCAATTTTGGCCCCTTTGTAATAATTGCATGTCCAGACCCCCTTGGGGAAATTGTAATAAGTTGGTCTAAGCCTGATTATTTTGTTAAAGACTTGGCCTACCTTAGGTTTGGCTATCAGGGGGATACTCTAAAGTATTTTTTCCTTAGGAATTATGCGTTACTCTTCAGTGGCGTATAATTCCTGAGTTTTTCACTCATACCTCAAAAGCTAGAGTATTTACCATGGTGGTTGAACCTAGGGAGGTTATGAAAGTCTATGTGCCTATGTATTTTTACATGCTAGCCATCTAAATTGAGTCGTATGGACATGCACTAGGTCCCCTAGGAGTTTGGTTTCATTCCGATAAAAATAATTTTTTCTACAAAACTAGACCATTTTTTAATGGTTTAAATGGAAAAATTCAAATTGTAATAAAAGCATGGTCTGTAGGCGGAATTTGGCATGGGGATGCTCGTTTCCACGCTCAGAGCATCCTCTTTAACCTAGGACCCACTTTTCCTGGGTTTCGGGGGACTAATTTTTCATTTGTGACAATTCTTCTTAAAGATGCTAAAAACGGCACTTAAATGTTAACTATGCTACGAAATGCACAAAAGTCAAAAATAAAAAAAGTCCAAAAATGATTAAAAAAACATTTGGAAAGGGTGGCATATTAATGTCATATGAAGGGCAACCATGATAAAGAGCATAAAGCATGGTTTAAAGTCAAGGTATTAATGTGGTGAGTAAGATCCAATTAGAGGAGAGCCTCATCTTCATGTGTGGGCATCATCCCCATGTATGAAGCTCATAAAGGTTGGGGTGTTGGTTTCAATGTGAGAGGGGCGCCCCTCTCATGAGGTGGCAGCCACCTCATCACATCCCAACAACCAAAAGCTCCAAGCTTTTAATCTACACACGAATCGCTCCTCTTTCAAAGGGATGTGCATCCCTCTCTCGCCCTCCATCTCATGCGCACCCTCTCTTGGTTCTGGTGCTGTATAAACGGTGCTTGCTCCATAGTTAATGGATGCAAGGAACCTCTGTTGTATTGTGTATAATGCTTCTTGCCTTTTGTGTAAAGATTTTTATTCAATAAATTGAGACTTTGGAGGTCCATATGGTGCAAATGTCATGATTGAGAAAGCTTGTTACATATCAAGGTGATATTTGTCTATGCTTTACTTATGCAATTCTTAATTCATTGATTTATTCTAGCTTAGAAGATTATTGTTAATCCATTGAATAAGCATTTGTAGTCTCAATTTGTTTATTTATATTGTGTATTTGAAGTCAAGGAGTAGCCGAAAGTAGTCAATTATACTCAGGCTCTTCAAAATTTATTTTATCATAATATACTTTGTAGTTGTGTTGTGTTGCAGATCACCAAGAGCGAAGGAGGTTGTTAAGCTCAGCTGCATTTTCTTCCTCTTCGCAACCATTTTAAGACTAATATTCTTTTGTCCTCCAGGATCCTCCTCATTCTCAAAAGATTCGAGATTCGGCAGTCACCCTTCTTCCATCTTCAAATTTTAAAACTCTTTCTCTCCATTTTTCCTTGTTTTATTTTGCAAGCAAGTAAGATCTATAAAACTTCATTTTTAAATCTGATTTGTCATGCAAAAATAGTTCTAAGAAGTGCTTTTAAAAGTCATATTTCAAAGCTTTAGATCTAGTTCCAAATCGTCAATATTTGAAGTATTAGTTTCCTATCATTATCAAATATTGTATTGTAATCTTCATGTACTTTTGACTAACAAATACTAACCTTTTAACAAACTTTTTGTTCGCTGATTTCTTGTTGCTTTATAGATATATGAAAAAAAAAATGCTAAAACTTAAGGCATAAATACAAGAATTTCCCTCTCCTCCATCCCTTTGCTATCCCTTTGCCTTCTTAGGCCTAAAAGTCTCTTGAATCACGTTGCATAGGCGGATCAAGAGCGCTCTCTATCAGAGAGTTAATTTATTGTAAAAAATCATTAATAAAAAGCAAGTGGAATTACGGCTCCCACACCCTTCTTCCCCATTTGGGGGAAGCCTGTATCTTTTACTTTACTTTTTACCTGCATTCAAACTAAAGTAGCATGCTAGGATAGTTTCTTTTTCTTAAAAAAGTTGATTTATGCTTCTTGTTTAGATTCAATTTTTTTCATACTAAAAAGAGCTACTAATCCCCTTGCTCTCTCGAGCACGGTCTTCGTACCTGAAAGAGACTCTTGGGTAGATAATTAGAAAACTTGTCTCTTTTCATTTCAGCATTTTATTTCTTCAACAAGGTAGTGTTCATAAAATCTCTTGAATCACGCTCTTAAAGCGGATCAAGAGTGCTCTCTGTCGAAGAGTCAATCTTAAAATTTATTAACTTAAAAAATCTCTCGAATCTCGTTCTAAATCGGATCAAAAGTGCTCACTATCGGAGAGTCAATCTTAACGAATATTTTTGCACACACCGCGTATGCTCTACCCATTGCAGGCTGGTCTAAGCTTTGGGATATCAAAAGCGGTTGTTTTGCACTTCATAATTTTTCACATTTAATCAATACTCATTAATAAAATCAAGTCCCGCGAAAACCAACGAAAATCCGGCGTTGCCTCGTTGTGATCGAAAGTGGGGAAATTCTGACAAAGGAAGCGGGAACCACTAGGAGGCGACCTCAGAGCACAGTTGGACTACATCCTTGTTGGTGTAGTGTTGAACACCGCTCTCGAGACTCCGTCCCAGCCCACATGTCCTTGTACGGAGCCACCTAGATCATATTCCGGACATATTTCCTGTACCGCAAGGTATATCGGAAATCCCCCCTTCCCACAATAATTCAACTTCATCTTTCAAATCACATAATAAAATAAACGAAGAGGCATTCGCACAACACTCCCTCAGCAACATTTTACGGACAATGACTCCATTAGCACTGGTCTAGTGAGCAGCAATAATATTTTCAAAATTTTTGCTTTCTATCTATCTTAAGTTATTGTTGTTTACCATATCGTGTTGTGGATAATATTTTGATTTAAATTGGCAAAAACTGTTGTTGTCTTTCAATTTTATGCTGTGGAGTATAATTGTGAACAATACTTGGTTTAAATCTTTTCATCATTTCAAAACAACTCCTAAAAAACATCCATTCCAACCATTTTAACTTAAACTTTAAAGAGCCTTAGAAACTCTTTTTTAGGGTCTACCCCCCTTGGCTTCGTTAGGAGTTTGCCTAAACGGAGGAGTTGGGATCAGGTGACAGCACCTGACTCTTTGCTTGCCCCCAAGGCCACACCGAGTAGCTTCGAAAGATTTTTGTTGCGCTTCCCCCAGGTGTGCAATCTTGGTGGAAACATTTCTGGCGCCGTTACCGGGAACAAATGTTTTGTTCCTAGTTTGCCCCCCGTCCGCCCCCGCTCCCGAAGCTCGCTTCCGAAGGAAGCGTTGGGAAAGCGCACTCCCTAAACGCTCCCATATGGGAGCATTTCAAGAAGCTTGCTTCCTTGCAAAAAAAAATGCTCCCTCCTTTTTTTTCAATTTTTCTTAAAACAAACAAAAAACTATGTGATGGGTGGGGGGGGACGAACCCTCAGCCTATACTAATGCTATATAAAGGAGGAAAAGCCTACTCTAATAGCAAAAAAATTAAAAACCTAACCTTAGTAATCATCAGTGTTAGAAAGTGACAACAAGGAAGGTCTTACTGCATTGCATGCAGAAGACTTAAATAAAGAAGCCAATTGTATTTAATGTTTTTTTCCTAAGTTTTACTTTGGAAAATATATTAAAGTGATCTAATTATTAATTGACTTAATGGAACACTTTTTTTATAAAGTGAAAGTGAAAAATATTTAAGTGATGGCTAATCTAATCTTGGCCATTGATCTCACCGGAGGATCTCATCCATTGATCCATAGTGACATTAGGTTTTTCGCTTAGCCAATGAGTTAAAAGGAGGATCAATTGTTGGAGAGAGCACACACACATTCCGACAGAGAGATTCTCGCTTATAGCTGTCAACTGGAGAATGAGAAGAAAGTTTGAGAGAGAGAGTTTTGTAGAGAAGACGGAGAAGCAGAGATTCAGTGTGAGCGACAGAGCATCCAGGCAAGAGTGGACCGTACAGATTTGCAGAGGAGAGAGTCGAGGTTGAGTTGCAGAGGTATTCCGTACAGCGGCCGTACAGCAGGTCGTACAGTAGTCGGTCATACAAACCGTACAACAGCAAGTCGTACGGATTCGGTACAGCAACAGGCCGTACAACTGCGCAGGAGACTGTACCATTCAACAGGTTTTCTCAGTGAGTTTGTTGTGGTTCGATTTTGCAAGGTTGGGCATAAATCTATTTTTTGAAATTGTAAAAGCTTCACATTTTCTTAATAAAATATCTTCTCAGACTGTTGCACCGGTTTTCCCATCTTGGGTTTTGTCTCGGGGTTTATACCCAAAAAGATTTGTGTCTATTGTGTGATTGGTATTTCTCTCAATGTTTTATTTCCGCTGCATTTTATTTTGGTGAAGAAATCCATGTGGTTAACAGTAATAATTTGGGTGCATTAATTAATCCAACTACTCTAGCCTTAGAGTGGATTTTAAGGAAATTTACATGGTATCAAAGCTCTTCTGAGCAGATCTGAGAGAAAGCAGCAGGTTGGTTGGATAGATCATTAGCATATCTATCCAAGGGTTTACAGGTACTATTCATTATGGTCGTACAGTTGAGAGTTGAGGATAGACTCCAGGGGGCACAGAACTTTCATACTTGGAAAGAGAGGATCACCAGGATCCTGGATGTTAGTGATGTTGATGAGCACACTGATGATCAGAAGGTGGCTCCCACAGATCTGGCAGAGTTAGCAAGGTGGAAGAAGATAGATTCCAGAGCTATGTTGATCATCTTGGATGGCGTGAAGGACCACATAGTCCCTCATCTATCTGGGAAGAAGTCCGCATTAGAGATGTGGAAAGCTTTGGAGACTCTCTACCAAAGCAAGAACGAAAACCGGAAGATGGTACTGCAAGAGAGATTGCGTAGTACCAGGATGGCCAAGGGTGAAGGAGTGGTGCCTTATCTTACAAGGCTCACACAGATCAAGGATGAGCTTGGAGCAGTGGGCTCCAAGACTGAGGATGAGGAGCTAGTTCGTATAGCTCTCAATAGCTTTTCTAAGCCATGGGACATCTTTGTTAAAGGCGTGGTGGCTAGGGAGAAGCTCCCTGACTGGCAAAGATTGTGGGATGACTTCGCACAGGAAGAGACCCGCATGGGTCAAGTTTAGCTTCATCCAGCAGTGCCACACAGATCGTGGATGAAGAGGCTCTAGCCCTAAGAAGCAAAGGTAAGGGGAAGGCAAAGAAGAAGAAGGGTGGCAAGAAGAACTTGGACATGTCAAAAGTCAAGTGCTTCATATGTCACAAGCATGGACACTTTGGTTCCCAGTGCCCAGAGGGGAAGAAGAAGAACAACACATAGATGGCAGGTTCTGCCGAGGTGGATGACTTCAGCAAAAGTTTTGATGAAGACTTTTGCTTGATAGCTTGCATGGCAAGTTCCATCGACAGCAATATCTGGTATGTGGACAACGGTGCATCTTGTCACATGACAGGACATAGGTCGTTCTTCAAGAGCTTGAAGGAGGGTGGAGTGAATCTCCATATTGAGTTAGGAGATGATGCGCAGTATTAGGCGCAGGGTGTTGGTTCTGTTTCGTTTCAGAGGGAGTCTAGCAAACCTATCAGCTTTGTTGATGTGTTATATGTCCCAGGGATGACGAAGAATCTCATATCAGTTTCCACACTGTTGGGTAAAATATATGCTATCTAATTCAACACTTAAATTGTCAACCCAGGGAGGGAGATTATGAGATGCAATCACTATATGTGCAGGATTGAAGGCTTGAACTAACCTAAGCTGACTAAAGATGCAACTATATGTTTTTAAACTACTTGCATGACTTTCATAATTCAAATGCAAGAATTTATTTTATCTATGAAAACAGAAAACTGATTAACGAATGAGGCGAGTAGAAAACATAATAAAGATATTTTAACTGAACTGGATTTGATTTGGGAAGTAGAAAACATGATAAAGATATTTATTATAGATGCAAGTAGAAAGTTTGATAAAGATATTAATTTCTGATCCAAATCTTATATCATGAACACTTCATTATTTGGCTGAATAGAAACTAGTTTTATAATTAACAAATGAAACTATAGAATTGTTAACTATTACTTGGAAATAAATTATCTAGAAACAATACTAACTAATTCTAAACAATAACTAATTAACAAACCAGATTTGAAGAACTGAAGTTGGAAGAAGGTTGGAAGAAAGTTTAAGAAGAAGTAAGAGAAAAGAGGAAATAATGATGAAGTTTGATCAAGAATTCTAAATAACGTAAAACAAAAGTTAAATTACATCTAAAACCATTAATTAGAAGTAAGAAGAATTATGATTGAGAGGCAGAAGAAATTAGATTCTGAAGAAGGCCTAAAACAATGCAGAAAGTAAACAGGTATGAATGACAATCCGAATGTCGGTCTGAATGGCGGTCCGAATGATAGTCCGAATGGAGGAAAATGAAAGAAAAGAAGAATTGGGATGATTTAATGATCAACTGGCTCATGCATATGATCCTACAGTGCAAAGGAAAGCAATGGAGAGATTATTTAGAAGCTAAACTAATGAGAAACTACTCTAACCATTATCTAAGAAGAGGAATTATTCTATTGCATATGAGAAGAAGGTAAGATGGAAGAAGAGAGAGTTAACCTACAGCAATAGGAAGAAAGACTAACAGAGAGAAGGAGAAAGAGAAAGAGGTTAATGCTAACTATGGAGGAATTGGGAGCAATATCTAAAAATGATGGAAGAAGAATTGAAAGCAAACTACAAACTATTAAAGCTATTGGTCGACCATTTCCTAATTCAGAAGAAGGGAGATTATGTTAGCAGCAAAATAAAGTTCACAAGGAAAACATTAGCAGGACTAATTCTAACTATGAATTGAATTTAAAACATGAACTTATTAACTTATCTAGTTGTAGAAAAGACTGAAAGAAATCAAGAAAGCTATGCTTGACTGGTCATACTAAATTCTACAAACATAACAACAAAATACACATAACATAAAACAGAAGTTTTATTTATATAAACAACATAAATAGTAACAGAAGTACATAACATAACATAACATAAATAGTAAGTGAATGTTATTTATATAAATAATGGAATAAGAACAGTGATAACATGCACAGCACAAAACAAAGATTTCATCTATGTAAGCAACAGAATATCAGTCATATTACAGGATATAAACATCATGTTATAAAAATAGATACAGAGATGAAATAAACAACACAACACGAGTTATACACACAGACTGGAGACCGTTGATCGTTGAGGGGCCCGTCTCAACAAGCAGAGGTTGAGTCTTTAGTAATCAATCACCATACATGCTGCCAGATCTTCATAAAAACCAAAACAGAGATGTATATATTGAATTAGCAGAGTATTACAGCATTCCTATGTCCATTTGCAGTCAGGGAAAGATCAATAAGACCGACTCCGTCTCAATCATGTCAATAAAAACAAGACTTAACAACACAAAACAAAGCTTGACAAGACTTAGTTCATCTCAGTCACAAAGACGTCTATTTATACATGATTACAATGGATGAGAGGGTCGATAGAGTCGACCTCTCTAATAACAGAAGCGTTTAAATGACTGTAACTGCTGCTTTGAATGGTGAATGCCAGAGCAAGGAGCATACACCAAACTTCACGGAATTGATTCCTTCACTAGGCTACTGCAGCGTCGATCTACCTCAGACATGGAGCGAGCAAGTATGCTGGCGAACTGAGCGTGGGCAGACGGGCTTCTTCCAGAACGCCGGCATGAATGAGCGTGAACAGGTGTGAGCAGGTATGAGTGCTAGCGGGCTGAACATGTGCGACCTGGACTCCTTCCAGAACAATGGCGTGAACAGACAATGTGATTCCAGGCTGAATGCAAGGCTGAACGACACGTTGGAGTATTGACGTGGGCGTGGTGATGCGTTGGCAAGCTCATCGAACCTAGGGACGAATCTTCTAGAGCAATAGCTCTTTAACCATCAGCACCACATGGCTAACAGAACCCACGTGCCCTTTTGATGCTTTAACGGCATGAGGTAAGCTAACCGTGGATTTCGGGGGCTGAACGCGGGGTTGAACGATGAGTTGAACGCATTTGAGTTTTAATATGTAGCCCAAAGTCTGAACGAAGGGTCATTTGAAAAACGCAGCCTGTCAATTAAAACACAAATGTCAATTATGCCCATAAAATGCCATTTTAACATAAACAAATCATAATATAACGAAATATAAACAAGATTTGTGTAATAGGTAAATACGTGCATACCTGGACTGTTTGATGGGCTGAAAGGTAAAGAAAACAACTTACTATAGCAAAAATGATAGAAATGACGCCATTTCGAGTAGATTATATGATCAAAAATGGTAACAAAAATGGACGTCAACACACACTAGAAGACAAGGGTTTTCTGGTGACTTTCCAGGACAGGAAAGTATATATCAGGCCACATGGGTCAGATCAGAGATTGGATAGGATGATTGGGGTTCAGAGTGGGAAGGTTTACAGAATACAGTTTGAGCCTACAAAGGCTCTGGTCAGTAGCAACAGTAGTGATGGTGAGTTATGGCATAGGAGGATGCACACTTACATCATGGTGCACTGAGCCATCTGAGACAGGCAGTTATCGGAGTTCCTTCAGTACAGGAGGAGAAGCACAACCACTGCAAGGGTTGTGCGTTGGGGAAGAACATCAGGAAACCTTTCCCACATAGTGAGCACAACTCTGAGGGGGCCTTAGAGTTGGGGCATTCGGATGTATGCAGACCAATGAGCGTCCATACTTTCAGTGGTTACAGTTATTGTGTCACATTCATTGATGACTATTCCAAGAAAACCTGGATCTATTTCCTGAAGGCCAAGTCAGAGGTCTTCGAGCGTTTCCGAGAGTTTAAGACTCTCGTGGAGAACCAGACAAGGAGAAAGATTCAGATATTGAGGACTGAAAACGGTGGTGAGTGCACCGACAGAGAGTTCATGGAGTAATGTGCATTAGAGGGGATCAAGAAGGAACACACTATTCCTCACACCCCGCAGCAGAATGGAGTGGAAGAACAGGACACTAGTGAGTGCAGCCAAGGCCATGCTATTTGGTCAGGGATTACCACTATTCCTATGGGACGAGGCATTTCGGACTACAATATATGTCCAGAACAGGTGTCCCCACACTACATTGGGGAGGAAGACACCTGAGGAGGTATTCACAGGTACTAGACCAGATGTGAGTCACTTACGCATATTTGGGAGTATCTGCTATTGTCACATTCATGCCGACACTAGGAAGAAGCTAGATCCTTCTGGAGAGAAGGGGCTTCTAGTTGGTTACAATGAGACTTCCAAGGCTTATAGAGTATATGTCCCAGCTCGCAAGAGGATCATTGTGAGCAGGGATGTCCAGTTTGATGAGGACAAAGCCTTGAGAAGATCTATGGACTTACTAGCACAAGAGCAGCCAACTGAGGACTCGGGAGTCAAGCTGGAAGAGTCACAGGTACTGACACAGGGCACAGGTTTTGGTAGTCAGAGGGAGTCAGGTGGACAGGATCCTCCTATCATTGATGTGGAGGATGAGCAGCAGCAGGAGGAGGATATCTAGCAACCGCAGCAGGTAGACACTAGGCCACGGCCTAGGTGGTATAGGTCCACTGTTCAGGATTCCAATCAGATGAGTCTTCCACAAAGCTCCATTATGCGAAGCAAACCACCAGATAGACTGAGCTATATGGCATTGATGAAAAAGTTGATTGAATCTGAACCTTCTAGTTTTGAGGAGGCTGCACAACATGATGTATGGCAAGAGGCCATGGTTGAGGAGTATGACTCAATCATGAAGAATCAAGTATGGGAGGTTGTGCTGAGGCCAAAAGGTAAAAAGGTGGTGGGATCCAGATGGATCTACAAGGTAAAGCATGCAGCAGACAGAAGTGTGGAGAAGTACAAGGCACGCTTCGTGGTGAAGGGGTATTCGCAGAAGGAAGGTATTGACTATGAGGAAACTTTTGCCCCTGTCGCCAGGTATTCTTCTATTCAGACTATCCTATCATTGGCAGCAAAGATGGGTTGGCACGTTCATCATATGGACGTGAAGACTTCCTTCCTCAACGGAGTTATTGAGGAAGAGGTATATATTGAGCAGCCAGAGGGGTTTGAGGCAAAGAGCATGGAGTCGCATGTATGCAGGTTGCAGAGAGCTCTTTATGGGCTCAAGCAAGCACCTCGAGCATGGTACTCGAGGATTGACAGCTATCTACTGTTATCACACAACTTGTAGTTGTCTCTAAAGGTATCCCTCCAAGATGGTAGAGGTGTTGGACAACTAAAGAGGTGACCCAAGGCTTGCCACAGTTCCAAATGCAAGTGGGTTTCACATCAACCGAAGCAACCTTCACTTTAGATCAAGACAAACAAGACCAAGGGGGAGACCCTAGCTTAGCCAATGAAGGCTAACGAACTCAATCTAGACCTCTTAGGGAAATGTGATGATGAAAGAGTAAGAGATCAAAATGATACAAGATTTAGTATGGTAAGTGGACCCAAGGGTTAAGATTCGGTTGAAGAGGCTTAGGGGGTGACAAATGGTTCAACCAATGAAAGATAAGGGCCACTTATGAAGTTCAATTAATATATCTCAAGAGATCAAGTGCCATGAAAAGTACCCAAGTGGGGCCCACCCCTTAAAAAGTGGAAAATGGTCCAAATAGGGCCCACAAGGTGAAAATTGAGATGAGATGGCACTAAGGGGTATGCTATAGCATGGATCTATGGATTTGACAAAGAGTTAGCAATACCCACATGTGGGATCTAGCAAATGGCCACCTACCCAAGGAGTGCAACTTGCCTCAAGGAGGACTAGTGCCTTAGATCAAGGGGCGAATGGAGTCGGATGTCCACCAAATTATAGATCGGGATAGTTAAGACGATTATTAAGGTTGGTTTAAATTATCAAGGACAAGCCATGGCTAGATCTCCATAGATCTAATGCATCACCTAGTGACCCAAGTGGGGCTCAACCCTCAAAATGAGGAATGGGGCCCACAAGGTGAAAATCAACAAGTTAAAGTACTAGAGGTAGGTTTTAAGGGTTGATCTATTCAATGAAGAAACAATCTCACCTACCCACATCTTGGAACCAACAAATTAGCCTCCCTCAAGGAATGTGACTTCCCTTGGAGAGACCAATATGCCTTGGGAAATGGGTCAAATGAAGTCCAATCACCACCAAACTATAGATCCGGATTGTCGTGGATACTATGAAGGAGGGTTTCAAGTTTTATCCCCAAAAGCATGCTAGATCCAAGTAGATCTAAAAAAAATAGAAAAAGAGGGTTTTGAATTTTAAGGGTTTGTGACCAATGAAGAAGAAAGAAGGGATCTAGGTACATACCTTGTAGAACATACCTCTAATGCTTGTGGCCACTTTGCAAATTGATAACCTTCTCCTTGTGTGTATATTCAAGAGTGAGATCTAGAGCTTCAAGCCAAATCGTCCTCCCTCAAAGATGACCAAATCGTCCTCCTCCTGCAAGACAAGATCTAATGAGAAACAATGCCTAGCAAAAGAATGATGAAAATGATGAAATGATGAAGTAGAAAGCATCAACTATGTCACAAGGATACAATAATGATACTCCCTTCAACCAAAGACCAAACCAAAGCAAGATATGGGGTTTCCCCACAATAGCCTCCCTTGAAGTCGTCCTCCTCTCCACCAATTCGGCCTTCCCTGTAGAAAACGAATTGAAGCCCCAAGAACCACAATGATACACAAGAAAAAGATTGTATATTCAACTTGCAAAAGAATCCATCAAGACAAGAGAAGTAGATCCACAAGATGGTATTTTTATTCCAATCTTCAAGAGCTCCAAAGGTGCCTTTACAATGAGGGGGTCTCCTCCTTTTATAGGATGAGGAAGGCCAAAACCCTAAACCACTTTTGAAAACTAGTGGTTGAGATCAAAAGATATAACAATATAATCAATGGCTAAGATGAGCCAACACAAGACATGGATCACTCAAATAGAGGATGATGTCATGGCTAAAAATCCTCTAAGAGGGGTGACGTCATACATGGGGGTGGCCTAAAATAAGTCTGCCACAACACAATGACATGGACAAGTGACTGGGAGCACATGGTGTGGCTAGGAGGTATTACTTCCCTTCACTAGCATGTCCCCATGGCACAATAATATAAAATACGACTCAATGACATGTCCAAGGATACAAATGATCCAATCTTGTCCCCATCATTAGAGAGAGAAATACAATAAAATAGCTCTTGTAGCCCATGTGGACCCCATTGATTGGTGCCAACTGATCTGGAAGAAGGGGGATACACCATGGATGACCTCTGAGAAAACCAAGTGCCAAAACCTTGCCTCAATTGCCCAAATAGAATTCCTCAAAGACCTTTTTATTCTATTTTTTAATCCTCCTGGAAACCCTCAAACTAACCAAAACTGCCTCTGGAGTGCCTGCGTTGTCAAACTAAGTGTACCATGTTGTCTGGAAGGGGGGTATAATTGTAAAAACAAGTGGCTAGACCACCCCCTTCCTCTGTAGCGCCCTAGGCAACGACTTGCCTCCAATGCTCCTGTCGAACAGGCCATACCAGCATGCCCAAACTGGTCAACAGGTGGATAACTGCTAAAATCATACCCAGAAGTGCCTAGAACTGAAAAATAAGTGTCTCAATGGATCCAGGAGACCCAAATCCACTAGAGATGAGTACTCATACACCTCATGATAACCTATAGGGTCATTTGTAGGGTCCACCATACCCAGACAATGTAAAATATAATGATCTGGAAATAATAATAAAAATGACCAACTGCATCAATTATCATCTGGAGCATATGTCCAACATATGGAATCATCAATAAGTGCATGTGGGACCATAGATCAACATCATAAAACATAAATGGTCCATCTCGTCACGAATCCCAAGAATGACCATGGTCAAACAATGTTTGACTAGGTCAAAATACAACCAAAAACTAGATTATAACAAATGACTAAGACATGTTCCTTTAACCATATTCACAGCTTAACTTAAAGTATAAACATCAATCAAGTGGCAGTTAATACATAGATATTCAAATATTATTTATAACTTACTTGCGCCAAAGCTTTAAAGATAAACCAATGGACTCGGCCTAACTGCTAGCATAGGGTGAAAGCTAAGGACAAGGCTAGGTAGAAGGGATGACTTGACCAACTTAACTAAGTGATACTTTGGATGGGGGAAAAGGGGAGCTACACATTGTGCTGGACAAGACAAACAAAGGGAATGGAGTGCCTCACAAATGGATAAGTTGTTTAGATTTATCATTTATTTAACCATTGCTTTTTAGACCTTTTTGGACCCTTGATGGGGTACTTTAGCATTTCATTGCTTTAGCCCTTAATTCATCGTGTGTTTAGAAACACATTCTAGAATTTAATTTCAATAGGCTTTCATAAGAGATTTCCAATAATTTCCATACAAGTAGTACATGTGCTTCAAGTTTTAGCCAACAACATCTCATGTGACTAGATGGAATTCCGCACTAAGCCACACATCGAGGCAACCAACTAGAATGATCTAGGCATAAAATCCAACTCACCAGGGGCAAGTTCTGTCACCAACTCAAGGCCGAGACACAAAGTAAACATGGATGCTATCCAACACAGAGGTAGAAACAAGGAAGTCCTCCATATCAAAAGTAAAAAAGGCAAGTCAAGGTGAAAGCCAAAATAAGGAAGGTTATGGATAAATGGAGTCAAGTGAATGTGGTGCCTAAGCTAGCAAACATAATGTCGGGAAAGACCATGTCCATGCTCCTAGGAGGGTAGTGAAACCAATGAGTATAGCCAATGAACCTTTAAGTGAAATCAATACATCCATTTCATCATTTAAATCCAACCAAGATAGTTCATTTCATTTATTAAATAATACTGCCACATCATGAGTTATATACCAAGTTAATGCTATGAAGATGACTAAAACAACAAGATAATAATCAATGCTAACAATCATAAGTCTATAGGTCATATCATCCACTAGAACCAACTGAAACATTGTTGCAATAATAACATTTGGAACTCTAGGCACTGAACTGAAACTGTATGGAACAAAAGGTCATATCGGTCATCAAATCTAAGCTCTCAAGGCTCAACCTTCGCACAAAGTCTACTCAATGTCTGATATACACTGCTCTGATCTATAAGTGATCTCAAATAATGCCGCTCATCATAACTGATCTTTGTAAAGGAAAAGCTCTGAAAAGTGCAGATATCTGCTCAGCAAGAATAGTATCCCAGCTACTATGGTGTGATAACATCTATGTGAGATAGGTTTCCAGCGGAGCGAGGCAGACCATAACCTGTACTTCTTGTCAGGTGAGGTACCTCTCATACTGGTAATATATGTGGATGATCTCTTTCTTACAGGAGATGAGAGGTTGATTAGGGACTGGAAGTCCAATCTTGCAATGGAGTTTGAGATGAAAGACCTTGGGTTGATGCATTACTTCCTAGGTCTGGAGGTTTGGAAGAGAGATGGGTGCTTCTTCATTGGACAGGGGAAGTATGCAGTAGAGATCTTGAGGAGATTCAGGATGGACTGTAGATCTATGGCCACACCTCTAGTTACCAACTGGAGGAAGATTGATGTATCAGGATTAGAGGAGCTTGATCCTACACTGTATAGGCAGTTTATCGGATCGCTTATGTATCTGTTCAACACTCGACCAGACATCAACTTTGCAGTTAACTCTTTGAGTCAGTTCATGGTGAACCCTTGAAGAGTGCATTGGACAACTGCGAAGCACATACTTCGCTACATCAGAGGCACAGTGGAGTATGGTTTGGTTTATGAGCGCAATGGGAGTATACAGTTGGAAGGTTTCACAGATGCTGACTGGGAAGGATGTGTAGAGGATCGGAAGAGCACTTCAAGTTGTTGCTTCAGCATTGGGTCAGGAGTTGTCTCTTGGTTCAGTAGGAAGCAAAAGTCAATTGCATTGAGCTCAGCTGAGGCTGAGTACATGGCAGCAAGCATGGCTGCATGTGAGGGGATGTGGCTGAGGAAGTTGCTTTCAGGATTGTTCGAGAGTGAGTTGGAGACTACTATAGTTCACTGTGATAATTAGAGCGGTATCAACCTTTCTGAGAATCCAGTGTTTCGTCATAGGAGTAAACACATTGACATCTGGTATCACTTCCTCAGAGATTGTGTTCAAAGAGGAACCATTCGGTTGGAGTACATTCAGACAGATGAGCAAGTGGCAGACATATTCACCAAGGCACTTTGCAAACTCAAGTTTGTAAAGTTCAGAGACAAGTTGGGGTTGTTACCAAATCCCTTCCTCGTTGAGAGGGAGTGTTAAAAAGTGACAACAAGGGAGGTCTTACTGCATTACATGCGTCCTTGCATGCAGAAGACTTAAATAAAGAAGCCAATTGTATTTAATGTATTTTTCCTAAGTTTTATTTTGGAAAATATTTTAAAGTGATCTATTTATTAATTGACTTAATGGAACACTTTTTTTATAAAGTGAAAGTGAAAAATATTTAAGTGATGGCTAATTTAATCTTGGCCATTGATCTCACCGGAGGATCTCATCCATTGATCCATAGTGAGATTAGGTTTTTCGCTTAGCCAATGAGTTAAAAGGAGGATCAATTGGTGGAGAGGGGGCACACACATTCTGACAAAGAGATTCTCACTTATAGCTGTTAGCTGGAGAGTGAGAAGAAAGTTTGAGAGAGAAAGTTTTGTAGAGAAGACGGAGAAGCAGAGATTCAGTGTGATCAACAGAGCACCCAAGCAAGAGTGGACCATACAGATTTGCAAAGGAGAAAGCCGAGATTGAGTTGCAGAGGTATTCCGTATAGCGGTCATACAGCAGTCGGTTGTATGGATTCCGTACAGCAAATCGTACAGCAGTAGGTCGTACAGCTGTGCAGAAGACCGCACCATTCAACAGGTTTTCTCGGTGAGTTTGTTGTGTTTCGATTTTGTCAGGTTGGGCATTAATCGATTTTCTGAAATTGTAAAAGCTTCATATTTTGTTAATAAAATATCTTCTCAGACTGCTACACCGGTTTTCCCATCTTGGGTTTTGTCCGGGGGTTTACACCCAAAAAGGTTTGTGTCTATTGTGTGATTAGTATTTCTCTCAGTGTTTTATTTCCGCTGCATTCTATTTTGGTGAAGAAATCCATGTGTGGTTAACAATAATAATTTGGGTGCATTAATTAATCCAACTACTCTAGCCCTAAAGTGGATTTTAAGGAAATTTACAATCAGTAGCTTTAAATGGTAATATTAAATTCTTAAAGTAAAAGTTGACATTCTCCTTATCTTTCATTTTCTATCCTTTTACTTAAATTTTTAACATTACCATTAATTGTTTCATGATGTTTGAGAGTGGTTCCAACCTCATCGGACCTCAAATGCAAAAAGTAGAATTTTTTATCCCATTCAAAATTCAACAGACTTAACAGTTTTTAGGATTTCAGGATTCCAATGTTTCCACTGGATTCTATCATGTATGAGGATATGGGATTGACATTCAATCAAACACATCAACCCCTATATGTACCTTGATGTTGGTGGTGCTAATTGTTCAGATTGATGTTGGTGTCCTCTGTTATCACACCATAGTAGCTGAGCTACCATATTTGTTGAGCAAATATCTGCACTTTTCAGAGCTTTGCCTTTACACAGATTCGGCGAGATCACTTTTGATGAGCTTCATTATCTATGATCACTTGTACATCAGAGTAGCTTTATATCAGACAGTGTGCAGACCTTGTGTGAAGGCTGAGCCTTGAGAGCTTAGATTTGATGACCGATATGACCTTTTGTTCCATATAGATACAGGACAGTGTTCAGTATTGCAGATGTAGTGTTTTTAGTGGATGCAATTGTTTCAGATGATAGATATTGATATATGACCCAGTTTACATATATGACATGCATTGATGTTATTATCTTGTTGTTTAGGTCATTTTGATTGCATTGATTTGGCATCTAGTACTTATGATCTGGCAGTGTACATGCTTAAAATGAAATTGGTTGTTATGGATTATATACATTGTTGTATTACTGACATTTGGAAACTCTTGTTGTATACTCGTTGGTCTTTACCTTCTTATGAATGTCGACATGATCATTATTGTCTCTTTGACTTGCTAGCCTAGGCACCATTGCCACTTGTCTCCATCCATTCATATATCCTTTCCTTACTTTTGGATCTTTACCCTGACTTACTCCTTGACTTGTGTTATGGAGGATCTCCCCGCTTCTGCCTTTGTGTTGGACCCGCATCCATGTTAGTTTTGTGTCTCGACTTTGAGTTGGCAACAAAACTTGCCTCTGGTGAGTTGGATTTTATGTCGTTATCATTCTCGTCGGTTGCCCCGATGTGTGGTTTTGTGCGGAATTACCCCTAGTTACTTGAGTTGTTGTTCGCTAAAACCTGAAGCAAAATGTACTACCTTGGAAACTATTGTAAGCCCAATGAAAAGGGTTGTGAAATGTAAATGCACCCCAGATGCAAGCTGCGATTAGTTGTGCTTATTAGCGCATGTGAAATCCCAGAGGGGTTTTATTAGGCCTAAAAAGCAATGGATAAATGTATGCTATATTTAATGATTGCTGGCCATGAAATTCAATGAAATAAAAGGTCCTGAAAAGCAGTGGTTAAACAAATGCTAAATCTAAAGATTGTTGACCTTGATGGAAATATACCTCATTGAGCCTACGGGTTATGATTTGAGATGTAGTAAGGGACAGCTAAATCAAAGTGTCCCCTAGATCCACAAGTGACGGTTCTAGTAGTAGACATTTTTGCCAAGGTTGAATAAACACTTCTCTAAACAACTCATCCATTTGTGAGACACCGCCATTCCTTGTGTATCTTGGTCCAACACATGCTTAAGTGTGTAATACCTTTTCCCTTATCCAAAGTATCACTATGTCAAGTCAGTCAAGTCACACCTTTTTGTCCTAGCCCTATTTCCTTAGCCTTCACCCTCTGCTAGTAAATTGATCATGTTTACAAACGAGTATATTCTTGAGGTTCCTTTTTGAAGGTAAACTATTAAATAACATATTATTATTATTTAACTGCTAGTGAAATGATGCTTAATGTTTCAAAGTCTTGCTATGAAAATGATTTAGAGAGCATGTCTTAACTATTTGCACTTGCAGCAACATGGCCCTCCTGGCCATAGTCATATTTTTTATCAATTTGATCGGCCAAACATGGTTTGACCAAGGTCGACCTTGGGATCCATGATGAGATGGACCACTTATATTGTATGATGTTGATTCATGGTCCTGCATATACCTATTGATGATTCCATATGTTGCGCACAGGCTTCAGATGATGATTGATGCAGTTTTTCATGTTTATTATTATTTCCAGATCATCATATCTTTACTTGTCCATGTATGGTGGACCCTACAGATGATCTTACAGGTTGTCATGAGGTGTATGAGTACTCATCTCTAGTGGATTTGGGTCTTCTGGATCAATTGAGACACTTATCTTTCAATTTCAGGCACTCCCTGGCATGATTTGAGCAGTTTTCCACCTGTTGACCTGTTTGGCCATGTTGATGTGGCCTGTCCAGCAGGAACATTGGAGGCTAGTCGTTGCCTAGGGCGCTACAGAGGAAGGGGGTGGTCCAGCCACTCGTTTCTACCCATAGTTGCACGGGTACCACTCCCGGGATTTTGGTAACCCGTACCCGACGTTTCCCTGCTCCTGGGAGCTTGGGCGCTGGTACGAAACGTCCCCTTTTTGTTGGGAGCTTCTCTGGGAGCTTGGGAGCTTTTTGGGAACTTGCTTTAGCTGCTCCCTTTTTATTGGGAGCTTCTACAATCTCCCGACCATGTGGAGACCAAAATCATAAGAAAAGTGTTGAAAATCAATTGAAAGATTGTTGTTTATTATGCCAAGAAATCACCAATAATAAAAATCTCAATTGAATCTATCAATAATGTCAATTTTAAAATTTTCAAGGTTATATAAATTAAGAGGGCTCACACCTTAAATGTTTAGATCCATTCACACTCAAAAAATATTGAAGGCTTTGAAAGTTTGTTAGTTGAACTAGAAACAATCAAGTTCATTCACATCAGAATTAAGTAGTAGTTACCATAAAAAAAAATGCAGCGGCACCAAGATACTAAGCACTCTTAGGAGCAATAATAGAGATGGAGTTGGAACAAGGAATTAAAAAACGATTGAATCTTATTATTTATGAAGCTATTTGTGCTCCGTACACACGCGTGCACACACACATATATATGCAATTTTCCTTTACAAACTCGTACAATGGGGATAAAGTTGCAGGCCAAATTTACAAAACATACCATGGCACTAGAGTCATGCATGGTTAGGGTTTACTTCAAGTCACACACCAATCTTTGTATAATACGGACCTAGAGGAGTGAGAAAATTTAAAAGGATTGAATTTCACGACACTAGTAGAGGCTAAAATAGTTTAAGTTATGAAATTAATCAATTATGTTTTGTTAACTCTTTATTTTTTTAAATATATTTTAAAAAATTAATATATATTATTGCCGCTCCCAACCCGACGTTTCCAACAAATTTAGGCGAAGCTTCTAGCCGTACCGGATACTCGTACCCATGTACCCAACGTACCCGCATTCCAGAAACTTGTGCAACATAGTTTCTACCATATTACCCCCCTTCCAGACATGATGGCACAACCAGTTTGACAGAGTAGGCACCTAACAGTCAGTTTTGGGCAGTTTCAGGGTTTTCCAGGAGAATAAAAAATGGAATAAAAAGGTCATAGAGGATTTCGATTTGGGCAATTGAGGCAAGGTTTTGGCACTTGCTCTGCTCAGAGGTCATCAATGGTGTATCCCACTCCTTCCAGATCAGTTTGCAGCACTCAGTGGGGTCCACATGGTCTACAGGTGGTCTATTCATACATTCTTCTCTCTGATGATGGGGATAGGATTTGATCATTTGTATACTTGGACATGTCATTGAGTCATATGTTATGTCATTGTGCCATGGGGACATGCTAGTGAAAGGGAATAATACCTCCTAGCCCCACCATGTGCTCCTAGTCACTTGTCCTTGTCATTATGTTGTGGCTCACATATTATTAGCCACCCCCATGGAGTGCGTCATCCCCCCTAGGGCTCTTTTAGCCATGACATCACCCCCTTTTTGAGTGATCCATGTCTTATGTTATGTTGGCTCATCTTAGCCATTGATTATATTGTTGTATCTTTTGATCTCAACCACTAGTTTTCAAAAGTGGTTTAGGGTTTTGGTCTTCCTCATCCTATTTAAGGAGGAGACCCCCTCATTGTAAGGGCATCTAGATATTTTTGGCTCTTGGCTATTGGAATAAAATATTTTTCTTAGGCATCTTGGATCATGGAGTTGAATGCTTGTTTGTGGTGATTGTAAATGCTTCTTCCTCTGCACTGACAGACACTGGTGGCCATCTTGAATTTTTAGCTTCACTAACACGATTTGCAAGCAAAGAGGGCATCTTGGAGGAGTGCGCATTGGTGGGGAGGCCTACCCTGCTACCTTCATCAAGATGTTTTGGGTCTACAAGGAGTTGTTTTGTCTTTGCACCAACAATTTCATGTTTATTCATCTTTGGTTTGCATCTACCTCCATTTCTCTTAACTGATTGATCTTTGTGTCCTTGGTTGACAGGAAGAGGAGGCCGAATTGGTTGAAGCAGGCAAAACGCATAGCAAGAGGGATTCATCAAGTTTGGCATTTGATCTTTGTTGGAAGTAATCCCCGTCACAAGCTACATTCATCTTCATTTTCCAGGTACACTCAAGGAGGTACGTTGTTCTTCTAATTTGGCCATTTATTCTCTTAGATCTACAAACCCTCATTTTTACATTTTTTAGATCTACTTGGATCTAGCATGCTTTTGGGGATATAATTTAAAACCCACCTTAATAACATTCACGACGATCCCGATCTATAATTTGGTGAGGCTTGGACTCCATTTGGCCCATTTCCCAAGGCACTAGGTCTCTCCAAGGGAAGTCGCACTCCTAGGAGAGTGGCCTCTTTGCTAGTTCTAGTACGTGGGTAGGTGAGATTTTTGCTTCATTGGATAGATCACCCCCTAAAACCTACCCCTAGTGCTTCACCCTATTGATTTTCACCTTGTGGACCCCATTCCTCATTTTGAGGGTTGTGCCCCACTTGGGTCATTAGGTGATGCATTAGCCTTTTCTTAGATCTACTTGTTTAAATTCATAAGTGGCCTAAATCAAACACTTGGTTGAAACATTTGTCCATTGCTTAAGCCTCTCAACCAAGCCCTAACCACCTTGGGTCCACTTACCTTTTTAGATCTAAAGTCTTACACCCTTGATCTCCTTGCTTGACTTTACACTTTTCCCTAGGAGTCTTTGGGTTAGCTAGTCTTCATAGATTGGCTAGGGTCTCCCCCTTGATCTTGATTCATCTTGATCTAAAGTGAAGGTTGCCTCGGTTGCCATGACACCCACTTGCATTGGGAACCGTGGCAATCCTTGGGTCACCTCTTTAGTTGTCCAACACCCTACCGTCCTAGATAGGATACCTTTTAGGGACAACTACAAGTTGTGTGATAACAGCCTCAAAACTAGTTTTTGAAGAATCCCTAGTTTATAGCCTATTTATTGATGTACTTTGGTTCAAATATGGATTGCACTCGGTGTTATTTTGGTTGTATGCACTCTTACTTGCTATATACATGAGAAACTTTGCACATTTGTGTATAATGGTTTGAATTCTGAAGGATGCACATGGTTTTGTTGGCATATGCATCAAAATATATAAAATTACATGTTATATAAAAAACACTCCCACCCCGAAAGCTTTTGAAATTTTCGCTTTTCACTTCGCTCCCACTTCCCACTTCCCGCTTTCGCTCACCTCTCCCAACAGCATAGCTCCAGTCAAAGGACAGTTCCACATCCCAGTCAAAGGACAGCTCCACATCCCGGTCAGAGACTAGCTTAGCACTCGAGGCAGAGGACTACTCAACATCACAGTTGCCAGCAACGGTAGAAAGAGCCCAGCAGAAAAACAGAATTTGTTGCAATAGAAAGGGCGATCACTAGCTATAAAGGGGAAGAAATACAACAAGCAAAGGATCAGCATTTTGTATGAGCAGAGTATAACTCCTCAGATTTTTGTTGTATCAAGGGCTATGAGAGATTGTTATCTGGCATTTTTGTAATTGAGCTGGGTGGCTTCAGAACTTTTGTTATATCAATCTGTCATACTTCTTCCTTCTATTATTTCATATCTTCCGCTGTCCATGTAATTGTTCCACAGATGCATATAATGAAATCCCATGAGGCATCCTTTGTCCCACATTTGGAACATGTATCTGCAATTATATTTCATGATGAACTACTGAATTCTCTTAAATCAGTACGTTTTCTCCATTCTGAAAATAAGATTTACTTGTTAGGGTACCTCATTTCCATTATGTTCATTCATTCACTCTTCATTTTACATTAAACTTGTTGTCTGATATATCAAGAATAATGCTCATCCGTGCTCATCATATTACACGCCTCCATGATCTTGATCTAGTAATTCAAGCAAGTTACGTAGAAGAAATATAATATCCATGTTCACTAAATAGCAAAATCCAAATGCAAGCACAAGTTTACGGATGCCCTGGCAAAGTTCCAAAACAGCTTTGGAACATCTCTGGGACTAACACAAGCCATAACCAAATTCATCTACAACCACCCATGGGTCCTAAATCTTATGAATAAACACACAAGGGAGAGGGAACTTGTTCAACAAGTGATTACTTGATCTACAACAAACTCTCATACATTGCAATATCTTATTGGCTAGAAAAAACAACATGAGGAAGACGTTTTGTTGTAAGAATAGGTTACAGCTCAATGCAGTCGCAAGCTTGCAAGGCTAGAGAGCTCGTCATGTTTATAAGACTATTTTTGTTAATATTCTTGTAGATGGTCGATGGGGATAGACCTACAATGGGTTATATTTATGACACTATTTCTTATCACAACTTATTGGTGGAATCATTTTGGTTCCTATTGCCCTAACTTGCAAAGGTTCATGATTCAGATCCTTAGCCAAACATGTAGTGCTTCTAGGTGTGCGTACAATTGGTGTGTTTGAGTGCATAAACACAAATAAGTGAAATTATTTGGAACAACAATGGTTGAATGATTTTGTCATTGCACAGTATAACACCTGATTGAGACACAACCAATTGAGCAACACATCTAGTATAGATCCCATAGCCTTGGAAAAGATTGATCCCTCCTCAGTTTGGATCATGGAGAGTCAACCAACAACATTACTAGAGGACTTCAACTAGACAGATTTGGAACCACTTCCACCACCAAAGGTGAGTGACATTGGTGTTGGTCCATTAGGGCCATCAAGTCGTAAGGAGGGTACACATACAACAGACCAGGAGAATGATGTAGAGGATTGAGCACATATTATTGCTGATGATTTTGATGAACTAGATTCTTGATGATTTTGTCATAACATACTATGTTATGTAGTCATTTAAGTATAGTATGATGATTTTTGGACTCTTGAGGCCATCTAAAGCCTCAATGTTTATGTACTTTCTCTTGGAACTTTTATTCTATGCATCTCAAAACGTATATGTCAATGTAATTTTGCGAGTTGAACCCTTACATGCAATGTAAATCAACATACTTCGCAATTTAGTGTTTAATGGTTTGAATTTACTTTGATGTACATGAATATTTATTTTTATATTTAAATTTGAATCACGGAATATTTTTATTTTTTATATTTAAAAACTTTGCCATGTAAATCCTATAATTTTCTGAACAAGAACTTATTAGCCATGGTTGTCCAAAAGACAAATGTCTGCACCTTCCTGCGAAATGTTAGGTTTTCATCCTGTGCTTATATAATTTAAAAGGGACAAGATCTGTGTTGTGGGCAGCTCAGTCATTCCTTACAATATTTGCATTTCTTTCTTTTAATTTTTTATGTTGCCTGCTCTTTCTTAGAGGCCTTTTATGACTGATCTTTTACCAAAACAAGGGCACCTTTTCATGGAGGATATATGCTGATTTTGGAGTCCTATTATTGGCACTAGAAACGCGCATCATCGGAGACTTCTTCCTTATCTTGTTATTGATCAATACCTTTTGGAGAAGTTCTTTTAAATGCATCTATTCCAGAAGGTTTTTTAAATGGATTTATTCCAGTGCTATTATTAGAGAAAAAAGGCACTTTTCTTGGAAGACCTTTATCATCATTTGGTTGGTTTATTTTAGGCTTACTCAAATGCCTATTTTCAAATGCTTTGGTGACTTTGTTGGATGGGACAAGTTATGCACAACATTTGGAAGCAATATCAGTTAGTAATGTGCCTTTATTAGATTATATAATGCACTTTTCCATGAAGGATGCTTGCTAATTTTTAAGTGTGCTATTTATGGCTATTCAAGCGCCTACCTTGATAATTGTTGACCTTGTTTAGAGGAAATCATATCACATTTATCAGTGGCTGACTTTAGACTGATATGACAGGTTGGATGGGTCACTTTTCTTGATGGGATACATATTGTTTTAGGAAGAGTTATTCATAGCTTAGAATTGAGCTTCACGTTAAGATATAAGGCTACATTAATGTAATAAAGTCACTTAAGTGACTTAGGTTTAAATTAGGGTTTTCATATTAGGTTTTTAATCATGTAGGGTTTTGGTCTCTCAAGCTCTTTATAAGAGTGAGGACCTTCAATGTAACATTGTACCGTCTCATAATAATATCATCATTCATTGTGTTGTGCGATACTAAGCACTCATGGATTCAGTGATGTAACTCTATCTAGGGCTTCTCGGCTATCAGTTTTCGTAACATGGTATCAAAATAGGAGAATGCCTAGGACTAGTCTTCTTAGTATGCTCTTCTCTTGCATCGCATGATGATCTCGAGAACCAGAAAAGTATGACTAGGTTAACTGGCAAGGTCGAGGGTAGCTCGGTTGAACACAACAAGAGAGAAGCTAACCATCATTGTGGAGTAGGAAATCTACCAGATCAATGGAAAGACACCACGAATTAATTTATCGGGTCAAGTAGCCACTCGCCATTATCTTCAAGCTGCCACTAAAGAAGCCGCCAGTCTGCTGCCTCTAATACTTCATTTCCATAGTGAAAGGCCACAGTTTGAGTTCAGGGTCTCAGAGTCCAAGAATGCAAAGGAAGTTCATCATTGAAGTTGTCGATCTATCTTATCCATTGTTCCTATCTGTCACGGGCCATACATCAGAGTATGTAGTCATTGATTCACTAGAGCCGCAACCACCCACGATTTAATTATAAAAAGGAAACCGCCCATCACCGTCTACAGCCGCCACATTATTTTTTTCAGTCGTCAAACCACTGGTGCTGATGTTGTCGTCGCCTACACGATTTATATTTTCTCTCTTTTTAGCCATCATTTCAAGTCTCAGTCACTGCCGTCCGTCGAAGGATCTACAGACGTCATTTTTTCTTTGCCATATGTACACCGTAATTCAACCAACAACTAATCCGTACAGTTGTTTCTCAGTCATCAAAACAATTTGTACCGTTTGTACAACGGTAATTTTTCAGTTGTTTCATTTCTTTTTCAACAAAAGGAATATGAATTCCAGTTTCCAAGAGGACAGATTTAAATATGGAGCTGAACATGAAGAAGTCTATTTGTTTTGGGTTTGATCTCGGGGTTACAACAACTAACAATACAATCAATGGAAAAGGGAAGAACTTTTATAATGTAATTATCACTAATGCAAGTCTTAATTTTGAAGAGCTTTTTAGTCGGAGATTTACGATGCTGACAAGCTGCAACAAGATGGGTCACACAGCCTGTGATGTCAGGTTTATCAAAGAAGAACCACCAGACATTGCCCGTGGTGTTGTCCCTACTGAAGAAAATTAAATTTCTGCATTTTAAGAAGCCAGTGCTTTGAAGACAAGAAGGAAGCAGTTAATAGCTGAATATGGATGGTTGTCCAGATAGTTTGGAAGTTGAGGATCTCGGGAATGATCCCTCATTAGTTGTTGATACATGCATGTGGATTGCAGTCTGCGTATGAGGTTATGAGACATGCATATGGATTGCTATCTAGTAATTGACTTCGAGGATTCATGATTCGGGAGATCGGGAAGGTGGAATCCAAGAACTTGAGAATTCAACTCAGGAGCTACACCTTTCCGAGGGTTATGAGGCAGCTTGATGGAGCTCAACCTAGTTCAGGAACTGTCTTCAAAGAAGAAACTTCTCAAGAGTGTCTACCTTTGTTTTTGTTTTCAGTTTATGTGTTTTTCAGTATATGCATTTGATTTCAGCATTGTACGCCTTATGAGGTGTGTTAAGATATAAGGCTACATTAATGTACTAAAGTCACTTAAGTGATTTAGGTTAAAAGTAGGGTTTTCGTATTAGGTTTTTAATCATTTAGGGTTTTGGTCTCTCAAGCTCTTTATAAGAGTGAGGACCTTAAATGTAACACTGTACCATCTTATAATAATATCATCGTTCATTGTTTTGTGCAATACTGAGCTCTCATGGATTGGGTGACATAACCCTATCTAGGGTTTCTTGGTTATTGGTTTTCGTAATAATTCATAGCTTAAAAGTGAGCTTTTCTTGGACTTTTCATGTGCTATTTTGAAGTGGATTTAGTTCCATATTTGAAGACCTCCTTCATGCTTCATTAGATGTGCTATTATTAGAGGAAAAATGCTGATTTTGGAGGACCAAGGATAACCTAACTTTGCCATATCTCATGCATATTTTCCAGGACAGATCTTGGGCTATTTTAGTAAGAAAAGGGTGTTTTATCTTGGAGGATCCCTCTGCTTTTTGGGGATATATATCCAGCATTGGAACCTTCCCGTGTTTGGAAGCCCTAGGCATTATTCTCAGCAGGGCTTGTTTTGGAAAAGCAGTCCAATTTTGGAATCAGCTTTCAGACTTAGAACAGATCCACAGAAATAAATACAAGGAGAAGCACAAGAGCAGATCATCAGTGCCATTCAAGTCCATCTCTCTTCAACTATCGAATCTTCTTCTTCTACAGTTTGATAGCTTCCTATTTTAACAAGGTCTTGAGCAATGACTTTCATACATCCCCTCTGGTTCCATGGGACAGATTTGTCTTGACTTGTACTAGAATTATGCACTAGCGTATCTAATTAATGAAAAGCAAGTTTATATGATTATGGAGTACTACTATTGCGAGAGTTCATTCAAAATAAAATGATCTCTTTTTTTATTCAATTTTTAGGACTTTAAATTAGAACTATTGAATCTAAAATTACCTTGCTGATTTTCTTCTTTTCACATTTCTCCATCACCCATTGAATTTGACACCAGTCACTCTCTTAAAATCTAAAATTCGAGTTCTAATATTTTCTTAGGGATAACCACTTGAAATAAACATGCACTTGTACCATGAATAGGGACACTTTACAAAGGACTACCCTTTACAAAGGACTGCCCTAAGAAATCCCATCCTCCATACCCCTTCTCCACCCTAGAAAAAGAAGGCTTCAAAAAAGTTTCAAACTCTAGAGGAGAAGACCTCAGAAATAGAAAAACAATCCTCAAAATATTCAGCAGATTAAACAACAATCTAGTAAGACCCACAACATTTTTTTGCCCTAAATCCAGAACCCCAATCCAAAAATAAAGCTTAAACTAAAAACCCTCCATGGGCCTAAACTAAAAACCCTCCATGGGCCCTCGTAAATCTAAACAAGTTAACATCAGAGCTGCATGTTGTTGATTCTGAAGAATTTGGAAATGGCACATCTCCAGCTTCAAAGGATGAAGAAATCTAGACTGAAAAGGACACCCCAAAGGAACCTCATAATAAAATCTTTGATGGATGGTGAGTCCTTGATGCAAGGGAAATGGATTGATGTGAAGAAAAGAAAGGAAACAAACAGCATTACTATTAAAGAAAGAAGCCCTCCAATTCTAGAAGACTTTTGGGATCCAACATTTTCCTTTGATATGGCAGCACCAACCTATTCAATAAAAGGAAAACCAATGGTCAAAATCAAGAAGAATAACTATCAACAGTTAGGCAATTTTGGGACTTCAAAAGAGTTGAGATAGGGTAAGTCATATTGCCTTGATGTGAGATACGGTCTATCCCAATTGATCAAAGCCTAGACCAATTGGACTCCAAGTGCGATGCTTTGATCAATACTACCAAGGGAATTGAGTTAGCAGATGAGAAGACAATAGGTCAAGAGGAGGAGGCAGAGGAACCTGCAACAACAACGGATGTTGATGTAGTGGGGCCAAAGAAAGCAAGCCAAGCTAGGGAGGCAAGAGGCACCCCAATCATTGTGAAGTCAAACCCTGAGGATTGACTCCCAAGCCTTAAACTTCATGGTGCACTTGTCTTTCTATGTTTCTTAAGAATGCTTAGATTATAGCCTCTTTGGGCATATGCTTATGGTTAGCATAAGTTAACTCAAATTCTTACTCTCAGATGGAAAAACAGAAGACACCTCTATATTTTTTGATATCAATGTGCCAGACTCTTTTGGACAACCTAACACCCAAATAGTGTGTACTTTTCTAGTGAATTTGGAAAGATAACTAGTTAACTTACAAAAAAAACAATGTAATCGCTTTTAGACGAGCAATTAAATTAGCAAAAAGGTGATCAATATACACGAATCAATGTATACCAGCCACCTTTTATGTGGTTGTGCTAGTATTTATCCAAACTCTTGTCCAAAGTTAGATGGACTAGAGAGTAGTTGTGCACCTTTGAGAATGAAAGACACCAAGTTCACCTTGCAAACATCATTGCTAAAGACACTAATAGGTATTAGATTTTTGGGTTACTCCGAAAGTGTGTACACCATATCGGGGGGTGCTTCATGAGATTTGGATACATGTTGTATGTTCAACCCCTAGATGGTCCGAGATGGATTACTGCACGAGAGATGATCTGTGATGGATATACATAGTTGAGATAGCTTGCTCAATGGATGCTTGACCTCGTGATGGAGTTGGATTGGCGTTCTTACTTTAGGTGTTGGAGATCTCTTAGCAGTTTGGTGGACACCCCTCATTGGGGCTCCATGGAGAGGCCACTTGCTAGGAGAACGCCCTACATGGGATGAGGAGAGTTTTGCAGCATCGAGGAGGAATTCAAATCCTAGTTGGCATGTGGCATCTTGGACTCTTGTTCAGAGGATTGAAGATGGATTAAGGATGCATGTGGCTTCAACAGTTTTCTTGTAGGGGTTAGCTGACCCAGCAGACTATATTGTTAAGGAGGATAGATCAAGTCTATGGAGGCTTGTGACAGAGGCATGTGGACTTACCTTCTATAGCTACATCATCTTGGAGACATTATTATGCATGACATCACCTTGGAAAATGACACATGTACTTTAGAGTGGACGTGTCACTTGTGTAATTAGCCTACAAGTGCTCTTTGTAGGTTGCTTGCAAGGGCTTGGACTTATTACCCCCTAACATGTAGGGGTGGTTTGATGATCGATGACTATATGATCTTCCATCACATCTAACAATTCCCCAAATGAAATCTATGATTTACCCATGGATATTTGCCATAAACAATTTCAGCTTGCTGAGATCAACATGTTATGTGTCAAAGATCGATGGGGATAGTCAGTTGACACCAATGTTATGACATATGCTTCTTAGATGACTCATGGTAAATTCTTTCTTATGTGTGGACATGACCATGAGGGGCCGATGGTGTTACTCTATAATGGCTCATGAATCCAAAATGGTTGTTTCAAAGCTAAGGATGCATTGTGGTGTGGTTATAATTTTTCCTTAGATCAAGTGTATGACCTTGTGATTCGAGTGTAACCCTAGGGATTTAAGTAAGTGTGTCACTGATTTCACATCATTTCCAACATTTTACCTAGCCATTTTTCATGCCATGTCATGTCACTAGCCATTTGACCCATTTCCATCATGTCCCCCTTTCATAATTAACTTATCATATGTTGTGTTCTTATTCCCATGTATGATGCCTAATCCAGAATTAAAAGAGACAAAGTACTCTAAGGGAAATGTAGCTAAATGATAAATGGTGCATGTGTGAGCAATACCCCCTTGATAAAAATCTAGGTTGCTTGTGTCTCGGGTTATCAAAGACAAATCTAAAACAAAGGGACTAAAAAAATAAAATAAAAGGTATCACGAAAAAGAGACACAAGGAAAGGGTAACTCAAGAAAAAGCTCACCATTCTAAGGCACATATGTGGAAGAAAAATCATTAACCCCTAGCTCTTGAAAGCTAAGGGGTAGACCTAGCACTTCATCACATTTCTATGATGGTTAATCCGCAAAAACCCTTCACTAGCATCACATTCATTTCATCACCCTCACCTTAATTAGAAACTTAGGAAATGCACTTGGCCTTTGGGGTGTAACATGAAATATGGATTGATTATGGTCACGCGATGGTAATAATAAGGTTAATGGGATAATTAATTAAAAGGTGATTGAGTTAATTACAAAAGTGCAATTGCTGACCTTTTCATGTTAATGTTCTACATTATTTGAAGGTATTTTTCCTAATTTATACACTATTTCCAAGGTTACACGAACCGTGGGTACAATCAGAATCGGTTGAAGAATCCGATACGGGTGCGGCACTCATCCTAAAATTAGGAATCGAGGATTCGGAACCCTAACCCTAATCAACCCTAATTATCCTACATTTATCCTACGTAAACAGCTTTAGATTAGTCAAAACAAGGTGGAAGAATCAGATTCTGAAGAATTCGATTTGGGTGCAGTAGGCCTAGGGTTGAATCCGGTAACTGTGACTATTTCCATTAGGGCTTCCCAGTGATAACCAAGATATTTTCCATAGTCTATCACTTGGATTGGATTGTATTTATGATGTATAGTCTCCATGTGATGAGTACCCTCCTTGTACACAAATTCGAAGGCACACGTGGTACCTTTTGACATTTTTTTGATGGGACGTTTCTTTTGGAAGGGAAACCTAACTTCAAGAGCAGTTATCTTTTGATAGAGTGTCCAGAATTTTGCCATCTCAATGGCAGTAGAAGCAAAGTGGCCATGGGATTTCCGAAAAGTGGTTTTAATAAAATATATGATAAATGTTGAGGAAGCTGGCAATTTCAAAATTGTTGCCTTGAAGCACTCATCGTTTTTCTTTGACCACTTGATTTATGGAGTGCCTCACCTATTTGGTCCACACATGCCACATATTCTCCACTTAAGGAAGGTGTGCCCTCCTATTTTTGGCATGTAGAAATGCTCTCTCTTCTTGGAATGAGGATTAATTGGATATTTTATATAGGTGGGGTAACAAACCACTTATTTTATATATTTTTTATTATGTCATGAGGAGGTGGTTAGGGTTTTGGTATTTTGACCACGTCATGAGGAGGTTTTATTATTTTTCTATTGAGGAGGGAGTTAGTCTCTCTTCCTATAGAAAAGACACTCCTCTCAATGTAAACTTGCTAGAACTTGGAGAATATAATTGCTCTTGCTACTATTTCTTAGTTTTCTTTGTGTTAGGGTATTGGGTAAATATTGAAGAAGTTAGTTGGAACTATAGGTGCTTGGTGTTAGCCATGGAGTTCATCCACAAATGGTGAATGTTTGCATGGAAAAATTGGAGTAAGCTCTTTACCTTTAAATTTCAAAATCTTGCTAATTTTATTTACTAGGTAGCATTATACTCAACTCATGATATATGTTACTTATAGTAGGATTGGTAATCTTTGAAAGCAGATTTTCTTTGAGGATATCATGATTGAATGTAGCCTTGGGATAGGAAGAATCGCATATTTGGTTATCAAAGACTAGGAGAAGGGTTTGAGCTCTTCTACCCTCTCCTACTTTTGGATTACCAAATCTCCACATGCTTCCTTTATGACCCCATTTCCCTCTCTTCAAGCAACTAGGCACCAATCAAGAGATTCACCAATCAAGAGATTTAATTCCTTCTTTTAGCCATATTGTTTAATTTCTTTCTTTTAAAGTTTTTTCTAAATCTAGAATAAATCTTTCATCTCAAGCATAAGATTAAGCAAAAGAATTAGGAAGAGTTAGTTCAAATCCTCTTTTGAGGGCTTCAATTCATTTATTTTCATTAACACCATATGTTTCATGATTTGCATGGTTAAAATTTATCTTTATGGTAACTTTTTGCTTGTTGTTTATTAAACAACATATTTGAGGTGAATGTTAGTTATTGATTTAATCCAATTTATCCTAGATTAGTTATTTTATTCATCATTCAAATGGGATTAAATTTTTAACTATTTTGAGTCATTTTCCTTTGCATTATCTATAGCACTCTTGTACAATTTTAATAAAATTCTTCAAATCTTGAAATCCAGGATGTCCCTTCAAACAATTATTTCATATTTTAGTTCATAAACTTTTCTAACTCACAACCATAATGCATCCCTAACAAATTTTGCAACCTGATTTGATTTTCCTCATCTCTAGACACTTAGTTGCTTTTAGGGAGTCCCCCTTGTGATTGCATCTTCATCCAAGTTACTAAAGTGAAGGGAATTATTTGCTAAGGTGATAATGGCATTACTTCCATAGTTGCACATAACTACACCTAGTGAAGACCTTGCACCCTACAGTGTTAGTTTTTGTGGCAACGATACCCACATAGTATTGTTGGCCTCCCTTAAATCTCGTATAAATATATGAATGGGAGAGTCTTTCCATTCATATAATCATCTATATCTTCTCTTTGTACTTGTCTTCTTGGAGAGACTCGCTAGGGTTCATGAACTCATGAGGAAAGGTTCATGAATTCATGAGGAAACCCTAAGAGAAGCTATGGAAGGGAAAGAAGATGTCTTAGGTTGGAGTTGTAACTTGTATCTTGTAACTAGGGTTTTCTCTTATGGAGGAGACGTTGGAGATGAGGGCCACCATATCACTTGTGTGTGTTCATTCTTATTCACTCTTATATAGAGATGTGACGAAGAGAGGAGTGTGCACTAGCCTCTCTCTCTCTCTCTCTCTCTCTCTCTCTCTCTCTCTCTCAAACTTCACTTGTACTTGTATTCTCTCTTTCTCTCTCTCTAGGCACAAGGGTTTCTTGGTCTTTTAGAGTTTCTTGGAGCATCTTGGAGTTCAAGAGTTAGGGTTTATCCCTTCAAGTTTGGAGATTAGGGTTTTGTGAAAAAACCCTAGGGTGGATTGGTGAAGAAGAAAAGAAGAGGATGACGTCTTTCCTTGGAGGTTGTGTTGGAGAGATTTCTCCACTTGGATCTTCTTGGTTGAGCTAGGGCTCATTGATTTACCCTAGCTAGGGACTTTTGGATAGTTGGAGTTTTTGTACTATCCTAGTACTTCATCTTAAGCTAATAAATGAAGTTTCTAGCTGTCCATGTATTGTCCAATTTCCAGATTTTAATTTTAGTTATATATGTTCTTTATGCATTGTTATTTAGAGCTATTTATGTCTTGTTGATTTGACATAAGTAAAGGGGCAAATTGTTAAGGGTTTTAACATCTAAGAAAGAATATAAGGGGTTGATCTTACTGTTGTTATACTACTATAATTATGCTATAAAAGTACATTTTCAGATCTGGTTATTAAGGGGCTGAAACTTATCTCATTGTTTGGTATCTTTTCTCCTTGAATTGCCATGAAGTGTGGGGTTGTTTGAAGCATAGTTGTCACACTCAAACTCAGTAAAGACTCAGCTGGCCTGGGACTCAACGAGACTCGGTGACTTGAGAAAGACTTGGCAAAGACTCGACAAACACACAAAAAAAACTCAAAATATAGTCAAGGGAAGTCTTGTCGAGTCTTGGTGAGTCTAGCCAAGTCTAGCCAAGTATTGGTGAGTGGTGAGTTCAAGGCCAAGTATGAGGCGAGTACTCAACCAAGCTAAGACTTGCAACTCTTGGCCAAGTCAAACTACACCAGTTTGGAGTGTATTATTGTGATCTTTCAACTATTGTTTTATACTATAATTTACAGTAGTCCTAAGGCTGAAAATTATGCGGCTAAGATCCGGAAAACCTTCTAGAAAGAAGATGAAATTTCAGTTTTGCATTAATTGCCCAATTGCATGAAATTTCAATAATAGGCAATAAATTAATCAAAGCAACTGTCGATGATTCCTAAGTTGTACACCGTTCATATGTATACAAAGTTACAAGGTAATTGAAGACGTAGAGAGGGACCCTACCATAGTAGATGCAATGCAGGGGCGAATCCATGAATTTGTGTTACTCTTTTTGACAAGCAACACAAGCAAAAAATGGTCTCTACAGACCCTTGATTGAGGAATAATCGCATTCGAGGTTTTAAGCCCTTGATCGAGGAATAATCGCATTTGAGGTTTCAAGCCCTCAATTGAGGTTTTAAGCCATTGAAACCTCGTGAAGCCCTCGATGAGTCGATTGAGGGCTTAAAACCTTGATCAAGAGTCTCCAACCACAATTGATGGTTTAAGTCAAAATAGAACCTCAATCAAATGTTTCTAAAAGCCCTCGATTAATGTAATTCAAAACCCTCAATCGAGGTCTAAACTAGAAGCCAAGAAATCCCTTCATGGAGATACAACTTCCAACAGGTGAAATCCCGTCATCTCTTCCACGGAAGGTCCCAGACTTAGTGCCTGTAAATTTGTTATTGAATCCTGCATCCAATGGTATATAGTTTTTTTATTTCAATTCCATACTATATTTTTATTTTATTTTGTTATAAAACTTATACTAAAACAAAAAACAAAAAATAAAAACAAAAATTCTCCCCAAGTGGTGAAATCCCCAAAGAAAAATAAGTATCTTAAAAATTACACAGCGAAAAAATTGGAATTACTATTTGGGATACCCATATATGTTTACTCTTCAAAAGGTTATTTCTACTTTTTGTTTTACTTAAACGGAAGAAAAAGATTGATAAATCACCTTAACAGAAAATACAATTTTTCAAAAAAATCAAAGTATGTGGGATAAATTACTTTCTGTACAGTTCATGTAAAAAAAATTGAAAATTATATATTTAACTTTGAAATAGTTGTTGGAAACAGAAATCACTTGTTAATTTTTCTAAACACTTGCAAAAACAAGCATATAATTAAATGCAAATCTGAAACATTAATGTCATTAACATTATTTTTTTAAATACCATTAAAAAGATAGCACATTCTCTACAAATTGTCATTTCACTGCACAGCAAAATTCTTAAGACATACATGAGTTTAAAGAACTTCGATGTAAAACATACATAAAATATCAGATTTTCATCAGCACATTTTAATAAAAAGTGTGACACATTATGGATTCACCTACTGAGATGACATAACATAGCAGATGTGATGAAACATTACTATTTGTCCTTTCCTGATACGGAAGCAATCGTCAATAGCACACGTTTTTATTGTCTAGTAATTCAAACAATTACTGTGCATCCCTTGGATTTTGATGGTTAGGAATCAGGATACAGGATATATAACTGGTTACCACTGAAACTTCCATATGTATGCAGTGCAAGTCATGTAGTTTGCAGAGTTTTTGGGTTAAATTCATTTCTTTCTCGAACAGCATGGGTAAAACTGGAGCGATTATCTCAATATATTGTAGTAGAAGTTCTTCATGGGGGAGAATATTGGAATTAGACTTACCCGTTCTTCCACAGCTTGAGAGATATTTAGGGACTGGGGGATGTGAATGAAACGGATATGGCTCCCCCTTACAAATATCAGAGGAAGCTTCTTCTCCACACCCTGCAATGTGAATGAAAGCAGAAAGGCAATGGCAAGGGCGCCGAAAATTCAAATTTCAATTTTGGATTTTTAAATAATAAATTCGAATTCATATTAAAATGAGGTGAAGAAAAAGCAAATACCTACCTGGACGTCCTCTATAAGGGAATCCTTGATTATCACGCTGCAAAGTAAAAACAGATTAACAGGGGTGAGAAGAGGAAGGTGTGGTTAAGGGTGAAGTAAATATAATGGAGTGACTAACTTGATGGCGTCATCGCAGTCATCGAGCAGGCCTCGAATGCAGGTGTCGTTGCGCAGTTCCAGTAATAGCTCCGTTCCAACCAGTGCCTGAATGGCACACGCCAAACTCCTCTCCGACCGTCTAAGTTTAAGATTTTTCCTTCCCATCCTCCCTCCCTCGATGTATTCAGATGGAATAGTAGCAGTGCGCGCCGCAGGCACCAGTAATGACAAAGCCAGGTCAATGCTGTATTTTAGTAAAGGTACGATCACAGCAAAATAGTACCTGATCGAAATTGAAACCTTCGAAGGCTTCGATCCTAACAGGGGTAATTCAAATAAAATAAAACTAGCATACCCCATCCCAAGCTGGGAATGAAACGCCCCAACCGAAAAAGAAAAAAGTTGTGTGCATGTAGATAATATAAGCTTATGGGTTGAAAAAAGAAAAAAGTTGTGTGCATGTAGATAATATAAGCTTATGGGTTGAAAGCAAGTATAATGAATCTAGTAGTTGATAAAATTTAAAGGAAAATTCTAGTGCAAGTATCAATAAGCAATAAATAGAAACATATATAATCAATGGCAAGTAAAATAAAATGTAAATTAATTTGTCATACCAAAAAGTATACATATGTGAGTAAAACAATAAAGAGCTTGGTAGTTATTAAGTTTGGCTCTAATTTTATTGGCAATCAACATTGGTATTTTTATTTCATGGGGAGTGCAGGGATTGAGGGATGAAATTTTAAGTGTGAAAGGGACACAGAATGAAGGCGTGCCTTTTCCTTTTTTTGAAGTGTGACATATGAAGTATCTTTCATCTTTGCATAGTAGGTGAAGGAGAACCATGGTGCAATTTGCATTCCTTCTAATGCTGGCATGACATTACCATGAAGGTCAAGCCTTGACGTCCACCAATGTCAATGGTTGACCTTGTTAATGTCAATCCTTGGGATTTATGGATAGTCAATGCCCAAGTCATCTTGAGGGGGATTTATTTCTTGTTACTTCGATTTATGGGTGGAATTGGCATGTGCTTTGGTTGAGATTGGTCCCATTGAGAGCCAATGTATTTATCAAATGCCACGAAAACATAGGATGACAACTTAGAAGGGCTACATCAAGGTGTGTATACAATTTGCATGACCACTCCAAGTGCACCATTTACTAGTCCTTATTGGAGCCATAAATTGCAAGATAGCATAACTCGTTGCCCCACGCATAGCAATATTTAGTTTTCTAGTTGATGGTCATCATCTTGTTGTGCATCTGAACCATTGGTGAAATATGGGACGGATCGTGCAATAGGCATAGCCAATGCTTGGAGCATGTATTTGGTATGATTGTTTGCAAAAATGTTTGTTGCAAAGAGATGGATTGTTGTGTCAAAGTTCGAACACTCCTTTGTTGACAAGAATCTATTACTCTGGACTAGAGGAGGCTCTAGTCTTCCAAGATTGGTGTAGCATTGTGGATATTTGCCAATAGCTACCAAAAACAAAGTTGGGTGACATTAGTGTCCCTTTGATGGAAGATTGTTTCCAAAATGATGATAGTGGTAAAGTCCATCCACATAAAGTTTGTGTAAAGGTGCATCAATTGTGCTCTATGAAATTATACTCTACTAAATCATGTGACAAAATCAAAAGTGGGGAATTTATTAATATTTGCTCCTAAAATGGGAGAGGAAAGATTTAAAGGGTTATCAAGACTCAATGCTTTGATTAAAATGTTTGTACCAACTTGGAATGTTGCACTCACAATCTACCAATGATTAAGTGAAAAAGTGTCTATATGTAACTTAAAGACATTTTTTTGCTTCCATGGCTTTTATATTTGTTGAGTTCTATCCTAATTGAAATTCAGCCTAAATGAATATATACATTATACTTAGATTCATGATTTAGTGAAAGAAGAAACATTGTTTTAGAAAAATAAATTAAGAGATCGAATAAGTGAAAAAAGTGTCTATATGTAACTTAAAGACACATATTTTTGCTTCCACATCTTTTATCTTTGTTGAGTTCCAAGATCTATCCTAATTGAAATTTAGCCTAAATAAATATATACATTATATACTTAGATTCTTGATTTAGTGAAGGAAATATTGTTCTAGAAAAACAAATGAAGAGATCCTTCAAAATGACTTTGGAGGAATTTGGGCTCATGACTTCAAATTTGACACTTGGCTCTGAATGCTTACGCTACCATGTGAAAAGTGTTAGAATTTTAATTGCAATAACAATAAGGATCATTGAAAGATAAACAAGCACAACATGAACAAAAGTATGCAACAAATATATCATCAGAAAACCCTCTCGGGGCAGAAAAACCCAGTAAACTTCTTTTATACAAATTTTGCAAAAAGTACAATAGTATCCCTTGTGCAAAGACCAAAAACAAGAAGACTACAAAAGCAGCTATCCACTTGACTTTATCTCTCCCAATGATCCGAGCTCAATGTGTGAGTGAGGTGACCAAATGAGGAGGTCGAACTCCTCTTTTATACTAGACAAAACTCTTGACCTTTTTACTAATTAGGTCGACTTGACTCTCCTAAATGGGCCAACCTGTACACTTTACAATAAAATATTATTTTCTGGAATTTTCTAGGCCGACCTAACAATTAGGGTTTACATTGACTTGTTCATTGACTTTTACATAATTAATTACATTGATAATAATCTCTGTAGGGTGTACAATACAAATAATACAAATAAGAATATCTTCTGAAGTTACATTCTTCAACACTCCCTCTTAACAAGGAAGGTATTATCAGTCATCATCAACATCGTTTTCCAGTTGCTGCACTTCTTGTACACAGACTATTGACATCTGCATCTCTCAAATCTATATGTCATAAGAAGTTCCATAGAGCCATCCCTTTTTCATGTTGGATGTGACCTAGACCATGTCTAGGGTTTTCACACACAGAGCCAACCCTCTTTCATGTTGGATGTGACCTAGACCGAGTCTAGGACTTTTCCACTCTAAATGATCTCCCGCAGCTAAGCAGACCAGGAGCATCATTACAGGACCTGTGAATGATCTTCCGCAGCTAAGCAGACCAGAAGCATCATTCCAGGACTTTCCACAATGCCAGTCCTTTTTCATACTGGATGTGACCTAGATCAAATCTAGGATTTACCACCACAGTGCCAGTCCTTTTTCATACTGGATGTGACCTAGATCAAATCTAGGATTTTCCACCACAGTGCTAGTCCCTTTTCATACTAGATGTGACCTAGATCAAATATAGGATTTTCCACCACAGTGTTAGTCCTTTTTCATATTGGATGTGACTATCCTCATCCACGAACCGAGCAAGCCATATGGTGGGTCCAGCCCAGGAGCTTCCATTACGTTGCACACTGCAACCACCTGCGTTACCTCACCGCTCGTCCAGATCCTCTTATAGCCAAGGAGACTCAATTACATCGCATGACCCGTGACTACGTGCTACTTAACCGAGCTCATCGCTCCCTCTTGATATGAACCACTCCAGGCTTATCCCTGAAGTATTTAAACTTCCCTCTTGATAGAGGCTTGGTCAACACATCGGCTATCTGCTCTTCTGTTGCTATATACTGGAGCTTCACTGCTCCCTTCTGCACCATATCTCGAATATAGTGATACCTGATCTCGATGTGCTTCAACTTGTCATGGAACACAGGGTTCTCCGACAAATTCACACAACTCTAGTTGTCACAGAAGTTACAAGTCCCCTCCATATAGAGATCAAACAGTCCTGATAGTAACTCTCAAAGCCACACTGCCTCGCAGCTTACCAAACAAGTTGTCATATACTCGTCCTCGGCTGTACTGAGTGCCACACTCGTCTGCTTCCTACTGAACCATGAGATCATACATGATTGTCATGTCCCAAATTTGGTATTGGGTCACAATGGCCTAATCACATTGGCCCTATTCATTAGAGTTTGTCAAATTGATGCTAAAGGTCAAATAATTGCCAAGGAGGAAAATTACTAGTTTCCTAAGTTTGGGGTGGAAGCTTTGGGATTTGGAATAATGGGGATAATAAATGATGTTTGAACATTAGAATGGCATAAATATTTAATAAAGGAGCTAAATAAATATATACAAGTGAAAATCAAAGTGGCATTTCATCATGAAAACACATGGAGGAAGTGGGACCCACATATGGCTAGATTTCCCCACTACACTTGGCATCATTCTCTCACCAATTCGAATTCAAGGTGAATGGTAACATACTTGGGGGAGTCCAAAAGGTATTATTCACTGCATGACTCATCCAAGGTCGAAATATAGAGGAAGATTAACTCCCATGGAAGAGGAAGAGGCAATTTGGAGCTAGTGAGACACTTGGGCTAGATTCCCTAGCTCTATGACAACAATGATGAAGATGCTATGACACCTATGACACAAATCAGACCTGAAGGCTGACATATGACATATATGACATGTCAGGGCTAAAAATAGACTCCAAGAGGGCGCTTAAGGGTGTTAGGGCAGCTAAGATGCTTCCACATGTGATTTGGTGGAAGTGGGAAACCAGGAATTGTTGTACAAGTGGCGTTCTTTGGAATCTCTTCCCAACTTGAGTTGGCATGAGTCTCTTGGAAGGAATTCAACCCATGGAGGACATTAGAAGTTTATAAATGTCAATAACAAATAATAAAACCAACTTTTGATCATTTGTAGAATTTGCAATTGCATTTGTGAAGAGGGAGAGCTAGTGGATGAATAGTTTCTTGCCTTGGCCAATTTCGAGGGTGAAAGATTCCCATCCAAGTTGGTAATTGGAAAGGCCATTCAGACCTTTCATTTGGAGCTTTAATGGAGTCTTTATTTGTAGGTGTAAGCTACAGGGCAGCTCATGGTTTCTTCTATTGCAGCTCACTCCTTCAACCATTTCCAGTTTTGATGGCATATTCTTGATCCTTGAGGGAGGGCGTTTTTGGTGAGCTATTGTACTCTTTGGGGGAGATTTTAATGCCCCATTTATTTATTAATATGAATTAAATACTCTGTTATTCATCTCTAGAAAGTTTCAGGTCGAAATTCCAAGTAGAAATGTATAAATCTCAATTTTAATGAAAGAACAGTGCCATTTCCCCACTACCTTGTTGTGAATCAATGTAATGTTGATGATTTCGAATGAATGGATTATTCTCTGATATATTTTTTTATCAATATACTGCCATGGATGTCTTCTACATGTTTCATGTATTGTACTTGAGCATTTGAAGCATTTTTAATCGGTTTAGTTGTATTGGGAGGTGAAATAGTGCCATTTCCCCATGGGTCGAATTGGGGATTTTTGCAGTTGAATGGGAGAGGGTGAGAACAGTTGTAATGATCCATTAATGGTGCATATGAGACTTTAATAACATACTTAACACTTTACATACCTCTGTTCATAAATTTGATTGGGTTTGGAGGCATTTGGGAAGTCATTTTCAGTACTTACCCCATGGGGATTTGAACCCCAAATTACTAGTAAAATTGCATAATTGGTCCAGAATCTTAAGAGAGTTTACAAAGGTCTTTTGGTGGCCATATGTCATCCATAAACATCATATTCAAGTTCTAATATCATCCATACACCTTCCTTGAAGATTTGAAGGCATTTGGAGTCAATTTGAGACCTAGAGACCAATACTAGTCAAAGGGAAATCACTAGTAAAGTTACCTACATTGATCAGAATTGAAAGAGGATTTGCAGAAGTAGTTTAAAGGTCCAAAGGCATCCCTGAAACACATATTTATGTTCTAATATCATTAATATACCTTCTCAGAAGATTTGGGATCATTTGGGACCTAGAGATCCAAACTAGTCAAAGGTCAAACTAGGGAAAAAAAAGTGAAAAATTGCCATTTTAATAAAATTCCTAAGAAGGGACATTACAATGATCCCAAACTGAAGCAGTCTCCTGATGTGCTCTTTCTATCTGTGACACTATTGGCCCAATCCACATCAACATAACCCTGTAGGTTAACCTTTATGATCTGATGCATATCTGAGGCCATAATCAATTGTACCCTTCAGGTACCTCAGCACATGCTTTGCCGCAACTAGGTGAATGTGTCTCAACTTTACCATATACTGACTTAGAGTGTTCATCACAAAGCATAAGTTTGACCTCGTATTCGTCAAATACATCAACGAACCAATCATCTGTCGATACATTGTGGCATCCACCAGTTCTGAAGTAGTATCACTCAACAACTTCATATTCGATGCCATGTGTGTGGCCATGGCCTTACAACTCATCATCCCAAATCTCTTTAGGATCTCTACTGCATACTTTCCTTGACCTAGGAAAATTTCCTCTGGATTCTGCCATACCTCAAGACCTAAGAAGTAATGCATCATGCCTAGGTCTTTCATCTCGAACTCAATGACAAGCTTCTTGTTTTTTTTTGTTATGAGCTTCTCTTCACCTATCAAAAACAAGTCATCTACATATAACAGTGGAATCACAGGATTTCCTTCCTCAACCTTGTAGTAAAGGTTGGAGTTTGCTTTACTCTTGGTAAAGCCCAAGCTCGTCATAAACCCATATATCTTATCGTACCATGTCTTGGGTGCATGTTTCAATCTGTACAAGGCCTTTTTAATCTGCACACATGAGTTTGCCTGTCATGTGTCTCGAAGCCTAATGGTTGCTCCACATACACTTCCTCTTCCACTATGCCATTTAGGAAGGCAATATTCACATCCATCTGATGTACCTTTCAATTCATCACTTTGGTGATAGCAAATACATACCGGATTGAAGTGTATCTCGCTACTAGATCAAATGTCTCCTCATAATCAATACTTTCTTTATGGGAGAAACCTTGAGCCACGAACCCTACCTTGTATTTCTCGACACTTCCATATGTTGCATGTTTAATCGTGTAGATCCATTTGGAAGACACTACTGACTTCCCTTCTAGTCTCAAAACTACCTCCCAGACATCATTCTTCATGATTGACTAATACTCCTCAATCATAACATCCTTCCAGACTTTTTGTTCAACAGCCTCTTCATAACTGAAAGGTTCAGCATCAATGATGTCACTTAATAGCGCCATATAGCTGGAGTAAGTTCGAGGTCTCTTGCTTCCTTCTAGAGCACCATACTTTTATGCATCCTGGATAAGCTCTCGTGACCAACTTGGTTTTCTCTTATGTGAGTTCACTTCTTTCAGTGGATCTATAGGTTTATGTGGCTCAGTCATATCATGATCCTCAGGTTTTTCTGGAACTTGTTCTTCCATTACTGTTTCTCGAACCCTGGGGATCTCAGGTTCTTCATCATGCTCCTCACCTCAGTGAATATTCCTTGACCTGTTGAAAGTTGTGTCTTCATCAAAGGTTACATCTCTGATGGTCTCGATATTCTTGAAGCCTGATATGTATATTATGTAAGCCTTTGATGAATCACTATAACCGACGAAGATTCCTTTCTTTCCTAAGGGCTCCAACTTGGTCCTCTTCTCTTTTGGAATATGAATGAATACTGGGCAGCCAAATATTCTAAGATGGTTGACTTATGGCTTGTCTCCTGTAAATATTTCTTCTAGTGTCTTGTTCTCAAGAACTCTGTGAGGAGTCTTATTTTGAACATATACGGTTTTCCTTGCAGCTTCTGTCCATAAGTGCATAGGAAGGTCTTGATCATGAATCATGGCCTTTTCTGCTTCCATAATTGTTCTATTCTTTCTTTCTACGGCCCCATTTTGTTGTGGATCATAGGGAGTTCTCATCTCCCTCTTAATCCCTAAGTCTTTACAAGACTATTTAAATTCTCCTAAAGTAAATTCACCTCCATTATTTGTTCTTAGAACCTTTATTTTCTTTTTAGTTTGATTTTCCACAAGGGCTTTAAACTCCTTGAACTTGTTAAATACTTCATCTTTGGATTTTAAGAAACATATTCATGTTTTTTCTTGAATAATCATCAATAAATGAAACATAGTAGACATACCCACTTAATGAGTTGAATGACATAGGCCCGTAACCATCTGAATGTATAAGCTCCAAAATCTCATTTGCTTTGTTGTCGCTATTTGGAGATGGTTTCTTCACATTATTTCCTTTTACACATCCCTTGCATATGCCTTCATCCTTGGTTTGGATCTTGGGTAGTCCATTCACCATCTTGCTTACAATTGGTAATGCTTTGTAGTTGATGTGAGAAAATATTCTATGACACAATTCATTTGGTTCCATAGTTTCATGAACCAAAGCTTGTTCTGGATGTCCCTTGAGTTTGTATAGTCCTCCCTCTTACACTCCAATTACTACCGCATCATTTATTATTTTACCCTTGGGCCACATAAGTAATTGACCATCCACAAATGCTAGTCTAAATCCTTTCTCATCTAGAGTTGATATGGAAAGTAAGTTCTTCTTCAAACCGAGTACATATAGAACATCCTTCATTTTGATAGGCTTTCCAGATTCAAGCTTATAGGAAGCTTCTACTACCCCTTTGATGGGATATTGATAATCATCTCCTAGCTTCACCTTGTGAGGTGACTCCTTTTCGGTAAGGTTGTTGAGAGCATCCTTGTAACCTGTCATGTGTTTAGATGCACTGCTATCAACAAGCCAATCATTATTACCAAGTACAATTGTACCTATCAATGCTTATATCAAGACATATTCTTCGTCACTTGAAGAATCCTTTCTTGCTTTCTCTTCATCCTTTGCAGCATGAGCATGATGTCTTTTCTTGCTCTTCTTCTTGAATCCTTTCTTCTTGGGACAATTTCTATAGCCATGCCCTAAATCATCACAATTAAAGCATCTAATATTTGAGAATTCTTTAGTAGTCCTCTTACCTTTGTATGATTTCTTATGATGATGATCTTCTCTCTTTCCTCTCTTGGTATGAGTTGTCAAGGCTTGATTTTCTTCGTCTCTTAGCTTTTATTCTTTGGAAACAATCCTAGTTTCTTCTTGAGTGCAAGATTCCAAGAGTGTACTGAATAAAATAAGTTTCTTCCTTGCGCATATTCCTTGAATATATGACTCCCATGATCTTGGAAGACCATTTAAGGTAGTCATTATTAGTTATGCATTTTCTACTTCATCTCCAATTGCACTTAACTGATATTCGATGCTCGAAAATCTTGTGAAGTAGGATTGTATGCTTTCATGTTTTGCATCTTCACATCCTTGAGTTGAGTCCTCAAGGTCATCTTCCTATTGATGTTGGTTCCTTCAAATAGGCCTTTTAATGCATCAAACATATCTTTCGGGGTCTTCAGAGAAGAGATGTGTGGGATCAAGTGGTCCTTGATGGAATCAACTATGATCCTCTTAGATTTGATAAGATTCTTCTTGTGCTTACCCTTCTCTTCATCTCCCTATGGCTCCACAACTACCTCTGTAACATACATGTCCAATTCATGCTCTTCTAAGATGATCATCAACCTATACTTCCATGCTCGGAATTTCTCTACTCCTTCAAGTTTATCCTCAAGCTTGGTGTTGTTTGGATTTTGATAAAACCTCAAATGGAAATAGAATAGCTCACCAAATGAGATGCTCCAATCAGAGGTTGACTTCTTGAAAAACTGGTTGTAGGGTGACCTAGGGTTTGTCAGAGAAACCCTAAATTTTCAACTTTGGGACCTTGAAAAACTGTTTGGAGGAAAAGATGTGCCTCCCGAAGGCGAGCTGAGCAATGTAATTATTTTCCTGATTCTGTGAACATATCCTCCAAAAACTTGATGCCCTAGTTCTCCAAGCTACAGTGGTGGGCCCAAAAATGAAAATTCTCATAATGAGATTCTACTTCGATAGAAAGATGCGCCCTAGTGAGGTGAGTTGAGTCCGCCCTCTTTTTCAGCTAATATGTGGAGACATCTTCCGCGGATAAGGAATCCTAGTTCTGTAGTTGCAGTAGCTGCACAATGTTCTCTTTCATACTAGCTATGATACCATGTTAGAATCCTAAGTGCAATAACAATAAGGATCACTTAAAGATAAACAAGCACGACATGAACAAAAGTAGACAACAAATTTATCTTGGGAAAACCCTCTCGGGGCAGAAAAACCCAGCAAAATTGTTCTATATAGATTCTGCAAAAAGTACAATAGTATCCCTTGTGCAAAGACAAAAAACAAGAAGACTCCAAAAGCAGCTATCCACTTGACTCTATCTCTCCTAATGATGCGAGCTCAATGTGTGAGTGAGGTGACCAAATGAGGAGGTCGAACTCCTCTTTTATACTAGACAAAACACTTGCCCTTTTTACTAATTAGGTCGGCTTGACTCTCCTAACTGGGCCGACCTGTACACTTTACAATAAAATATTATTTTCTATAATCTTCCAGGCCGACCTAAGAGTTAGGGTTTAAATTGACTCTTTCAATGACTTTTATATAATTAATTACATTGATAATAATCCCCGTAGGGTGTACAATACAAATGACTAAAATAATACAAATAAGAATATATTCTGAAGTTACATTCTTCAACAAAAAGATTCCATCATACACTAGCTTAAAATTATCACTAAGATTCAACCAAAGTGAACATGTTAGGTGCATTGGAATTTGTTTAAAATTATCGGTGAGATTTGTCCTCAAGTAGATTATTGGTTACCTCAATCTAAATAATGGTAATATGTTAAGGTTATTTGAACATAAAAATTATATATATTCTGGAAATTATCACACTAATTATAGAGCAAAAACTTTAATAAATTAAGAAGATTTATGGTTGTCTTTGCAACCATTCATACATGAGCATTATTAAAAAATTAAGAAGATTTATAGATATCTTTGTAACCATTTATAAATTAGCATTGTTGATATTGCATTGGTGATATTTTCAAATTATCAAAGTGATTAGAGAACCGAAACTTTAGTGTATGGGTTAAACCTATGTCATATGACAAGTTTGTATAAAGGGTAGTTTGTTTGGCCTACAATTCTCTTTTCACCCCACTGTTACGTCTGGTTCACTAGTGGCATAGTTTGGTTTGGACGCTATGTATTCCACTTAAACTTAGATGTTTTTTGTGGCTGATCCTGGACAACCGTATTCTCACCTGGGACAATTTAATAAAGCGTGGATTGATCGGGCCTGACAGATGTGTATTGTGTGGATCGGCGGGGGAAACTATCAATCACCTTTTTTTCGATCGCTCTTTCTCTCGGGATGTTTGGAGGGTGGTATGCTCACGATCCGGGTGTTATTTTTCTTGGAATCGTTATTCTTTTTTGGAAAATTTCCATATATCGTCCCTAACGGGTTCGTTGTCGGTTACTTTACCTGTCTTCACGGCGTGGGAAATCTGGAAAGCTTGGAATCGGTTGATCTTCAAAGGTAAAGTGCCCAACCGTTACTGGATATGTTGTCGGGTTGTGGCTTGTCATTTGGAGGCTTTAGGGGCTTCGGCAAGGGGTGCGATATGTCAGCTTCGTACCCTTCGCCCGACGCCTTGTCTGGTGGTCTCCTATCCTTGGGGTGCTTTTGATGGAGCCTCTCAATCATAATCTCGGTGTAGTGGTGCTGGGGCTGTGGTGCACCTTTCCGTTTCTCGCAGGCTTTCTGTTTGGATGAATTGTGGCGAAGGTACTAATACCAAGAGTGATCTCATTGCACTCTGGTTACTTCTGTATGTCTCTTCGACGCGAGATATCCCTCTTCTCCTTGTGCGGGGGGCCTCTAATGTAATCATCACCTGGGCTCGTTTGGAGTGTTCTTTGAAGGTCATTCAGCTTGACTTTTGGTTAAGGGACACTAGGCATCTTATTAACTGTTTTGGTCAGATCTCCTTTGTTCATGTGTTCAGAGAACATAATTCTTTGGCCGATTCTCTCTCAAAACGTGCGCTATCTGTTCCGGAGGGCAACATTTTTTTGGAGGAGTGGGATGATAATATTTTTACTCGACCAGACTTCCTTGGATTTTTTTTACTAGATTGTGGGATGGTCTTTGATATTGGTTCGGTTCCTCATCTGTCTTTTCAGGTCCATGACCTCCTCAGAGGTTGGCTCGGCGTGTTTGGACATGTTGGTATGTGGAAATATTCTGATGGTTTTTTCTTTTGTTTTTTTTTGTGCTTTGGCTGATGGTTGTGATGCCCATCCTCACTGTTCGGTGGGGAGTTCTTATCCTTTGTTTTTGTTGAGATTACTTCGTGAATATTTTTTGACATGTTTATGTTATGTTTCGATTGGCCCGTTGTAATTTTGCCAATCTTTGTTTTTGTACTATGTGGCCTATGTTGGCTGGATCCGACTTTGGTATGGTTTGTTTTCAGTAGACCTGTTCAAACTCTTTTGAGCTAGTGCTATGTATCTCATCTTACTATTTTCAATATTAATAGTATGGACTTTTTCTTGTGAAAAAAAAACTGCAACACTACTCGATTTCATTATTTGATTACATAACACTAAAATTCTATGAAACAACAATGGTTACAAAAGCTTGCTTTAGTATAAAGCCAATATATTCACATCATTTGCATCAATTCACCCTATAGTGGGTATTTGTAACGTTTTAATACAAATTTTAACTTTGGTACATAAAAATTGTTCATTATTAAAAACTTTAAAATACAGTGGGCAATCTTTCACGAAAATAATTCTTTGTCCTGATGATAAGAATTTTGTAAGGGTAATTCTTATAACATGCTTGCTATGAGTAAATTGGGGGTTTAGTTTCCATAAGTCAATTCTTTAAATCCACTGGGGAACATTTTCCATCACCCAAAAATATTGAATTAAAGTTAAATCATGTTTTGAATTAAAGTTATATCATGTATGTCGTAGACTAAATTGAAAATCATGTATGTGCCTTGAAGAGAAACCATTCAACTCGAACAAATATGCAGATCGTTGTATGTGATTAAAATACGAGGAGTGGGAGAGAGAGTGCAAGTGAACTTTTTACTAGATGCATGAACTGAAATCGTTCAATCTCAAACATATAGACAAGCAACCGTTATATGTTGACTTTTTTTTGTAAGTAAATACCCATGGGGATTTGAATTTGTGACCTTCCATTTACAATTTCTTATCTCATTTACTCATTACAAATTACTCTGCTCCCCATGGGCTCAACTGTTATATGTTGATTAAAATAAGGAAAGAGGTGGGATTTTTTAGAAAGAAAATAGCAAACCTAGCTTTATGGATGACCATTTCGAAAAGAAAAGAGCAGATATAGCAAAGGTCGAATGGGAAGTCCGTGGAAGCATCTGAACTGGAGTGAGAGACTAGCATCGAGCAAACCATCCATCCACTCCAAGAGGAAACACCAAGTAAAAAACAATAGAGATAAGTGGAGTGTGCCTAGATATAATGAAGAGCCGCGTGGATTTTATGGAGACGTGACATAGTTGATTATAGTTTTTTAATGACAGGGAGGTCCTCATAATCCCGTGACAGATGACAAATACTTGAGAAGCACCACCCCCTTATAAAACGCCTTCGACATAATAAAAAGGTTTTCACAAAAGTTCAAACTTTTCAAATCCTTTTGCATAAAGGCTTCTTTTTATCAATTTTTTTTTAAATCTCATAAGTAAATTCCATAACAAGAAGTTTGAGAGGTAAATTTGAGTTTTGTATTATAAAAAATTATTATTGTTGTTGTTGTTGTTGGTGCGCAGTGGGAAAACCCAAGGTTCAACATTAATTTACCAACAAAACCCTTAGATATCGACCCTTTCGGCATCACCTACAAGCAGATGAAGTCTAACTCGAGGCATCTACGGGGACTGCAAGAACCAAGTTTCCACGATGTTGAAGGGATAAGAGGCATTCATTCTAACCATTCTACTAAATATTCATAACATTCGCGCAATAATAGATAACATATTCATGGAATCATATATCACATTCATAGCAACATATAACATATTCATACTAATAAGCATAAAATAGAGTACAACATTTGTGTGCAATAAACAAAGCATTTGTCACATCATAACCCATAACCATTTCATTCACAACCAGTTCACTTCTTTTTTAGCATCCAAACAATTTCTTACAAAATAGGCGCCCTATGCACTTACATCATATCTCTATTTCAAACATAACCAATTCCTTCATTACGCATATGCACATTCTCCCTCTAAGCATACTCTCTATCCCCAAACCTCTTATACATTTGAAGTGGGGCTTAGCCCGTAACAATTGGACATAAATTTCCTAATGGCTTCTAACTGCCTTCCTCATTTTGTGTGCGCTTGTCCCTTAGTCGACTTCTTGCATGGTTTATTTCTCGTGTGTAGTGCCCAAAATTGGTCCAAAATACTGCTCTAACAGGCCCCCAACACTCATCTATGGATCGTCCCGAGCCATTTATGTAATGTCCCTGACCCTTAACTAAGGTTAAGATTGCTAATATTAAGACTAAGTTAATTTTAAGTGTAGCATATTGAGACAAAATATAGCTACCCAACACTTCAAATAATCAAACTTGATAATTAAGTTAATTGCAACACTTAATTAAGTTAATTACGATACTTAATTAAGTTAATTACGATACTTAATTAAGTTAATTACCAAAGGTCATAATCGCAACAAAACATGATTAAGGCATATTATTCATCATCCTTAGTGAGAATAAGGTCCTAAAACCCATTCATGCATTATAAATTGTATTAATGTCGAAACCACAATTGTTAAATAGTTGAGTATTGTTGTTATCGGTTTTTCTGCAAACTAAGTTAATTTCTAGTGTTGTTATGTGTGTGTTCTTGGCGAGGATGAAGAGTAAAAAAATCACACATCAAGACATATATGTACGATGTAACCTACAACCACACCACAACCAAAGCAAAACAAAAGGCACCAACTATAATCACAGGCCACGAAATCATCTCCTGATGGTTGTCCCTTACAACCATTTTTCACTAATATATTTCAAATTGCATGGTTGCCTCCATCTAGCCATTAATAAATATTACATTTAGATTAGATTATTCAAACTTAGATCTGCAAATAGGAGCAGATCCATGCATAGAACATTTCCAATCTAACAACTAGTGCGCTCATCCTGGCACTGGGAAAACTACTGGACCAAAATAGACATATCTTGGTCATCTGAATGCAATGGAACAGGTCCCACAACACAAAAATGACCAGATATTGGTGAACCATAGCATATGGTTGCGCCCCTCCCAATATCGTAAATCACGGTTACTGTTTTTGAATAAGAGAAAGAATATCACAATGAATAACATCTAGGATTCGAATCCTACAGAGTCCATTCTTCATGTAACCAGATCCTGACATATAATAATCAAGCATACAGATAAATCAAATCAGCCACCATTGCACATATATCATCATAATAATATGTTAAAACATAAATAAAATCACATGAGAAATACTTATCTCAAGATATGGGCAACTAGCTCCAACAGGACAACGTTCCTCCCAGCTGTAGGCACAATCTTGATACATAAATTTCAGCAGGCCACCCTCGAGCTAAGGCCACAGATCCACAAGTAGAGTACCCTCAGTCTAGCAATTTACTCCCATAAACTTCACATGACCATCTACTACCTGTCTGTCTCTACTACTGATGGGATATTCCCATACCCGGCTGAGAACCTGGACGAGCAGAGGTACCTGTGTAGAAGCAAGGGAAACACTTCACATGACCACTACTACCTATCCATATCTACTGTTGAGTGAGTGTCGATGGGAACCTCCCATACCTGGCTGAGAACCTGGACACTATAATGGGATCTAATGGAATCAAGCAACGGAAACTTAGTCCCAACTCAACAATACAACTATCAAACTCACAACCCAGTGAGAATAACATAAGCCATGCAATGCAAGCTCAGGATTAACTTTAAGAAGGAGATAGCACATGAATTTATAAGGTGGAGAGGCAAATCAAACCAAGGTAAACCAACTCAAGTCAAGATAGAGGGTTAACTTTACCACAATGGGTCAATTCGAATAAGAAAAAAATAGAATTCCAAGGGAAAAATGGAGCTAATTCAAGTTGGGTGGGACCCGCTCGAATTTCATGAGAGAGAAACTCAAATTTGCATAAGGAGGGGTTGGATAAGGTGAGGCCCACTCCCAAATTCGAATTAGGAGAGTGGAGGCTCATGTGGGGGGGTTACTTAACCCAAAATAGCTTCATGAGGAGGAGTTACAACAAATTATTAAGTGGAAGCACAAAAATAGGGTCATTAATGCATTGTGTAAGAGTGGAAGCTATAAAATAGCTTGCAACCCCTAAAAATTAGGAAGATGGATCATAAATTACCAAAAGCACATAAATAGGAGAGAATCTCTCCCAAAGAGGGCACATTCACCAATTGGAGTCCACAATATCTCCATGAGGGTGCACTAGTAACTCTTTTAGTCATAAAACATCTCAATTAACTATTCCAAAGCCCCGAAATAGTTTAAAAAGGGTCCAAAATAACTCAAATAACACAAACAAGGTCCAAGATAGTCCAAGTTCAAAATTTGGGTTTCCAATCAAGCACTAGGAAACAGTCACTCATCCCCTTCACTTGTGAAACCATGGCCTCCCATACTCTTTCAATTGCCCATTGTGCGTATTTATTTAAGATAAACACCAATAATAATATCAACATCTAGGTCCATAGTCCATAGCCACATCAACAAATGTATCATAGTCACATAATCAAATAATCAACCAAGTCATCCATCATCAGATAACCAGACATGTCATAGTCACATGAATGAATAATCACATTCATGTCGACTAAACAATTAATTATAAACCATAGTCAAGCAATAATCATATAGTCATGTCATAACACCATTAATTAAACAAATCATAGTCACCTAAGCAAATTATTATAGTAAGTCCAGGGCTTAACAACTGTGGTATTACAACTTAAGTCTTTTGTTGCACTTTCATTGTTGCAACAAACTTTTGTAAAAGTTCCTTCGCAGTTGCAACCTTCTCCTTCGCCTGCGTTTCCTACTCTGCAATCCCTTTTGATGTCTGCATTGTGATTGGTGTAGGTCTTTAGTTTGTCCACGCTTTCTTGTATTAATCGTTTGACTATTTCTTGTATAGCAGCAAGTTGTTCTGTCACTCTGAAAGCTTCCTCCTACAACAGCTCCAACTTGTGCAGAATGTTCTGCTGCTCATATCACAACTGATTGATTTCCAAATAATGCTGCCTATTTTCCGCCATTGCCACCATTCACTCTTATGGTGTCAAAGTGCTCATATTTTCCTTAATCTGGTGTGCCTTCTCCTGTGAAGACTGCAACTTTTGTTCCACTTCCTTTAACTCGACATCCTCGATCAGTTGGGTCTAGAATTGTGTACTTTATCCATATAGTCTGTTGCATTCTTCATCCAAACTCTTACTACTTTATACTCTTGTCGTGGATGTCTTCTCCCTTTGTTCCCTTTCTTTCGGTGGGGTGCTCGACAAGGTGCACGCTTCCAAATCAATGATATTCATGCAAAATCCCTGAATGGATTCGCTAATCTTTTTCGCCTTCTCTTCTACAGGGATATCGACTTCCAATTGTAGCTCAGGTATGATGTTGTAAACACTCTCTACTACCTATTGTAATCTTTCATTTCTATGTGAAGCCTCTTCTTTTTTGCTGTATTCCTCTTGTAGTGCATCTTTGTTTGTAATCACTTTACTCCACTCCATAGAATTTGACTCTACATGCAGCTGAATATCCTGCGTTACACTTGTCTGTAGGCTATGCAACATGTCTATTGGTAACAGCGATGATACCGAGTCAATAGAAGTTATTACATGCGCACACTCTTGCATATCTATTGAAGGGAAATCTACTGCTCCCATTGATATCTTCAAGCTTCGTCGCATTGTTGACATTGATGATGGTTGTGATGCCATATGTCCTTGATCCATTGTTTGCATTGTGCTAGCTGTCTACTCTGCTTCCGTACGTCTAGGTGTTATTCTTATTGCTTTCAAAATCTGGTGCAATGATGTTATCTGCTCTTGGACCCTCGTGTTCATCTGTTCATGCTTCTACCTCGCTTGCTGCAATAATTATTATGTCAAAGCTACAATTGTTCTATTCATAAAATGGGTCCCCTAACCACTCATAAGGATTCTCGGACATCCAAACCTCGAAACAACGTTCTCAAATAGAAACTATGCAGTTGTCTACACTGCAATCCCTGATAGGTTCTACTTCATCCCATCGGGTCAAGTAATCTGTTGTAGTGATTATGTATCTTGATCCTAACCTTTTTGTTGGTAGGTCGATTGGTCCAATAAAATCCACTGCCCATTTATCAAAAGCGTGCAATGTAACCTGTGGAATCAAAGGCATCTCATCTCTTCTTTATGGCTTCCCAACTTGCCAACATAAATCACAGGTCTGACAGAACTCCTTCGCATCCTTATGAAGAGTGGGACACCAAAGTCTTGCGCGCAAAATATTATGAGCTGTCGCTTTCCTTGCGTAGTGGCCTCTCGCAACTCCTTCATGTGCCTTTGATAGTATGATAGGCCTTTCGTGCTCTAATACACATCATCGTAGAATACCATCCGCACCTAAATTATACAAATTTCCCACTATAAGTTGATAATATGCTCCTTAACCACAAGTTGTTTCTTTTCCCCGACTATAAATTATGGTCGGTCTACTCCTATGCTCAGGAACCAAGCAATCTCTACAAAATAATCATTGACCATATGTACTGGGAACCAATGCGCATGTGGTAGGTTGTCATCCAAATTTCTTTCATCTTATCTTATGAGTATGCGCGGCAAATGATCAGGTCCTGAATTTAACTTTTCTGATTTCATGACTACCTTAAAATCATATTCCTAAAATAATAACAACCATCTTCAGATCTTCTCCCCAACGTTATCTTATTGACTAAGTATCGCAACATAGAATGATTCGTGTATATCTTAAAGTGTGGTCCCAGTAGATAATACCTAAAATTTTGAAGCGCATACACCATTGCCAGCCCTTCACGCTATGTAGTAGTGTAATTATGCTCAGTAGTTGACAACTTTATCCTTGCAAATGCAATGGGATGATCCAAACCTCCTTCCCCTGGTTGAGCTAGAACTATGCCCAACATTATAGATGATGCATCTGCATGGACACAAAATTCCTTCTTTCAAGTCAAAAATACTTAAATTGGCGTAGTAAATAATTTATGCTTCAAGGTATCCAAACTTTGTTGGCATTCCTCATTTCATTGAAACTTGACCTCCTTTTTCAACAATTATTCCGGCGTGGTTGTTATCTGCGCATATCCCCGAATAAACTTCATGTAGTACCCTGTATGACCCAATGTTTCTCGCAGTTGTTACACTGAAGTAGGTGGTGGCAAATCAATAATAACAATAATTTTCATAGGATACACCAAGAGTCCTTGTTTACATACAACATGACCCAACATGATGCCAAATGGTGCGCAACAAATTATACACTTCTTCAAGTTTAAAGAAATTTTGTACCGTTGACATCTATCTAACATCAAGCACAAAGTCTTAATTCCTTTCAACAAACTAAACATTGTCTAGTCATCCCGTTATACTTCGAGAAATTTATGCATAAACTCCTTAAACATTGCAACAACCACTTGGGAAAATACCGTTGGCACATTCTCCAGTCCAAAAGGCATGACTGTATATTGATAGAATCCCCATTTTGTTGCAAAGGTTGTCTTGTGCCTATCTTCTTGCACAATCTTGATATGATGATAACTAGACAATCCATTAGTAAATCAATAAGCTTTCTATCCTCCTACATTCTCCAAAACTTCATTTGTAAATGGGGTAAGGAACAGGTCATGTAAGAAAGCATCATTTAATTTGCGCAAATCAACACAAATTCCGATTCAACCCATTTTCTTGTCTTGAACCACCATCAAACTGATCCATTACGACTTCGTGACATGTTCAATATTCCCAGCTTCCAACATCCTATCTATTTCTTCTTTTACTTTCTTCTTATATATTGGGTTCAATCTATACTGTATCTACTTTACTGCCTTGGCATCCAGCTTCAAAGGGATCCTCATTTCCCCTCATTCCTCAACAATTCCTTTCATTTCTAAAAATGTAGTTGGAAACATGTCCTAGTATTTGTGCAGTAAATCAACAATCTTCTCGACAGTTTCTTCATTCTAGTAGTCTCCAATATTTGCAAACTTGCGATTATCCTTCATACCAATATTCAACTTGCGCCTTTTCAACGTCTTTGCATAATCGACAAATCCAAGCTCAGGCCCCTCTACTGCGTGCTCTCCTACAGTTTCTAGTACTTGCAAATTCCTTGGGTGTTACAACATAATTTTCCACCTTGTGAGCATAAACACTCTTTGGCCTTCAGGATCCATTTTCACTGAATCAGATTCACTTTATGTCCTTCATAAACACTTTTTCCCTATTTTTCTTCCTATATGCTAGTTGTTCCACTTTAGCCCACGTACACGCGAGTTGTTCCACCATAGCCCACGGGTGCCAAGTAAAATGGTAAAAATCATTAGAAAATTACTTTTTACTCCCAAAAAGTGGTCTTAGGGTGACCTTTGGCCCTCCATTTGCCCCGAAACGCCTCGATGTGTCCTTTCACTTACCTTTGGAAGGCTATATATTGAGCTCTGACGGCATATGGAAGGGAGGAGAAAGAGAGAGCAAGATAACTCTAGTGGATTTTTTCCGTGACTTGAGTCTACACTCATTGATCCTTGTTGGTGTGAACTCCTTATGTTCACCTACCAAACTCCTATCCTAGTTTGAGTTTGCCATTACATGGAGGATTGAAGTGGTGGAGGCACAAGTGGAGAGACCCAATTCTTGGTTTAGATTGGTTGCCAACAAGAGGTCATATATTGTACTTCTTGTTATTCATTAATGGAAATATTCATTTTCTCGTCCAATTGATGTTGTGAGTATTGTTAAATTACATTGGGTTGTATTTGCTTATTATATCATGGATCATGCTATTGATTATGCTAATGTCTTTCACATATTATATGCACTTGCTTGTACTTGTTGTTGAGACTAATTTGCAGGTTCAAGTGTAGAAGTTGAAAGCTCAACGGGGATCTACATCGAACATCCGGTTGAAGGTTTGTCTTTTCTCCATTATCTTAGCATTGCATTGGGAATTGAGTCATTTTCTGGTAGTCAGCTGTCTTTTGTGGTCTGCCCCAAGCCATAGGAAGTTTTCTCCGTAACATTGGGTTTTCATCCTCTTGATATTTTCCAGCAACATTATAGCATTCCAAATTCTCACGAACCTTCACAGAACGTATGTGCACACTACATAGAGGTATTGGTCTCTTTGAGTATTTTGATGTAAAGATCTTGTTTTTGATGATCAGAAACGCTATGTCTATTGATGGGGACTCGTATTCAAAACTAAAATTTACCTTGAATTTGCAAATCAAACATTCCTAGGTTGATGTTCCTCTACGCACTTCCAATTCCAAGTACCAGTTCTTAGGGATTATGTCCAGGGTGTGTATAAACAAGTGCCTCCATTCTTGCTTGGGTACTAAACTCCATGTCATGGTGCACTGTGTAATATGATCTCAAGGACAACTCAACCCAATATATTTCCGCGTAGTGTATTTAGTTCCGAACCTAACTTGCAACAACCTTTTGCATTGCTTCCAATCATCTATTCTATCCTGATGCACATACTACCATATTATAGGAGTTGCTTCCAACACGACATCTAAAGCTAGAATTCTCTATTGTTTGGGTATCTGCAATTCAAATTCTTTCAAAAAGGTGTCTATATCTATTAGTCCATCATACATCGATGGATCACTCACCTCTATTCCAATCCAGCGCAATGTGTGGGTGATATGAGCACACCTCCTTGAATATATCTCATGTAACCTCTATTGTCAATCTTCCAAGGCTTGTTCTGAATCTGACTCGCAAGAACTTATACTCGTCCAACTGAGTACACCATCCATAGTAGGATTAACATAGTCCTCCATTCGTGTGGTCACATTACAAAGGTTATCAAGTTCTCCTTGCCTTACCTATTCCACATACCGCCTTCCTTCTATGGGATCCAAAGGCGCAGTAACTATCAAGTCTTATACTTCAAAGATTAGTTGTCTTTTTTTAAGATCAATAATAGCCTGTTTGTTGAAATCCCAATCAAGTCCAAGTAATGCCAGATAAGTCTTACCATCATCCACTATCTCAATGACTTCAAAATCGGTTCTGCTACGCACTCCATCAATATCGACATTCACACTTGCCAATCTTCCGATTGGAACAATCATGTGTTGATTTTCTAGCCTCAACTAAATGGGTGACCAGATCAACTTTGGTTTTCCCATCATCTCTAATGTCTTCTTTGGAAGGACATTCACATCAGATCCTAGGTCCAAGATGATATAATCCATATCATAGCCTCTTATCTACGCACTGATTCAGAACTCCCTATTTGTCCTCTTCTTGTGATGCACCTAGTTAACACCTCATTGCATAACAAGTGCTTCTCTATCTTTTTTCACACTAGTCAATTATCCCGCGCAGTGTGTTTAATGTAATTTCTTCCTTTGTTAGTTCTAAACAACTATTTAAGAAACTTTTCAATGTACATCTCTTCTCAACTGGCATTTATGGAACCGAGTAATCATAGATTGGCAGCATATCGTACACAGGTGGCATGTCATACATTGTGTAATGTCCCCTCCCTGAGGGCACCTTGTTCAAACCACTAACCCATTCAATTCCAATGGGTCTTAGTGGAAAATTGAATTAATTAATAAGAGAGTTAATTTTGGCTATAATTATTTTATGTAATTAAATAAATCATGAAAGAATGATGGGGACCACAATTTTGGAATAATTAATTTTCTAATTATTGTTTATGAGTTGTAAGTTATCTAGGTGGATCAAGAGGGCTCATAGGATGAAGGATAAGGCACATGAGTTGTCTCCCTCAGCAAAATCTTAAAAGAAAGCAATAAAAGCAGCCTAAAGCAGGAAAAGCAGTAGAAAATAAAAGAAGGAAAAAGTTTCCATATTTGTTAAGATGAGGCTCAATAAGGAATAGTAAAAGTAGGAAAGCAAGAGGCCTCGGGAAATCTACAGATGTTAATTTTAGATAGTGAGGGCAAAATTATGGAGACAAGTGGGTCCTATGCAAGAGCAACTTACCAAAGAAGCATCCAACTCATATATGGCTCAAATTCTAAGAAGGAAAGCTCTAGAAGGAAGGAAAAAGTAAAAAAAGGTTAATAAAAGGAGCATGATCCCTACCTTTCACATATTTTGTCATTCTAATTATTCATCTTAGAGATCTATGCGCTTCTCAAAGGATTGGGTGGTGTGCCCCTTGCTAGCATTGGCAGATCTACCACTTTACAACTAGTAATCTAGTTGAGAGATTGCGATATCCTTCTGCTGGAGTTTGAGGAAGAGAACACAAATTTATCTTCACGAAGGCTTATTGAATCCATTAAAGTCTTCCTATAGGTATGATATGAGCTTCATAATGATGTGGTCGAGTTTTAGTTTGGTGTAGTAGAATCTCAGAAGCAAAAGTGTTCAATTTGTAGTGTTTTGTAGCAGTAGAGAGAGTGAGATTGATGAATTGTGCCCCCTATGAACTATAGATACTATTCATGTGCAATAAAAGGGATGTAATATGATGCACTTATACATATTTATGATATCCAATAGTAAAAGGATACCTTCCTTACTCTCAATCACTCTACTTCTATGTTACAAATTCTAGTGAATCTATGACATACTGGAAGTTTTTCTCTCATTGACTATTAAATGCCCCTATGAATGTCTTATTGAAGCATGATATTGTTGAATGGCATGTATTTGAACTCATCCACCAATTTTATTGTAGAATTCGTGATCTCTGGATAACATTTGAAATTAACTGTTTTCACTACTTGCGCTATTGTTAAGAAAATTGGCAAATTTTCAGTCTTAAAGGGTTTAACTGTTAAAGGTGCTTTTAAGAATTAGTATGAAGGTCCATGTATATAAATATGAATTAATTGAGCCCATCCCCAATCACATAACATAAATTTGGGAGCCTCTATTTCCATTCGATCATGTTTGGAAACTGCCTCCTTCATTAGTCCAAGTTTTGATCTTTGCACCTAGTCACCAATTTCATTGTCAAATCTTTGTTGGTCAAGTCAAGTAGAGTCCATAGTAGGTTTGGAACATTTCAATCAGTATTCCAATGGTCTAGTATTTTCTAGTGGTGCACCATAACTGGAAGAGTCCACATAATTCCTGGGGAAATTGACTTTGGCGATTTGGTTTACCTAAATAGTCTACCCAGGTGTGAAACCTCTATAATGTGCCTAATGTAGAAACTAATTCCATAGTTTTTGTGTCAATCCATCCTTTGTGAGTCCAAGTATCAGTTTTTCATTTAGTGTTCCTAGACCTTGGTTTGGGTACATTACACATAGGTCACGATCTCGATGCTCTACATCCTGTTTCCAACGTTGCCTTCCTTGCTTGCTTGTATGTGTCCTTCTCCATTAAAGGATCAAACCTTGAAGGTGGTTATGTTGCTTTCCTGACTCATTGTTCGATTTTAATTCTTTGATATGTTGCATTGAATCATGTTCTCGTTCCTTCGCATGTAACTGTAGCTATCTTTGGTTGATCGTCACACTCTTTTTTTGCTATCATTTGCACATTTTGGTTCCTCTTTTCCTTCCATTTCATGATTAGTTGTGGACAGTGTTCCATCACATGATCTAGTTGTCTATAATATGTGCACGTCATACAAGGATTCAAACAATCCAGGGCAAAATTCCCAATATGGTTACAGTTATAACAGATAATCGGTCGTCTTCATCTGTCGAATCCTCTTCTTCCCCAACCTCTGAATCTTCCTATTCCTCCTTGATTGTAGTCCCTCGAATTATTATATTGCGTTACCCCTCCTTCTAGTCTGTCTTCCCCTTGAACTTTTTATGCATCCAAGGTGCGTTCTCTCATTAGGTCGAGTGCACAAAAATTCTTTTCGTCATGTCCCACAGACTTACAAAAATTACAAAATTGGTGTCTGGCACTGCTCTGATACTTCTGCATCAAGGGACATGCGGTTGGGTGATGACCCACCATTTTGCATATTTCACACCATATCACTCCTCCATTTACCAAGGGATTCAGGGTCCCTGTAGCCAAATAATCTCTAAAGGTTGGGCACTAGTTTTTATGATGACCTTCCATTCTACATGTCACACACCATACTTTTCTCCTGTAACTGGATTGTCATTGCTACTAACTACGATTGAACCTAATCCATCCCTATGCCAGTCTCTCCTAGAGGGGATGCTTCCAACTTCATGGTGATAGTGCACCAAACAATGATGGAATATTCTATTGCGTTAATGGACATTTGGGATCTGGAAGATCATACAATCCATCAATATCTTGAATCTCTAATCGAAATCCCATACTGATTCATTATTCAATTGGTTAATTTATTTCAGTTTTTTAATGCACTACAAATTAGACTTTCAGTTTTTGGAATTCTTTTAACAGAGCTTGCCTAATATCTGCCAACATTCTGGGTTGTCTCGCAAGTGCGGTGGATAGATACTTCATATACCAGAGTAACGCGTGGTCTCTAAATGTTGTTTCTAGCTGCGTGATTTTTGTATTATCATCGTGGACCTACTTCACGGTCCATATCAATTCATAGACAAATAAATGTTGTTTTGGATCCTCTGTCATTGCTCCATGGAAGATAGTCATTCTTAGAATGGGGTATATCCCCACCATTGTGTACTACACAACATTCATTCCCGGTGTCATTGACTAAGTATGGGTTGTTGTACTACTTTCACTACTCTGAATACCTTTACTATTCTCCTCACTTCCTCTACTAACTACAAGTTCTTGCGACAAAGTTTCAGTTGTTACCTAAGATCTTGGAGACATGCATGGGGTTGTGGGTTCGACACAAAGAGAAACCTGAGTGCAATTACTAGGATGAAATGGATCTTATCCTACTAGACTGAGCTAAGGATCATCTTCCTTCCTTTCTGTGCACGATAGTCCTTCAATCTAGAATGTTGCACCGGTGTCTCTCTCTTCAAACTCACTGTGTTGTCCTTCTTTATCATCCACGATCGTCTTCTTACTGTACTGAAACCTTTTTCCACTGTGGAACACTCCAATCTCTTCTTTTGTCATATCTTCTTCCTTTCTCGACATCCTCATCCCATTCGTTCCTTATCTATTATTTCCTGCATCCTTCCCATACTCTCATACCATCCCTTGGTCAGCCCCTAAACCCCCTATGCGCACGAAGGCGCCTAGTGATCAGATTCCAATCTCATAACTCCCTTATCACACAACATCATCTTGATCCAAGTAGAAGTTCTTTCAAATACCTTATGTGTAAACCTTTAAAGAATTGCCTTTCAATAATATGACTGGGTACAAATTATAGCGAACTCGGTAATATAACCCCCTAATACACTATCGAGTCAAAACTCAACTATGCGCGAGATCTGATTACTTACGGTATTAACTTGCTGAATCAATTCAGGGGTCCAATTCCTCAAAACAACGTGGTGAAATTTTCTCTCTAACCACTCTTGTGGTATGATTCACGGTTTTATATTATGATCTTTGGTGAATTCGTACTCCTTTGTTTCTAGCCACTAGTCGATCTCTTTCTTAGTTGGCCTCCACATCCCCTTCGATCGTAGATCTCGCTCTTGAAAACATAACCATTTGTTGGTGCGTAGTGGATAGGCCCAAGGTTCAACATTAATTTACCAACAAAACCTTTAGATACTGTCCCTTTCGGTGTCACCTGCAAGCATATGAAGTCTCACCCGAGGCATCTATGGGGCTGCAGGAACTAAGTTTATGTACTGTTGAAGGGATAAGAGGCATTCATTCTAACCATTCTACTAAATACTCATAACATTCGCGGAGTAATAGATAACATATTCATGGAATCATATATTACATTCATAGCAATAGATAACATAATATAACTAATAAGCATAAAACAGATTACAACACCTATGCACAATAAATAGAGCATTCGTCACATCATAACCCATAGCCATTTCATTCACAACCAAATCACTTCTTTATCATCATCCAAATAGTTTCTTACAAAATAGGCGCCCTGCACACTTACATCAGATCTATGTTACAGAGATACCCAATTCCTTCCTTATGCATATGTGCATTCTCCCTCTAAGCATACTCTCTATCCCCAAACTCGTTACATATTTATACAATTGAAAACGAGATTAGCCCATAACAAGTGGACAAAAAGTGCCTAACGAATTCTAACCATCTTCCGCCTTTTGTACATGCTTGTCCCTTAGCCGACTTGTCGCGTGGTTTACTTCCTACACGTACTTCCCAAAACTAGTCCAAAATCCCGCTCCAACAATTATGAAAATATAATGAAGATTATAAAATTTCAATAGAGTTACATTATTTTTTTTGGTTCTTTTAATGAGCATTATACATTTCATTATGGTTATTTTAATGAGCATTATACATTTTATATTGTATGAGGATGGATGTGAATTTTGAGAAAGTACCATGATTTAATGCCCATTATTTGTCCTTGACATCTAAAATCTAAAGCATATCTCTATTCTTATAGGCTCTTATATATTCCGAATATGATGTGCCCTTCCACGAATTTAAATCCATCACATATCTCACATGTGGATAATCCTACCAATGTATTGGAGTATGCACTATTTTAAGTGTCATTTAATGTAAGCTTCTAAAATAAACTTAAACGCCTTGCCTTTTTCAATCCTAACTTGAATTCATGTGTTATGAGCATTTTTTATCCTTGTTAATATGATAATTGTCATTGCTTTTAATGTCAATACTAAATGTGTTATGAACCCACACTCGTCATAATAGCATTTCCTAAAGTATCTAACATGTTGATTCATAGTCATTTTGTTACATTGGTAATGTTATGTGTTTGTATGTTATAAGTCATGGCATGCTTATATCATTGTTATCTGATACTTTATTATTATTTGAACACAATTAGTAGCATGGCGACATCTTAGTATATAGTTCATGGCTTCCCCATTTTTGTAATAGATATTTAATGGGAACAAAACATATAAATGATACTTGAATGTAAATCTCTCAACAATCCACCAACCTTGTATAAGTTTTGTCAAAATCATTGTAAAAGTAATGCATAGTTTTTATTTGTTTCACACAAAGCAATGTTAATGATTATGTTTGGGAAAAGAGAAACCCTATTAAGCTCAGTGAAATTTTCTAACTTGTATGTTCTTGATTAAGATTATATATGAACCTACACAAAATGAAACTTGTTGTTATCACAAGACCTAAATTTCATATTACAACAATAAGAATCATGCTTATGTTCATTCAATTTTATGCATAATCAATTTCTCACCCCTTTGATCATTCTCTTTTCCCAATTCCATGCATCTTTAGATATCACACTCTTTCATTTTATTTTGTTTTTTGTTCCTATCAATGTTGGCATTAGTGTGATAGTGCTTAAGTATCAAATATTTTCGAAAATGCCCCATAACTCTCTTTCCCTATACCTCATCTCAAGCCCAAGATCAATGAGTTGTGTCATTTGCAACCTTAATGTTTGGACCAACATTTTTTTGTTTTATGTTAGGATGAGATTTTTCAGAAAGCTAATGAAGCATGTAACATAATTCATGTTAACATTAGATATATGCATTAGGGATTAAGCTCTAACATCCACTCTATCACTAATTTTTACATGATTTGAGAAATAAAGTGAACAAGCAATGTTTTCAATAAGAATAACATACTTGGTGGTATTAATGCATTGTTATACCTCAATATTACACATTAAATCCTAGTGTCGCATCCTTGCATCAACGACCTAAACGACACTTCCACTTAATGACCATCTGGACATCCAGGAGTGAAATCTATTGCCTGAACACTGAAAGCAACACCATGCCTTGCACATGTCACCCAGACAGACCTCATCTGCAGGAATTATCGTGCTCTGCACAATTGATGGGGTGTCATAATTAAGGTTACTGCGTTATGCTCCTACCCTAGGGCGCGATAATACCACGTTATGCTCAAGCCTAGGGGCGCGATAATCTATTGGATCTCTCAGGATCTTTTACATGCTACATGTACAATCTGTCCACGGAGTATCATCCTGACACTCATGATCATACTGATCATCATCATACAATACATCGTCCTAATGCACATCATCATCACATGATCATCCTAATCATCGTCATAGCATCGTCCTGATGCATATCGTCATCGCATGATCATCCTGATCATCGTCACAACATCGTCCTGATGCATATCATCATCGTATGATCATCCTGATCATTGTCACAACATCGTCCTGATGCATATCATCATTGCATGATCATCCTGATTATCGTCACAGCATCATCCGGAGCATCGTCCTCTTCATATCATCTAATATTCCACGGAGCACAGCCTAGATGCACATCATACAACACTTACACCATCGACATGGGAGAACACATCTACCACCATTCGGGGAAGGCTCCAGCCCTTACTTTTTCACCATGGGAGAACACATCTACCACCATGTGAAAAATGGCTCAGCAATTACATCACAGCCATGGGAGAACACATCTACAACCATGTCGGAAAAGCTCAAAAATTACATCACGACCATGGGAGAACACATTACAACCATGTCAGAAAATCCCATGTGCATTTGCGTCTTCTAGAATCATCACTTCCCCTTGGAAGGAACCTAAATATGAAGTACACCAAGCCTCTCTCTGAAGTACTCAAACTTCACTTTGGCTAGTGGTTTGGTCAACACATATGCAATCTGCTCATCTGTCGCAACATATTGGAGCTTTACTGCTCCTCTATGCACCATATCCCTAATATAGTGATATTTGATCCCGATGTGCTTCGACTTGTCATGGAACACTGGGCTCTCTAACAACTTCACACAACTCTAGTTGTCATAATAGATACAAGTAGCATCCAATTAGAGATCAAATAAATCAGACAATAGCTTTCTCATCCATACTGCCTCACAACTAGTTGAACAAGCTGTGACATACTCTGCTTCGGCTGTACTCAGTGATACGCAGGATTGCTCCCTGCTAAACCAAGAGATCACACCTGATCCCATACTAAAGCAGCACCTCGAAGTGCTCTTCCTATCTGTAGCACTGCCTACCCAATCTGAATCAACATAACACTCCAGGTTAAACTTTTGATTCGCATCATACTTGATCCCATAATCAACCGTACCCTTCAGGTACCTCAGAATATGCTTTACAACAATTAGGTGAACATGTCTAGGATCTGTCAGGAACTGGATCAAGGTGTTCACCGCAAAGCAAATATCTGGTCTCGTGATCGTCAGGTACATCAAGGACCCAATCATATGATGATACATTGTGGCATCAACCGACTCTGATGAAGCATCACTCAATAGCTTCAGGTTCGATGCCATAGGTGTGGCCATGGCCTTGCAGTCCATCATCCCAAACCGCTTCAGGATCTCTACTGCATACTTCCCTTGTCCAAGGAAGATTCCATCTGCACTCTGCCACACCTCCATACCTAGAAAGTAATGCATCATACCCAAGTCCTTAATCTTGAACTCAACAACAAGCTTCCTCTTCGTGTCGGCAATCAATCTATCCTCACCTGTCACAAACAGGTCATCCACATACAATAGGAGTATCACTGGATTTCCTTCCTCAACCTTGTAGTAAAGGTTGGAAACCGCTTTACTCTTGGTAAAAGCCCAAACTTGACAGGAATCTGTCTATCCTGCCGTACCATGTCCTGGGTGCTTGCTTCAAGGCATACAAGGTTTTCTTCAATTTGCACACATGTGACTCCCTGTCATGTGTCTCAAATCCGAGTGGCTGCTCCACTTCCTCTTCAACTACATCATTCAAGAAAGATGTCTTGATATCCATCTGGTGTATCTATCACTTCATCATTTGCTGATCCAGGTGGATATTGGTGGCCACCCACCTTTCCAACTGGCTCAAAATGGTTTTCTGGCAATTTTGGTATTGTACTATTTTTAGCAATTTTTCGGGTCCTGAACTTCCGGGGCCATTTTGAGGCCCTAAACGACCTTTTTTGGTGATTTGGGGGGCCAAATAATTTCCTTTGGCATGCATTTGGCCCTAGTCAAAACTTGTAAATCTCGGATAGACCTTTCCAATGGGCTATTGAGTGCCCCAAACGGAGATCGTATGCAAAAGTTACGACCCCGGGAAGTTGATGTACTAACTTACCCAAACGGGGCCCACATGAATTTTGGCGCTTCATCTCCTAGGGTTAGGTTTTTGGATGTCTAGGGTTTTTGACATTCCTAATTATTGTAAAAGGCCTTGAGAGCCTCATTGCAACCATCTTCTTGCGAAATGAGCGCAGCTGTCACATCTCTTCTCAGAGATAAGCCGCCACCATTCCAGTAAGCTTGTTTTACGTTGCATTTTACCGTTTTAGCTTATTCCCTTATTGAATAGAAAACCAGTTTTACTATATCTCTGTTATTTTGTGTTAAGCATCTGATAATAATCTGTATTCATTTCGTTCTGCTCATAAAATCTAGATCACTTGCCTTGTATTTCTCTATGCTACTATCTGTAGCATGCTTGACCTTGTAGATCTACTTGGAAGTCACACCAGACTTCCCTTCTGGTCTTGGGACCACATCCCAAACATCATTATTCATGATCGATTGGTATTCCTTGATCATGTCATCCTTCCATTACTGCATCCCGGATCTTGGGAACTTCAGATTCTTCAATATCTTCAATAGATATTGCACTTCATTGCTGGAACACATGTTTTTGTCCTTCTTTTGTAGGTGATTGTACACGATCTTTCCTACAAGTCAAATTCAATTGCATGATTAGAATCTTCTCATAGTTTTTCAAAACAAATTCTTATGCATAAAGACATATGTCATACCGTCATGCAATTATCTTAGCCAATGCTTCAATACAACATTTATCCATATCCCGTATTCACACGGTAACTTTCTAGATGCCTTCCATCTCTACCAGAGCATTTGTTAAGAGTGTGCACAACTCCCAACATGTTAGCAAAGAGGTTTCATCCTAGATAAGTAGCAATGGAATGTTGTACAGTACCATAGGCCACTTACCCATTACTTGCATATTAGTAATATCTTGTTCATTAATGCAACTTTTATAATATGCATAATGTACATCCTAAATATAGGAACATAAGTATGCACATGACTGGACAACATTATTTAAGTAATCATATGACAATTCAAATACTTATCATTGTTTAGTTGTGGGTGGAATCTCTCCCAATCTTTGCTTCCTTGATTATCTGTCCTTGAACTTATATCCATCCTAGACCACTATGCATGCTTAAGTGTCTACTAGTGTCATCATTGTGTCATCCTGGATTATCATGTTTGTCTAACATACCCAAACAATGTCTTCTTTGTTCTCTTAGAGACCTTGTGCTAGCAACCTGCATATCTCATAAGTTAATAATTGTAGAACCAATTTATACATACCTCGTAAGTAGATCTTCTATGTGATCCATGACTATGGATGAGTCTTTGTCTTCATGTCACCATGGTCAGATGTTCTTGATCTAGAACTTGATTTGTCTTTCTTGATGTACCCTTCATGTTAGTGGACAACATCATCATCATACAATAGCACAGTATGTTAGTACAATCATAAGTGTCATACCCCTAATCAATGAATGTATTCACATGCATTCATACTTTTACTAGGGTGATAAGACAAGTCTAAAATTAATCAAGATTGTACTAACCTCAAATGAAGACAATCATATCATAAACTTAATCATGAACAAATTTCAAAACATACCTGTATCTCTTCAAGTCATACCTGTCGGGATTGCTTGTAATCTTCTTATGTAAGGCCTTAGCCTCATCTCCCTCTGAAATTGGAACTTCTTCACTTATGTAGGTGTCCAATTCATTCTCTTCTAGGATTAACCCAATCCACTTTGATTTGCTGAAACTGGATCTGGAGTTGGATTAGGGTTTTTCAGAGAAACCCTAAAAATTCAAACTTTGAATTTCAAACTTCTGATTGGGTGAAAAGATGCACATTGCTGAGCTGATCAAGCTGGTATACTTCAATTTTGAAATCTCCAAAATTTGACCCCTCAAAATTGCCTTTGAAACATTCGGATCTTCTGGTCAAAATCCCGAAATAGGGTTTGATAATGCCTGGGGTTATGCCCAGCCAAAAGGTTCGATCTTGTGCTTTAAACTTTGATTTTTTTGAGGAGCATCCAGCCATGGTCACAGATTCCAAAAATTTCCTTTTGCAGAAACCTTAATTTTCCACCTTTCTGATAAAGATCTCGAACTAGGGTTTGATAATGCCCAGGGTTCTACCCAACCAAAAACTTTGAACTTGGTATCTAAATTTCAATTTTGCTGAGGAGAGTAATCCTATGCTAAGATCACTCCAAAATTCCACTTCTGTCAAAATCCCTAATTTCCCACAGCAGTGACAAGCCAAAAATCAGAATGCTCAGAATCCAATTCTATTTCACAGAAATATGTGCCTTATTGTTTCTGGTGCATCTCTGAAATTTTGGATCCACAGGGTCTGAAACTTCGGTCTGTGGTATCCTGACCTTTCATATTTCCAACCCCATAGGGCTTACCTCAAATGGATTCTCTGAGAGATATATATGCCAAATGTTGCAACGTGACTTGTTTATGGGATTAAACAGTATAACAAACTTATATGAAGTTCCACGTGTCACTGTTTCAACTTCGGCCTTCGAAACCTGGACCTGTGAAACTAAAGTTCATTCTCTTACTTTCACTTTTTATAAAATTTCATTTGGAGCTTCCTATCCCAAGTCGTGACCTTTTTTGCTAGGTCACCTGTTTATGACTGAGATCTGGAAAAGGTAGAAACCCTAAATTGTACGGATCATAAAACATAAAGTACAATGAATTAGATGCTGTGATTCAGACACAAGGTACATGGGGATGTTATCTTCAACCTGTACAAGTTTTAGAACCTGAAACCTTGCCAAAATGTATTTATCGCGAAAGTGCCACAATTACTGGTTTTTACTATACCAAGCCCTAACTTCCAATTTGTCGCAAGTGCAACAAGTGTCATAAATGCCATACCATGCCTTCCTTCAGGTTAGCTCTGATACCATGTTAGTTTTTCAACATTTAATTCAATTTGATCTAGGGTCTTAACTAAAAGAACAACATGTACAACATATCAAGCATAAGAGACAAGAGACACAAAACATTTCATTAGGGAAAACCAAGAAGGTGAAAACCCCGCAACTTCCTCAGAAATAGAATAAGCACCGATACAAATATCACAAAGATCAAACCCCAAGAGATAGATGACTGCAGTAGCTACTCCTCCTCCACTTGTGCGCACTCCTCCTCTCTCTCACTAATGTGAAGTGAGTGAATGAGAGAATGTGTCAAATGAGAGAGTCACACTCTCTATTTATACTTTTACTTTCACTTGACCTTTACTCAACTAGGTCATCCCCAACTTAACCACTTAACATAATGTTAACTGGGATGACCCCACTAGGGTGGTCTAATAACCCTTTAACCCACATGACTCATACAGGGCCGACCCCATCAAGGTGGTCTAATAACCCATCAAGTATAAGTTATGACACTTACAATATAGCTTGCAACACTTGCAAGTACAACTGACGACACTTCCAATCGAAAGAATAATACATCTCCGTTGGGGATACAATAAAGTACAAATACAATATACAAGTGAATATCTTCCGAAGTTACAAATACATCAACACGTGGATATTTGTCGTCACATGAGCAAACGACTCCACATACATCGACTCATGCACCATTATTGTCGATTGAACAGTCGGAAACACGTTCCACGACACCCCCTAGGCCAACAGAGAGTGCACCCTCTAGTGACCAACGTACACCAGATAGTGTAGCAGAAGGGGTCGATGCAGAGCCTGCTAGTCTTGATATTGCTGAAGCAACATTTCTTGGATCTTCCTGTGTCACTAGCACGGGTAAAATACAAGAAACATTTTTGGTGGACAAAGATCTCGTTCCAATAAAGATAGATAATATCCCAGGTAATTATACATTGTTCAAGTTAGTTTTTATAATTTGATTGTGATATACCGATAAAACATTTTTTTCAACTAATGATGGCATGATCGTTTTGCAGGAAATGATGTTTTTTATAAACATCTAAATTATTTGTCCTTGGATATCTTCAGGCCTAGCATCCGCACAAGGTGGGATAGACAAACGAAAAATTTAAAAGATGAGCTCACAAATCGGTTGGTTTGCCTATTCGAAAACGAGACCTTCGATCGAGCCGCGGTCCTAAAGAAGGCTGGAAAACATATGAAGATTGTCCGGGGCCAATATAGGGTTCACCTAGAAAGGAACCCTAGGTATGAGCGCCCTTCGATGATTCCAGCAAGAGAGTGGAAAGCCCTAGTGGGAGATGGAAATGAGAGGGCTCTGAGAAAAGAAGGAAATCTACCACCAGGCACAGGGAGGTATGCAATACTTTCCACAATGTAATTCTAAACCTTAATATTATTATTAATTTTTATATCGAATTTGGAACATCTAACGTATTTCAACACTTGCATACGCTGTCAGACACATCAAAGGCCTCAAAGGAAAGACTAGAAAAAATTGGTCAGCACAAGCTTGGGCCTGGTGGTTATTCGAATTTGGCAGCATGAATTGTAAGTATTGAAAAACCAATAAGGCATCCAAATAATAAATTGCAAATTATTTTCGTTTTATTGCGCCGCAAAATGTAAATTAATGACGTTATGCAAATATGCAGGCCGACTGATTCAAAGAAGTGCCCACTGAGGAAGACTTGAAGCTTGGCTTCCAACACGGCTTTGAAGCTGTTGTTGAACGCCGAAAAAGATTGTCTGGGAAAACAAGGTCTTCTGGTGATCCATCTGGTGCACAGGTATATAAAATCTATATAGTTTAATGAAGATTTATTACTTGTGCAATCTATTTGTTATAAATAATTGCCATAAAATATTGACTCTGTTTTGAGTAGGAAAGCAATGATCCCCTTAATGTTGAGGATGGACAACAACCATCGAAGATCATGCTTCGAATCCTGGTAATGAATTTATTGATATGCTACAATTTTATATATAGCATTGCATATGGTGAACATTAATTGTACTTCTCCATATTTCAACTGCAGAGCATGTAGAGGGTCACACTGTACAGGTTGAGCCTAGACAAGAATATGAAGAACATGATGTGGCCACAATAGGTAAAAAAACACCTTTGTAATGTTTTTTTAAATGAAATACTTGTCATTATAATAATAAAATATATCGATGTAACATTTTCACATTATTGTAGCAAATCCAAACCCCTTGCCACAAAATCCACGTCGCGAGCACTGTATAAGGCATACATCACGACAAGTTGATGAAGCACCAAGAAATGAAGGAAAAGTTCCAGAAAATGAGATTCTTGTTGATTTTGTAAAGAGAAGAAACATTAGAAATAAGTGACTGAAGAAATATTGTGTAATTATTTTTGATAATATTACGATCCTGCATGAGTTTTTGTCTACTGAATGAATGGATGGTTTAATGAATATTATCTTTTATTGAATGAATGTGTTGACTGAATGAATGAATGGTTTAATGAATGTTAGCTTTTATTGAATGAATGTGTTGACTACGTGAATGAATGGTTTAATGAATGTTAGCTTTTATTGAATGAATGGTAAATGTTTGTTTATGATGAAATCTGCATGAATTTGAATGTAATTTTTTTTCAAGTATATGCATTGGGTATGGGGAATTGAGAGTGATGTGAGGCGGGGGGAGGGGCCATAAGATCTTCCACCTTCATGTGGTTGGCCTTGTTCAATAGAGAATATTAAATTATTCTCGAAACATAGAGGATCTCAATGAATGGATACGGTGCTGTCTTTCTACAACCCACTCACGTGTCATCTAAATTTTGACAATTTCTTGGGGCTTGTTATGAAACTAAATCATCTTATCCTACTTTCCAAGACTCTGGAAATGTAAGGAATTATCCATTTCCCACAGTTATTTCTTTGAAGCATTATTGCCATAGCATGTATTCCATGACTTATAAAATTTCTTCTGGTGTATAATTGTAGTGTTGAAATTTTACTATGGCTATTTCACTCATCCCTTGGAACTTGTTACAGATAGCCTTGGGAAACATTTTGAAATTTTAGAAGAAAAATTGGCGTTTTGATGTGATCAGTGGTATTATATACTTTGATTTGGTGTTATCCATGTTTCCTCAAGTGAACTCTTATTATCCATTATTTTACTTGAATATTATTGTAATTTACATTATTAAATTAAAATGTTCATCAAACGTAAAATGTTAATTATTAATGCTGTTTTTCTTCATTGAGACTACTGAGACTATATTTTTTTAGGTTCATTTCATTATTTTCATAAACAAGCAAATCTTTATTTGAGGGGTCCTACCATGAAATTATTGCAACAAGAAAATATTTGTAGTATGTTGAAAGATGTTTTGAAAGGTAAAGCAAATGTAGACATTGTCAAGCTCCACAAATCAAGGGAAGTTGTTCCAAGAAATTATAAGTATTGGCAACATATGCGTATTTATAGGAAACGGGTAAGAGCAATGATGCAATATGACATACTTTTAAATTGTAGCTTCTTTAAAACATTTTTATTTATAGCCATCCATTTTCATAGTTCTTTCAAAACTATTGGCTTTTTTTGTACACAATTGTAGAGAATACAACTAGTGAATTATTGAGTCCAAAAAGCATAACATTGTAAGCAAAAAACTCCATTCAATGGTAAAGGAGGTATTTTCGTTGTCCTCTTTTTCCATCTTGACTTGATGGCATTCAAAGAATAAATATGTAAAAGAGCATGCTTCATTTCCCACATACATGAAGAACTAACTTCTAAAATCCAAACAGACCTTGATACCATCCATATCTTTCTTTCTCTAAATGATAATGTGATTAATCCAAATAGACTCTTTTATAGGAAATATCAGACCTATAACCATCTTTCCCTTAATCTCCTTTTTCAATTGTTCTTTAACCTTGGGATTAAGACGAGAGATTGATGTTTAACGATATTATCATTTGGTCACAACTCGAATTTCATTTTCCCCAGTTCTCCCATGATGCCTTACATCTTAGTAAAACTTTACAAAAATGATTTTTCAGTAAAGCTATGATCTTAGAAATAATATTTTCATCCCAATAATATCTTATAGAAGTGATGTTTGGTTGCTCCTCATAACCAATGTCGAATTTTCACAACTTCAAAGGTTGAGTATATGATGCACTGTAACCATCCTTACCCTTCTCTTTAATTTCCTTGGAATATCCTTGAGAATATTTGAATGAGATATGTCTCAAATCCTTTAGATCATTTGCATCCTATCCATTCTGTCCAATCTTCCTACAATAGAGAGGACGCTTCAATGGTTTTGTAGGGATTTGGAAGGATACATGTCTTGATGATAAGGACAAACAATAGGAGAATGGGTGTCATGCAACTTGCCAGTAAGCAACAATTCCTTAATGAGCTTCAATACTTCTCTCACCTTGGGTGACTTAACACAAAGGAGAAGTATTCATATATTTGGATCTAAAGAATTAAAAAACCCCTAGCTCACCTTCTTATCTCTTCTTGTAAATACTAGACGTTAGGAATGGATCCCAGAGTATGGACAAAATTTTGAATAAAAAAAAATGCTACATGCCTTCACTATCCTACTTCTAGGTACAGTTCTGAACATGAATAAAAGGATTCATGCTACCATCATATATTTTCACAATCATGATATCTTTAGCTTTATTGGAAGAGAATTTTTGACATTCAAACTTAGTTGGCAAACAATGGGTGAGAAAGATCAAACCTTTGCACTTAATCATAGTTGGTTTGAGTTGAAAACTTATTTGGATTACTTGCATATATAAAAATTAACTTATAATTACTCACTTGCAATGTACTCTAAATTTTTCATCCTTTCCACCTTGTCTGGCCACCTTTTTCACATCTATAATTGACTACAGTTATTTCCAACAATCATCAGTTTTTTCTTCTATGTTCTCCATAACCCTTTCAAGTTCTTTCATTTTCGTCCACTTTACCTCACCTTTTTTATATTCCATCTATATTTTCTGATGGACTTTCCTCATGTTTAACTTTCTCAAACTCCCCTGTGTCATTTTTCTACAAGTAATAACTAATTTGGCACTTGAATGGACTATCAAGTTTATAACCCGTGTCATCTCTAAGACATTCATGTTCTCTCTTCCCCTCGTTGTAATTTGTCTTCATTCAGGAGCAGATGGCCTAAGTCATCAATACTTTTCATTGATAAATCTTCCAACACCTCTATAGAAATGCCCAACTTTGTAATGCCATTTTCCTCACTTGTAGGTTCTTAACTTAGAATATCAAGCTCCTTGTATATTTTATGTCCTTGAATAACCATGGCTCAACATTCTATTACATTTGGTCCAGATTATACCAATGGAAATGTAGTGCCTGAAACATCTAGGGATTTTGGGGAGTGAGAGAAATCCTTATAATAAAAAAGCTTCATGGAAGATGCAAAATCCAATGCACTTTATTTATCTAAAGATCCTACATAATTCGTTTTGAGATCATCAATGGTTGAAGAACCTAAGGAACATGGAAAAATGACTTTTCTGCAAGAGTATTTCTTCAGTATCCTTAGTAGTTCAATTCTGTTTTATGAGATGGCCATTAATATTTGACTGCAAGGGATACAGATACATAGATAAGAAGAACAAATTTACTCTCCCCTCTTAACTAACTTGTAATTGTATCAATTCGATACCCAACACATTTTTTCAGCTTATATTTCATTACTAAAAAATATAGATTTGAATATGGAATCTATTTAGGGTTTTATTGAGTGATGCATTGCCAGAACAGAGTAATATTGTTTCAATCCACCCGTGTGAAGGTTTTGATATGATATATGCGTGAAGGTTTTCACATACTTATTAGATATAAGATCAAAGTAATATTTGTTCTTGGCGGTTTCATCAACAACACTCAGAAATTGGAATGCTGTGGTCATATTTCTCTTTATTATAGATTTCTGTAGCTTAGGTGAATTTTTTCATGTCACAGGATATCTGTATTTTTTTTTTAAATTCCACATATCCATCCGATATCCGACGGACACTTCCAAGATATCCGACACCTTCTCCATACCATTGATGGCTAAAAACGTCAGATATTCGTTTTCTTATAATGCAAATAAGGTCGGATATCCGACGGACCCTTACAAAGAATCCGATGCCGTTGCCATACCACCGATGGCTAAAGGTGTTGGTCTTTGATGTCAATCATGTCGAATATCCGATGCCTCATCCGATGATGTTTCCATACTACCGACGGCTAAAGGCGTCGGTCTTTGATGTCAATCGTGCCGGATATACGACGCCTCAGTCGACGCCGTCGCCATACCACCGAAGGCTAAAGGCGTCGATATATGATGTCAATCATGTTGGATATACGACGCCTCATTCGACACCGTATCCATACCACCAAAGACTAAAGGTCTCGGTATTTGCTGCCAATCATGCCGGATATTTGACGCCTCTGTTGTCGCATATCCGACCGCCTATAAAGTGAGAGTTGTTGGATATTCGACGGGAGTATTAAAAGAGAAGTAGTCAGATATAAAACCAGACTATGTCAGATATCCGACGCGCTCATTTTACTGTCAGATATCCGCTGAAGTGCGACCGACGTTTGAAAACGAAGATGCTTGTCGGATGGTCGACAACATGATGTCTAAAATCGGACATCTATGCCATCAAATTTTGGGTTCATAAAATCTAGTGAACCTTAACAAATATGAAATATAAGTTGGTATTTGCTTCAGTTTTGTTGAATCCTATACTCTAAAGGCATCCATCGATCCTCAAATACCATTCTCTTGGTGCCTGCTTGAGTCCATACAAGGCTTATTTTAGCCTACAAATATCAGAATCCTTCCGATCTCAAATCCCCAAGGTTTCTCTATGTACATTTTCCCTCAATTATCCCATTGAGGAAATATATCTTCATATCCATCTAATATATCCTCCATTCCATAATGGAAACTAATTATATCACTGCTCTAATGGAAGTTTACCCGTCGATTGGAGATAAAGTATCCTTGTAGTTCACTCTCTCTTTTTGGGAGAACCATCTTGCCGCTAACTTCACTATGTACTTTTTATGCTTCCACCTGTTGCATGCTTGATATTGTAGAGACACTTGGAAGTCAATATTGATTCCCCCCTTGGTCTAATCACAATATCCCACACATCATTCTTCATGATGGAGGTGTACTCCTCCACCATGGAATTCCTCCAATTTTTTTGGTTTTCTACCTCCTAAAAACTGGAAGGCTTCGAATCCATGATGTTGCTCATTAATTCAATGTAGTTTGGAAACTTCTTTGGAGGTTTATTATTCCTAAATTTTCTCCTAGGAGCCTCAACATGTTCCTAAGAATCCCTTAATATTTGAGTGAACCCTCGAGGTCTCTTAACAGAATTGGTAGGATCGGGTGGCTCCTCCTCTATGACTAAAGGATGCTGCTTTGAACTGGAATCCACTAGTGACCCTAGTTGAACCTTCGAAGCTTCCTTCTCCTCATTCTTTGTCATTGTAATAGGCTCACGAAACTTCCTAGATTCAAATTATTCCTCAAAATTTATATCCTTGCTTACGATAATTTTCTCTACTATGGAAAAAAGATCTTGTAGGCCTTTAAAGTCTCATTGTAACCAACAAACAAACCCTTCTTGTTGGAGGGATCCTTGTACTATTATCTATTGTTATATGGATATAAAATAGACATCCAAATATGTAGAAATGACTCAAATATAGATTCAAACCAATGAATTTCTCCTTTGGTGTCTTGTCCTCCTAAATCTTGAGAGGGCACTTGTTTTTGATGTAGATTGTTGCATTCCATGCTTCTACCCATAGAAACATTGGTAAATCCTAGTTATGTACCATGTCCATAGAAACCCCTATGATGGATCAATTATTCCACTCTGCAATATTGTTTTGTTGGGGGTTGTACAAAGCAATGAACTCCCTCTTGTTTCTTGCAACCTTGCAAAAACCGTCGAACTCATTAGAGGTTTACTCACCCCCATTGTTTGATCTCAAAACTTTGATCTTCTTCCCTGTCTAGTTTTTTATTAGAGATTTGAATTCTTGAAACCTATTAAAGAACTCATATTTAGTCATTAGGAAGTAGATCTAGGTTTTGGGAGAGAATTCATCAATGAAGAAAAGATAGTACATGCTTTTTGTGATCGATTCTATTGGCACTGGTCCACATACATCCGAATGCACTAGGTATATAATTTCCTTAGACCTATGATTTATGATTGGGAAAACAACTTGGCATGATTTCCAAGTTCACACCCTCTGCATACTCCATGCTTCTCAATGTTGAACTTTAGAAGACCCGTGACTATCTCCCTCATGTAAAATTCAAGCACAACATATCTAGAAAACAAGAACAATAGTTACTAGAGATGTATGCGGAAAATTGTGTGTCAAAATACTGGTGCAAAATGTTTGCAGCGGTTCATGCATTATCATTAACTCAGAAGATTTATTACAATACAAAATAATGGCATGAATATCCAAGCAATTCGAATCCTAGAGAGGTCATTCGAATTGAATGCATGAGAGTGGCTTACTGGTCAGTTAACACCATTCAGAACATCAGTTAACCACTTAATTGAATTGTAATTGACTCTAACAGACTCTGAAGCAATCAAACTGAGTCTAACTAAGTATGAAACTCAACTGAATGCCCAAAAATAGGTGAGGGAGCCTTTTTGACTCCAGTTAATTGATTTTTAGGTGAAATTAGGTCAAATATGGTAGGAGGGCACCTTTCTGACTCCATTTAACTGAATTTAGTATTAAATTCTCCTAGTTGGATTGAGTTGGGTGCTTTAATCATGCATTATCACCCCATTTGTCTCCCCGAATGAAGGAGGCCCAGTTGACTAAAACTAATGATATGCCAATGATGTAAGCACATATTTGAGTCAAAATACTTAGGATAAGTGGTAAATTAGGCTGGTAAGCCCAAATAAATGATGTGTAGTTGGAAAATGACTCCAACAACCCCCATTAATCTAATCTCACGTGGAGGATAAAAAATAAAATAATAAGAGGGCCCCGGTAACAAAGGCCATAGGTCACCTGGTACAAAAATAATCCAAAAAATTCTCAAAAAATCCAAGTGAGGAAAGAGGGGAAAACCCAGTGGGAAAGAAAACCCCCCCTCAAAGTGAACACTGAACGATCTAATTTGTCCTCACCATAGTATAACTCACCCCCAATAGTGAACGGAGGTAAGAGAACTTCTTCTCAGTGAATTTCTTGGTGAAGATGTCTGTAATTTGCTCTTCCGGAGGGCAATACCGAAGTACAATGGTTCTGTCATGCACGAGCTCTCAGATGTAGTGCATGTGGATATCAATATGCTTGGTCCTCTGTCTCTGAAATAGATTCGTCGAGATCTTGATTTCACTTTGATTTTCACAAAAAATGGCAGTAGAAGTGGTGCTACCAATATCAAACTCAGCTAGAATACCCTTGCAACCAAACTGCCTGAATGCAAGCATTGAATGCTCCTCGATACTTTGCCGCTGCTGAAGATAAGGAAATGGTTGTTTGATTTTTTCTTGACCAGAAAATAGGCCCTGTAACAATCATGAAAACATATCCGGAAGTAAAATTCTGATCAATGCTATCACCTTCCCAATCTGAGTCAGTGAATCCAACCAAGTCAAGATAAGAATCTGTAGCATAGTGAATGCCAAAATGTCTCGTGCCTTGCACATAATGCACGATCCTTTTGGCTGCATTCCAGTGAAGCTCATGGGGCTGCTGCATGTACGTTGACACAACACTCACCACATAATAAATATCATGCATAGAGTGTGTCAGACACAAAAGGCTACCAATCAATTGTCGGTAAAGTGTAGAATCCACCAACGATGTAGAATCACCATCCTCACGAGTGATTCTTGAGAAGAATGGGAATGGTGAAGCTTTATATTCTGCCATATTGAAATTCTTTAGTAGGTCCAAATCATATTTTGATTAATAAATTATGATCCCATCAAAATTCTGAGTGATCTCGAGACCAAGAAACTGCTCTAGCAGGCCTAAATCACTCATATCAAATGCTTGGTGTAAAGCAGTTTTTATTGTGTCGATCGAAGCAAGATTGCTTCCTGTAATAAATAAGTCATCAAAATAAATTACAATTATCATAAAATTACCTTCATTCTTCTGTATATATACATTCGTATCTGATTTTCATCTCACAAAGTTTTGCAACAGAAGAAAGGAATCCATCTTTGCATACCATGCTCTTGGGACTTGTTTTAAACCATACAAAGTTTTCCTTAATCTGCAAAAAAGTGACGAATATGATATGTAACCTTAAGGATGATTGATGTATCTCTATTCCTAAAGATCCCCATGAATAAAGGCACTCTTCACATCCATGTGGTGCACCTCCCAGTGCTTGGATGCAGAAATTGCCAAAACTAGCCAGATTGAGTCCATTTTTGCAACCAGTGCAGAAGTTTCTGTGTAGTCCACACCTTGGACTCGTGAGAAACCTTTTTCCAGAAACATAGATTTGTATTTGTAGGTTGAACCATCAACATCAACCTTGGTTTGGTAGACCCATTTGCATTGAACCAATTTCCTCCGAGGTGGAAGTGAAACTAGCTCCCATGTTGCATTTTTTTGAAGAGAATTGTACTCTTCATCCATGGAGGTTTTCCATCTCGGATATCGGTGGGAATGGTAGTATGATTTTGGATTTGAACTAACCATCAAAAAACAATTTTCATACAACAATGGATCAACATATGAAAGTGACATACCTTCTCTTTGAAATTCTTTTCAGACATTGGAACCAACATATGTGAGAGTCTTTTCTGCCCACTTTGGAAACTGAGGGGGATCATATGGATTTGAATACAAACATGATTCTTCAAGTTCATTAATATCATTCATATCAAAACATAAAATTTCAGTATCATCTCCCGAATATTCTTTCCGAAGAGGAAGCAAATTGGAAGTTTCTTCCTCCACTAGTTGTAGATCATGAAGCAGTTCTTCAAATTGGACACTTCTCTCGATGAATATTATTTTGGATCTGATATCCATGAGTTTGTATCCTTTAGATTATTCAGCATATTCAATGAGGATTCACTCAGTACTTTGTGGTTCCAAATATATTATCTTCTCAATCGGAATTCTAGCCCATGCAGTGGACCCGAAAACCCTAAGATGTGACACATCAGGCTTGTGACCAGTGTAGGATTTGAAATTTGACGATCGAGTTTGGAACTATGTTCTGAATGTATATAGAAACATTCATGGCCTCAACCCAAATATTTGAAGCCAAACCTTTCGACTCAAGCATACAAGTAGCCATCTCTTTCAATGCTCGATTTTTCCTCTCCTCTACACCATTCTGTTGAGGTGTGTATGGGACTGTGTGATGGATTTGGATTCCATTTTCCGCACAAAGTTGAAGAAGATTAGTTTTGATATATTCTCCACCATTATCAGATCTAATAGATTTTATCTTGTTACCAGTAGCAGTCTCAACAAAAGCGTTGAAATTCTTGAATCTTTCAAACACTTCGGATTTGTTCTTGAGAAAGTAGACCCATGTGAACTTGGAAAAGTAATCAATGAATGTGATAACATACCTTGATCCATTCATGGAGGGATTTGGTAATATACCACTGATGTAACTGTGAATCAGACCCAAAATACAAGAATCCCTACTAGCTTTGCCTCGATCAAACTTGTGCTCAGGATGCTTGCTAATAATGCAACCTTTGCATATCCCTTTTGAGGATTTATTGTTCGAATTGCCTTCAACCATGAAATTATTTTGTAGTAGCCGAAAAAACTTGTAATTAAGGTGTCCAAACCTATCATTCAATATATGGCTAACCTCATTTCCATGATTCAGAAGGGAACTTGGCTTTGAATATGTCAGGAAGTGGGAAAACTCATATGTTTTTGCAGCATGATTTACCTTTCCTATTGCAATGAGATTTCCAGTGGTAATTTTGGAAATTTCAACATCATTAGGGATGATTACAACCTTATTGGGAAAACCAGTATGTGTAATTTGATACATAGAAAGCAGGGTCGAAGCTAGAGAAGGGACATACAAAACATTTTGAAAACTGCCATGTTTTAGGTGGATTGTACCTTTTCCTTTCGATGAAATTTGTGAATCATCTCCCATGTGGATAGAGATGCAACTATTAGAGTCCAATGATGAGAACGAGTCTTTTCTTGAAACCATGTGATTCGAAGCTCCTGAATCTATGAGAAGAGCTGTTGAATTCAAAACACTTGTCATGGGGGCATGACCTCTTTCTGGAGGAACATTTCCGTCTCCATTGTCCTTATTCCTTGCTCCATCTGGAAGAGTAATATTGTTATTATCCAAGAGAAGGGCCATCTGATCATAGTATTCTTCATGCATGATATTTCAGGATGAAATCCCCTGCCACAGTAAGAACACTTTGTCTTCTCCTTACCCTTTTGCTTGTCTTTTCTTGATACTGAGGGCTCATCTGACTGCTTGGTATTCTCCTTCTGCTTATGATGATCAAACTTGGTATTATCCTTCTAATTTTGCTTTCGTTTAGAATTCGTAGCCTTGGGTGCTCCAACAAATAGGGGTTGATCTTCAGAGGATCTCATGGACCCCATCTGAACAAGATTGTCATGTTCTTTGGTTAAGAACTCAATGAATGCATTCAAGGATGCCATCTTCCAATTTGGAATGGTGAGTTTTCCCAAATTAAAGGTAGAGACAAACACTAAATAATATGCTCCTAGTTTTGAAAGGATTGATAGAATCAATTGATCCTCCTTATCCTCGACACCACATTGCTTCAACTGAAGTACCAAATGATTGAACTTGGTGAAAAACACATTGATGGTTTCAAAATTTTCAAAATTTAGGGAAATCAATTCATTCTCTAATTGATAAGCCCTCATCTCATCCTGCTTTCCGAAGAGTTTGGAAAGTTGTTCCCATACTTCTTTTGGAGTCTTCAATCCAATGAGATGGAAAAGAATATCTTTCGAAATATTGAGACACAAGAAACCATAAGCTTCATCAAGCTTATTCATAAACTTGGACTTCTCTATAGCTGCATTAGGATCTAGTTCTGTGCCCATAGTAACTCTGTAGAGTCCTTTGGAGCGCAATACTATCTCTATATCATCCTTCCACTGATGATAGTTGAAAGGAGCAAGAATATGGTTTGAAGAAGAGTCCATATTTTGCTATATCGAATGCAATAGGAGGCTTTGAGAAACCTGCAGTAAAAAAACAAACAAACAATTTTTAGGTCGACAACCTACACTTTTCAAGTTGCATCACACATGACTTAGCCTATCAAGCAAGCTTGATAAACCAGATGCACAATTATCCAGGATTTATGTGGAAAATTTTCTGCTTCTATAGCAGTGTTGGAATAATTTTGAGAAATCTTGCTCAAGCTTCATCTGTAAAACTCTGTAGAAGAGTTGCCTTGTCCTGCCATGGATTTGATACCATGTAAAATTCAAGCACATAAGATCTAGAAAACAAGAATAACATTTACTAGAGATGCATGCGGCAAATTATGTGTCAAAATACTTGTGCAAAAGGTTTGCGACAGTTCATGCATTATCATTAACTCAGAATATTTATTACAATACAAAATAATGGCATGAATATCCAAGCAATTCAAATCCTAGAGAGGTCATTCGAATTGAATGCATGAGAGTGGCTTACTGGTCAGTTAACACAACTCAGAACACCAGTTAACCACTTAACTGCACTGTAATTGAATCTAACAGATTTTGAAGCATTCAAACTGAGTCTAACTAAGTCTGAAACTCAACTGATTGCCCAAAAATAGGTGAGGGCGCCTTTCTGACTCCAATTAACTGATTGTTAGGTGAAATTAGGTCAAATATTTTAGGAGGGCTCTAGTTAACTGAATTTGGTATTAAATTCTCCCAGTTGGGCTGAGTTGGGCGCTTTAATCATGCATTATCACCTTAGTTGGCTCCCCGAATGAAGGAGGAGGCCCAGTTGACTGAAACAGATGATATGCCAATGATGTAAGCGCATATTTGAGTCAAAATACTTAGGATAAGTGGTAAATTAGGCTGTTAATCCCAAATAAATTATGTGTAGTCGGAAAATGACTCCAACACCTCAGAATAAGCAATGCACTATGATGCAGGTGCCCCATCCTCTTGTGCCATAAATTGCACAAGTTATTTGTGTTATGAACTAGGGCTCACATATGTTCACCTTGTAACTTGTATAAGTTACCTTATCTAACCTCGATCAACTAAGCATATTCTAGTTTAGACTCTTTCGGCTTGATATTGACTTGCTAGTTCTTGAACTCTACTGCAAAGCCCTTATCTTCCATAATTGAAATTGAAAGAAAAATATTATAGAGACCTGAAACAAACAACACATCATCAAAGTCTAAAGAGTTACCCGACTGGAATTGGAAAGGGATGGTATCAAGTCCTTCTACTAGATACTTGGAATCATCACCAAGATCGACCTAGACTCTTCAGACACTCTCTTTTAGGCTTTAAAATAAATCCGAGGTTGGCGTTATATGCCTAGATGCTCCACTCCACATACCAAACGTTCCTTAGAACTGTACTAGTAAAAAGGAAATATATCATTGAGAAATACTTCTCGAACTTGGAAGAAAACTTGTTCATCTGAGTTTCACTTGAGCCTGCTACCTGATTTTGTTGTTGCTTCTCTTTACCCTTCTTCTTCTCTGGACACTGTGATCCATTTTTCTTGTGCTTATAATATATGAAGCACTTGATTATACTCAAGTCCTTCTTCCCTAGATGTGAGGTTGAATCACTTTTTACCTTGTTTGTTTGATAGAATAGGGCATGGCCACTGTCACCTCCCTACTTGTTGGCCTTTGACTCCATTTGAGTTTCCTCGTAGAACATTCATCCCATAATATTTCCTAGGATGGAAGATTCTATTGAGCACAAACATCCTAGACATATGTTTCTCATTGAGATGGAAACCCATTCAGTGCTCGATTTAGTATCTCTTTCTCTTCAATATTCTCCCCAACTATTGTAAGTTGATCACGGATCCGAGTGACCTTCAACAAGTAACTGGTGACTATGTTTGATCTAGTCATCTTTACATATACGAGTTTGTTATATAATATCATCTTCCTTTTTATGTTCTCTCTTTGGTAAAGTATAACCAGAGCATATACATCTCATTCATTGTCTTCTTATTATATATACAAGGGATGAAATGATCCTTTGTATCATCCATGATCAACTGCTTAGATTTCACCTTTTTCTTATTGTGAATTTTTGAAGCTTGCAGATTTGTTGGTGGATTCACTGCATCCTCGATGATATCCCATAGATCATTACCTTCCAATAAGATAGTTACCTTGGATTTCAAACATAGGAAGTTCATGGCACCTTCCAATCTATCCTTGAACCCGAGGCTAGCTATTGCTATCTTTGATCTATAACACACAAACTCTCAAATTTGATAAGCACACCTCTAAAACCCTTTATTTGTTGGATCTTGGTTCATGACAGCTGATCTACCGTAGTAAAATATTTAGATTCTCTCAATTAGAGAAACTCTGATACCATGTGAAAATTCCTAACCCTAGGTGATTGGTGTGCTGATGTTCTCAACTAAATAAAACTATTATTTAATTGCATAACTTAAATTTTTAACATAGCAACAATCACACATATAGTTGGAAAGTAAATAACGAAAGCATAAACACAATACATAGGTAATTACTCCTTCAAATAATATTTTCATTAACAAATCAAAGCTTACAAGGAAGCCTCCACAAATTTTCAAACTAACAGTTGTATGGTACACCCAAAAAACATATTTGCACATCTACTGAGACAATTTGCCTATTGGAAAACGAGAAAAACTACTAGATTCCTGATTTTGGTTTTTGTATGACCATATAGACCATTCTGTATGAATGTATGGTCTATCCATACCACAGTACATGTCCATCTATGTGGAATGTGTATGACTATATGGATTCACATGTGTGGACCTGCCTGTAGATTTTTGCTTATTTCCTTATTTCGACTCCTATCCAATGCTCTAAACCCAATCAATGGAAAACGTCACATTTAAAAAAAACTCGCCTTTCAATAAATGCATTTTAATCCTCTATCTTGACTTTCCTTTATACTTGAGATGAAACCCTAATCTCTTAGTGAGATGTATGGTTGATATTATTCTAAATCACTAATGTATAAAATAGACTTTATTAGACTCAAATGCTAAACATAAGACTTTGATTTTATTACTAAAGTGAATTACAAAATATATTTTAACTCGATCTACTTTCGACATGTTCACATCGAACTTGTGTGGAGGTTCCTATCCGAGCTATAATCTTTAACATAAATACACACTCAAAAATATTTTGGAAATGATCATATCATGATCCATCTTAATCATTGTTTCCCCTATGACATCATTCTCTAAGAAAGTGTTTTATGCTTCTAAGCACTTATATCTTTGACATCCTCTATTTTCATAGGTTATTATGCTTGCAGTTCAAATGTTGAATTCAAATGAAGGGAGTAGCTTGGATAAGGATTTTAAGGTCACCGATCATTATGGAGATAACATAATTCAATTATGAGCTCCAAAAATACAAGAATATTATGGGACCCACTTTAGGCTAAATTATGCACATTAATAGAATGTCATATTTGAATGCAAAGAATGGCTTGTGTTACCCCCCATTTCGCGTGGGGGTCCACTTGTGGTCTGCATCACAATATTCAGCTAGGGATTGCAGCTTATTGGAATTTTGATGCCCTAGATGACTTGATGGATGAATCTTCATGGTGGTTGCTATGTGTTACACCAAAATATTGTCACTATGAGTTGTGTGTCCTCTATATGCCTCAATTCCTAAAAGGACTTGGGCTAAATGATCAAATGAAGACGTGATGTTCCCCTTTTAACATTGTGTTGTCACCTTGATGCACCCTGCGCGTTGGCAAGGTGTTCCAGACCTTAGGTGATGCTATTTTCTCTTGTACAAAGAACGTCATCCTTAAATGACGTGAGTTTCTAGTGTGCAAGGTGCGTCTTTGTTGGTTAAAATGGAAAAAAGAGAAGCTTCGAGCGACTTCTCGAACCTTCGGTTGCATGGAGGCTTATCCCTACATGTTAGGAAAGGTGGCATTCAATCTCCTTACCTAGTGGGATGATCCCTTAAGATTCTCCCACAAATACTCAACCTCTCCTATCCTCTTAATCCTATAAATATGAACCCCCTCTCCATTGTTAAGGCATGTAGGATAAAGTACCTACACGCTGGTGAAATTATGCTAGGAGATATTTTCATCCATAGGAGGCAAGAAGGCTTTGATATTTTGAGGCTAAGATCATTCGGATGGTGTTATGACATCAAATATCGGTTGTAACTATCTCTCTTTGTACTTTCTATAATTACATTAATACAAATTCTTCCCATAAACATCTTTTTGTTATAGATTTTAGGGTTGGATTCTTTGACCGCTGATCTAGATTTTGATTTCATGATTATATGCCACCACTACTTGTTTGTTTCCACTTGTTCCATGTTTTGCAGCTGAATATATGGAGATTAAAGATTTGAATCAAGAAAGAAGAGAGGAATCACGCTTATAAGGTGAGTTATTTCTTGGCTTACTTTGCAGCTTAATCATTCTAAAGAAATTGTTTGTATTGTGTACATGTTTTGTTCTAGATCCGAACCATTCGTACTAGGGAGATCCATTTATGTTTGCATTTACAGATTGTCCATAAAAAAAATTGGAGACCATACTAGGGAGATATAGCCCATAATTTTTGATTTGTTTGTGATTTTTGGTTTTTGATTTTCGTCCGTTTAGCCTCTTAATTGCCTTTTTCTTTATTGGATCTGACCATCAGAGAGCTTATGGGTGATCCATACTTTGATTAGGACTTCTTATCAAGTCATTTATCTTTTGTATTTTTTAGATTTTTAATTTTTATTATACGTGGATCCCGCCCGATGCACTTGAGTACTTTTGGTCCCACGTCACTGTAACTCTGGCGCGCCTTACCTTAAGTCAACCTGCGTCGCAGACGCCTTTTGCTCGTTTGAAACCTGCATCATTGACACACTTATCCCTTGTGTAGAGTGCGTTGTTGGGCTTCCAACACTTTGGTGTACCCTTTCAGGGCGTGTGGCCCTTCAAAACTTGGTGCACAAGTTTGAAAAATAATCCCAATTGATTTTGTCTTGGTTTCTTAAGGTCTGTGTGTTTCACTTGACAGTCACAGAGTCTCCTATACATAGTGTGCTTTGTTTTTGATTTGTTGTTGAAGTTTAGCGTTCAATTTGAGTCTTAAATAGTCAAGTGAGTGTCACTCCGATTGGGGGAAATTTCAATCCATCACGGGGATATTAAGTCTTGTGACTCCTTAGTTTATCTGATCTATTCACTCTTACTTCTCAGCCCTCTAATAGTTAGTTGTTGTGATTTTTGCAATTCAGTGTCCTTTTGTGTGTTATTTTGATATCTTGGGTGATTAATGTTTTTGAGAATTTCCAATTGATTAAAGGTTGCAGTAGAAAACATTCTTTAGCTATCTGAAGTTAGGTTAAGAGTGTAGCATAGTTCTCAGATTCATTTGAGTGCATTAGTGTGAAAATCGAGAATTTCTTATTATCTCCATTTCAAGCACATTACTTGGAATTGGTCCAAAGAGTTTTTATGTTTTGAAATAATTGTTTAAAAACCTTTGAAAAAGAGAAAAGTTTATTAATGCTTATGACTTCTTGGTTTTAAAAATTTCTTTTTATTTCCTTGAAAGTTTTGAGTTCATTTGAGCCTTCTTAAAGTATTCCAAAAGTTAGTGAAAACTCGTGTATTTTTTAGTTTTTCTCCATCCCTTTTGACTTTCATTTCAAAAATTAAAGTTATTGCAATCGAAACGGAATTCCTCTTTTTCATTTTTTGCTCATAGGTTTGCTTAAGTTGAAAATAAAAAGATAAAAAATATTTTCGATTTGGTGTTATTTTCATTTTTGTTGGATTGTTTGAAAGAGTACTTTTTTGGTGTTTTGGTTAAAAGAAAGTAGGGGTGTTTTTGTTCATTATTACCATCGGAAAATAAATATGTCTCCTTACCCTAATTAGTTTTCATTGAAAATAAAAATGAGACTTGCATTTTCATATAGATTAGTTTTGCATCTTTTTAAATTCCAAGTCTACACTTCATGCATCCACCTAACCGTACAACTTAATATCAAGCGGTATCCTAGGTTAAACTTGTATAGAAACTCATGTGCTAGGTTAGAGACATGTTCCAACATCTTAAATCGTGGCGGTTGTCGTTATTTTCCTGCACTGCATATTGGGCAATTTTAGTTCTTCCACGTACCAGTTGGTATATTGAATGACCTTTCACGTACCTTCGAGTATATAGAAAGGTACTTCATGTACTCGACAGTATATCGGAAGGATCCTGTCGTATGATTGTACATTAGAAAACACCACTACAGATTGGGGATCCCACGTACCTTGAGTATATTGGGAGACCCCACTAGGATTCCTGAAACCATCCGAGTTAACCATTGGCCGTCTTGGCATGGAAATTGTTTGATGGACAATCCACTCGAGCGGACGCGAGTCGGATCTCCCTAGCTCAATGTGAGTCTAGAACAAATAGTACATACTATAAACCACTTTCCTAGATCTAGTTAAGGATCAAGTCATCAGATGTCTTACCTTAAGTTTGCAGTCCCTTTTCCTCGATGTTGTTCCACGCCTCGCGGTCATCAGATCTAAGATGCAAGACCTGTCAAGATGCATAAAACAAGACAAACAAGTGAAAGTATCTGAATGATAACAGATCTAAGTAAACAGTTAAGTAGGTAAACTACACAATATCATCAATCGCAACAATATTGGTGGAAAGCATTTATATTACTGTAAATATAGGGAAAGTACATAGAAAAGAATGACTACAACCAGAGCTTAACGAAGTATCCCTTCTCCATCCAAGCCAATGCCATATCCTCCCAAGGAAGTGTGAGTCTCTCAATGGATGAGTAGAGATCTCTCCAAGATTGATTTCACCAGCATGTAGACACTATAGACTTCCTCCCTTTGGAATGGGAAGGAGCTTCATTTATATAGGACTAAGTGGATAGGGTATGGATAGGATAGGTTGAGATATGGTAGGAGAGAGATAGGGGATCCTTCCAAGAGGTTAGGAACCGAGTTCCAGCTCTCCCACAAGGCCAGGGATAGGGATCCATGCTAGCTGGCTTCGAGAATGGGCTTGAAGGAGCTATTTTTTCCCATTGACTGACATCGTCGCACCCTGCAAGAGAGAAAGATGTGACGTCACAGGTTGCACGAGTGCAGCCTGCGACGACCTCTCAAAATCTAGTGAAAATGGATTATATCTCTTCCAGGCCAATAACTTAGTCTATGAAACTTTAGGGATGTATACACTGAATCTCATGATGGTAGGATTTTAGGTGTAACAGAATGCCCCCCAAAGCATGAAGCTGTTGAAATTTGGACAGGTGAAATGCTTTGACAGAAGGAATGGTAATGGCTTGTTGGACGAACGACACTGCTTCAGTACAACTGACTTCGAGTACACAGTCTCATATGACGTACAACATGGCTTTCGACTAATACAATGCAGATCCATGGTAGTAATGACCGACTGAACACAATCATGGCTACTAGACACAAGCGTAGATCCATGATGAGATGATAACACATCCACAACCAATACAAATGTGGATCTATGCGATATGACTCAATACAAACTCCATCGCAACTTGGGTAAAACATGACTCCCTAGGGTCTTCAAGCTGAACCCGCAATGATAGGAATCTATCCATGTGATTACAAATGTATTGATGTCGAACATGGTAGAAACCACTTGATTACCGATCATTGATGTATACCGTTAACAAGCGCGAGGGAAATCACCATTGATGTCAATGATTCCCAAGGTATCATAGTACATATCATTAAGCATGAATAAATGAGTTGAAGTCGAACGCGAGATGAAATATTTCAATCAAGAGTCAATGATGTAAACTCATGTTGAAAGCGAGGTAACCTGCCATTGAGGCATGCAGGGCCAAGGTAATTGGTTGGTTTCTAGATTCAATCCTCGGATGATGTGTTGAAGTCGACAAGGATGAATCCGTCGAAGGAGGGCCATGTTGAATCCCTCATCATCGACACGAAACACGACAAAGGATGTGTAGAGTAGATCGGATGGTATAGTGACATGCAATACTGACTCAGAGTAGATCGACATTATGGAAGGTGTACTGACTGCAGATAATGAGTAGTGAGAGTATTCTTGAACATGGGCGTGGCATGCCTTGGCAGTATTGACTTGACGAGTTATGGTACCAACTCTTAATGCAACTGATGATGGAAGCGTTCTTTGAATGACTCAAGGGAGTAACAAGACTCGGGAAATAGGTAGAACTCGAGGACAAACGGATGATCCAAGTGCAGTATGCAAATGCAAATGAGTGCCATGTTAAAAAAACGACTATGTACTATCACTGATAAAGGGTGTAACATAAAATCTTTCATTTTTCCCCATCATGCACAATGAGTGCCTCATGTGTTTTTTATGAGCTTGATGAGGGTAACCAGATGCTCGGTATAGATCATCTCATAGATAAGTCCAATCCCAAATATTTTCCAAACCTGGGATGGGAGGGGTTTGTCTCATGGCGGGTCCTTCAATGTCAAAATTTAACGAGTCCATAGAAGGTAAACTTGGTCTTCATTTCATGTTTAGAGAGTCTGAAAAGAACTAAACAAGACTCCAACGGTCCTTTTTCGTAAAGTTAGCCTCATCGCCCGAAAAAGGGTAAAACAATGCGGGAGAGGACTCTTCCAGTCATGATTGGATGGAGTATACCTTTTTCGTAAATGGTGCCCCCTGGTCTGAAAAAGGGGTAAACTATCACCAGGGAGACAACCATTCAAATTCTTTAACAAGCGTGAACGTGACAAGTTCACTTGGCAATCTTTTTGTATTTCGAGAGCTTAAAGATAGACTCCTGGGAGGGGGTTCCTTTTCCGTAGGAGTTTAACGAGCCCAGAAAAGTGATAAATCGTAACTTGGCAACTTATTCTCATAGTTTCAAGAGCACGATAAAGAACAAAGAGTAAGCTCATCATCATAAAATAATCACAATCTAACGGTTATAAAATAATGACAAAACGTTCAAGGGGTGTTCCCCCCAGCTCGACTGCTAAAGCTTGTAACAGCCCATGAGGTTGAAATCCATGTCCTTCAAAGGCTCTCAAAGTGGTAGGAGAATGGTTCAACTCGGGAGAACCAATGGATCTCCAACATGCGATCAACATGAATGACGTAGAGGGTCCTTCGTCCAAAATGGTACGATGGATTAGCTTCCCAACAATGTTTGTAGCAACTTGAAATGCCAATTTATGGGAGAGCCTCGGTTTGAAGTATTCTAGCTAGAACATGATGGTATTCGATGAATCCGGGTCAACTGCACTGATGGAAGCAAGGAGAGTCTTGCGCTGATTCAGACAGTTTTGCAAGACCTGGAGGGTCGACATAGCACAAGGAGCTTGTGCTAGGTCCTCTACAATGTTGTAGTTTTGAGCATCCCGAGCATTAGGATTGAAAACCGATTTTCTAATCGTGATCTTGGGTGGACGCAACACTGACTCAAACGAGGGCTTCTCAATGGTGAGAGGAGCAACCGGTACGGTGACGTCGGGCATCGAAGTGGAAGCTTTTTCAATATTACTTCCGACGGGTTCCTTGGCCGGAACGGAGTCATACGAACGAGAATGGGTGTTCAAGTTGATAGTTTCGCTATGCATCATGAGAACATGTGCGATGGTGGATGCTTCTCCTTGGGAAGAAGAAGTGTGAGCGATCAATTGTTGATTTTGGGTAGGGAAGGGATCATTGAGAACTATGGGTGTGGGTTTTCCCTTAAGAAAATTTTGAAGTTAATCTCTATGGGGGCACTCTTTAGAAAAGTGATCATCACCACACAGTAGGAAATGATACTTCAAATTCCTTTTCTGTTTGGTATCATCAGGGGTGCTCTTTTGTTCCTGCTGGGTGAAAGATTTCTTAGGTTTCCCTTTTTTCTTTTTCTTACCACCAGAATTTTGAGGTGAAGCTGATGAAACATAATTCACTTCTTCGGTGACAACAGGAGTGGTGATTTGGTAGTGCTGTGACCAGCTTGTGTTGGTGAAGGGGAAGAACCCTGGGGGGTTCGACGAACCAACAGTTTGAGAGGAAGGTTGGGTGTGAAGGGATCCAATGATGCCATCGGCTTAGTGTCCCTTGGGTGGTTTTGCAGGGTCGTAAGTGTTGCGGGGTGCATTGGGAAGAATATCAAACAATGTGCTCGATTGAGCATAGACTAAGTCTAGCAAATGGGCATGAGCGATGGCTTATTCCTCAGTGACAATGCCACCCATGGAAACATCTCGTGCAGTAGTAGGAATGAGAGACTTCGTAAACTAGTTTGCTAGGATTTGATCTGGAATAGGAGCCTTAATGAGACGTTGTCTCCTCTGTCCCTCATGTATATGGTTTGAGATGTGAGTAGTGGTATTTTGATGGAGCGAGGTTAAAAGCTCTGTACCAGTTTCATACCGTATAGGCAGCTGGAAATGAGTCAAAAAGTTCATAGCAAGAGAACCAAAATTAGGAAAAGAATGGGGTGGTAGTTCAATATACCACTTGGTAGCCGAACCAGTGAGAGTTCGTTGGAATAACTGAAGATGGATCGAGTCGTCCATCAAGGAGTTGGATGAACACCATAAGTGGTATGTCATCACGTGGTTTTTAGGATCCTCACCCGGCATACCATCAAATTTCGAGATATCTGATGGAAGTTTCACTGAAATGGATGGCCAATTAGTTCCGTGGTAGATGGGGTCATTGGTGAGGCGAGACAGGTCAGGTAGGTCCAAAGTGGCCAAAAAGGGAAGCTACGGATTAGGCTGTGGGTATTGATAGTATTGACAAGGTGTGTAAGGACCTATGGAATCTTGTATTGACTGAACATAGGGTGTTCCAGGAGGAAACTGGCCATAGGGCTATGGGCCACCCGGACTGAATGCAGCTCCACCACCATAGTAAGGTGGTCCATTACCATAATAAGGTGGCCCATTACCATAAGGTGGGGGCCCGCCTCCACCATCGAGAGGGGGTGGGATGCCTCCAAATGGTGGGGGTCCGCCATCACCGCCAGAGTAGGATGGGCCGCCACCACCTCCGCTAGGAGGAGGTGGTGGTCCGCTACCACCACCGGAATAGGATGGGCCTCCACCCTCGCCGGAAGGTTAAGAGCCTCCTCCACCACTTCCACCATAGTAGGGTGGTGGGCCACTACCACCGCCACCAGGATGAGAAGGTCCTCCACCACCACCACCGGGGTGGGATGGTCCTCCACCACCACCACCGGGATGGGATGGTCCTCCACCACCACCACCGCTAGGAGGGGCAGGTGGTCCTCCACCGCCTCCACTAAGGGGGGTGGGCCGTGATGACCGAAATGAGGTGGTCCTCCTCCAGAGTTATGTGGGGGCCCATCGCCTCCAATGGGAGGTGGGGGTGGAGGGACTGTAAGTGGGGGTCCATGTTGTAAAAAAATTTGCTGTCCCCATAGAGTGTAAGGATTGCCGGGGTAAGGTACCCTATAGAGTGCATTTCCAGGATTAAGTTGACCCTGCACAGGGTTAGGATGACCTGGATACGCTTGACTCAATGGAGGTTGAATTACGTTGGACGATCCTCCAACATGGGATAGTCCCGTAGTGGAAGGTCCAAGAGGTAAGGAATTTCCAACGGAAGGCTCGATGGGAACTCCTGTTGCAGTATTATGGTTAAGAGACGGGCGTTTCCCTCCAACAACAACTTGCTGACCACTAATTAAAGGTTGACCCAAAATTGGTTGTTGGTTATTCACCATAGGATTAACGTTACTCGTAAGGAAGGTGGGGGGTAAGGAGTATCCTCCCCTCGAAGTTTAAGGTGGGGGAGGAGCAGGCAATGTAACCGTGGTGATCATAAGTGTGTTGGACTATTTTGCTTCAATAGGTTGGGTCGTGAGTGGTACTAAACTGGTCTCCTGTCTAGGGGACGTATGTGCAGGAATGGATGGTTGACCAGCTTCAGCCGTGGTCACGTGTTGCATGGATGATTCTGGTGACTCAAAAGATAAAGAGCGACCTGGGATTGGTTCGTCGATGCTTAGTTGAAAATTTCTTCTTCGAAATTCCTCTCCCATAGCACACAAATGAGACAATTTCTCATAATAAGGTGTTGAGCGATCATCGGGACTAGCCCAACTGGGTGGGGATGCAATGGCAAAATGGGCCACTGGGTGGCCTAGAGAAGATGTCCAATAAGCAGCTGAAGGACCAGCAGTTGTTGTGGGGTCGTCCCGGGGTTGATTCATCCATTCCAACGATCCAGGCTCTCCTGGTGCAACGGGAGGTAAGTCTTATGAAGTGGGGATTTGTGCTTCTTCACTCTGCGGGGGGTGAGAAGTAAGTGAATCTAGAGGAGTATGAGAAAGAAAAGTCCTCCAACATTCAAAGTGGGGTTTTCCACTTCATGCGACCTGTCCCTGGCTTGTGGATCCATTCAAACCCTCGAAATTACCTCCTGGTTAAGGGGATATTCGGGTGGCAAATTCTGAATCCTGTGAGACCTTCTCCAAGGAAAGTAAGCCAGAGTGACTGAAACAAAAAGTTTCTCCTAAGGCAAGCTACACAAAAGAAAAGCAGACCAGACAAACCCTACACAAACTAAGGCCACAAGCAAGCTTATATTATAAGAGTGGATTCACAGGTTTGGAAACTCACAGGATTGTCAAGGCTTCGCAAATCGCTATATACCGCAGGGTCCAACAGTAAGACGCGACAAGGAGGATTGGGACCATACCCTTGCTTGAATACCTGATTACTTGGATGGTATGTGCGTAGTAATATCCCCGAGTGCTATTCTCAGTGTATTGCTCCGCCAAGACGACCAAAAGGTTAACTCAGTTGGTTTCAGGAATCCTAAGGGTGTCTCCCGATATACGCAAGGTACATGGGAGCTCAAATCCATAGTGGTGTTGTCTAATGCACAATCGTTCGGCAAGAGACCTTCCGATATACTACCGAGTACATGAAACACCTTTCGATATACTTCAAGTACATGTGGTACTTGGTGGGTATGTGAAAGAGCTAGATATATCGATAAGTACGTGGAAGACTACAATACCCCCGGGATACAGTGCTGGAAAATAACGACAACTGCCACGCTTAACGACGCCGGAACACGTCTCTAACTTATACACAAGTTACTAAAAATTTTACCCTAGTTCTACCGTTAATTTTATCTGGACGGTTAGGTGAATGCATGAGGTGAGTACATAATCGTAAACATAATGTAGGCCCTAACTACATGCAAAAATATACACTTTTCTTTTGATGAACTCTATGTATGGGAGGGAGAAAATTCTTTCCAACTTTACCGAAGCAACACAATGCAATGCAATCCCAAATCTACCAAAAAATGACTATGAAGTGTTCTTTTCCTTTTCAAGCGAAACGCAAAGGACACAACACTACTAAACCAAATTAACGCATGTTTTTTCTTTTTCTTTTATCTTTTCAAAACAAAAATGATGCTAAGCAATGAAAAGAGAGAGTTTCTAATTAGAGTATGCAAACTTTTCACTTTCACTACAATGGCCTAAAAGCATAAAAACCAAAAGATGCATTTAAATTTCCAAGCATGGAATTACTTTTGTAAAACTTGATATCTATTCAAATTTTTCAAGAAAATGAGCAACTCATAATTCGTGAAAAACACAAATAATGCAATTTTCTTTCAACTTTTCCAAAAGATCTACAAATGAGACATTCCAATGCATATGCAATTTTTCAAATGAGATTGAGAAATGGTGGAAATAAATCACCTTTGATCTTTCAATGGATGTATCAAGATAACAATTTGATAAAAACAATGCTTTTCAAACACAAATACTGAAATGAAAAGACTACTTTCAACACTTCAATAACTCAGAAAATCTCAAGAAAAGATGAGCACTCAATGGACTGAAAGTACACACAAAAACTCAAAATCAATCAGTGATAAGCAGCACTAAAGCAAGCAAATCTCAACAAATGAATGCAAATGAGGTCTAGAAACCGATCCAATACAATGATCAAATCTGGAAAGGAGAGGAGGGAATGCAAGGGTGAGTGGATGCAGGTGGGGGAGACAAGAGTGTCCACCACTACCAAATCTCAGACTTGTCCAAGATGGAACCAAAAACAACTCCAAATAACACCAAACAACTCAACACACAAAAATCAAAATGGGGTCTCTGACTAGATCTTACAGTACAGAGGGAGTTTGCACACAAACCAAAACTTAAATTAGAAAAGGAGAAGGGGTGCCTGTATGGAAAAAATGGAAGATCGGCGCACTCTGTGCTTGTACACAGTGCGACATCGCAGTTCACCAATGTGGGACATGCGATGGTGTCATAGAAGACCAATAGAAGGATTGCGACGACTGACTAACAGGCAAAGAACATAGATAAAAAAATGACACAGTGTCGCTCTGAGTCCACTAACCAGGTGTGACAGGCGATATCTGAGTTAAAAAATGAACCAATTCTCCAAACAGTGAGCATGAAATGGTTTGAAAATGAGAAGTACAAACTCAAAGGAAGGTAATAAAACTCTTCAAGGTGAAGACCTGATGGTGAAACCAGTTTAAGAGGAAAATGACAAATAAAATGGCTTGTAATAAGAAATCAACTGAATGTTCATCCCCAGTATGGTCGCAAGATTTGTTTGACAGACAATCCACTCAAGCAGACGCGAGCTAGATCTCCCTAGCTCAATGTGAGTCTAGAACAAATAGTACAAACTATAAACCACTTTCCTAGATCTAGTTAAGGATCAAGTCATCGAATGTCTTACCTTAAGTTTGCAGTCCCTTTTCCTGGATGTTGTTCCATGCCTCGCGGTCGTCAGATCTAAGCTGCAAGACCTATCAAACAAAACAAGACAAACAAGTGAAAGTATCTGAACGATAACAGATCTAAGTAAATAGTTAAGCAGGTAAACTACACAATATCATCAATCGCAACAATATTGGTGGAAAGCATTTATATTACTGTAAATATAGGGAAAGTACATAGAAAAGAATGACTACAACTAGAGCTTAACGAAGTAGCCCTTCTCCATCCAAGCCAATGCCATATCCTCCCAAGGAAGTGTGAGTCTCTCAACGGATGAGTAGAGATATCTCAAAGATTGATTTCACCAGCATGTAGACACTATAGACTTCCTCCCTTTGGAATGGGAAGGAGCTTCATTTATAGGGGACTAAGTGGATAGGGTATGGATATGATAGGTTGAGATATGGTATGAGAGAGATAGGGGATCCTTCCAAGAGGTTAGGAACCGAGTGCCAACTCTCCCACAAGGTCAGGTATAGGGATCCATGTCAACTGGCTTCGAGAATGGGCTTGAAGGAGCTTTTTTTGCCCATTAACTGACATCGTCGCACCTTGCAAGAGAGCAAGATGCGACGTCGCAGGTTGCATGAGTGCAGCGTGCGATGACCTCTCAAAACCTAGTGAAAATGGGTTATGTCTCTTCCATGACAATAACTTAGTCTATGAAACTTTAGGGATGTATACACTGAATCTCATGATGGTAGGATTTTAGGTGTAACAACAATACACCGAGAACAACACTCGGGGAGATACTATGCATGTACTGCTAGGTAGTCGGGTTATACGGTTAGGGGTACGGTTCCAATTCTCCCTGGTTAATGCTTTGAAATATTGGGTCGAGTATAACTGTTGGAACCAATAGTATATTGTGAGTTGTGATTCCTTGATAATCCCGTGAGGTTCCATAATTTTGAATCCTACCTATCGCATCAGTTTGCTTGTGGATTTAGCTTGAGTAGGATTTGAAGTGTGAATTTTTCTTTTCTTTTTTAGAAGACACTTAGGAGAAGTTTTACATCATCCTCCCTAGCTGATAATCCCTTAATAAGATCCCGTAGAATATTAAACTTGCCACCTGAAAATCCCCTTAACCAAGAGGAGAACTCAGGAGCAACCATGGATCAATCAACAACAACGGAATCACGTGGAGAAGAAAATACCAATATTAAAATAGGAGTAAAGTTTTCTCTTACTGTAAATCCACCTATCACTGATCCTACTAGACCTTTGTTAGTGGAACAACCTACTCTGCATGATACGTCTTTCCATCACTTGCTTGATAGTCAACCCAGAGATACCGATTGGATTTTCAGTTGATTCTCGGATGACCCAATAGCAACCGTGTTTGGTCCAACCGCATCATTTTGGGGAACTTCCCTAGGTCATAAAATTTTCAATTTTGGTTCACTTCCGATGGTGGAAACTCCACTGCGCCGCTTTCATCCCTGATGGATTCCTAACGACACATTTCTCGTGCCAGTTTACGAGACCATTGATCGTTTACGTGCATTCGGTGATTAGATTAGGCGCTGGATTTTTCCTCCAAGACACGATCTAGAAGTACTAGTTCCCGAACAACATTCCCCCATACACTCTTTTTCTTTCTCTTCACCAGGAATATCAACACCTATCATGACCACTTATGAACCAGGCCAACCATGTTTTCTGTCTGGTACACCTACAGACCACTTGGATGATTCTACACCTCACGTGACCCCAACAACTGGAGGGAAACCTTCAGCTACTATTAACTACATGACTGGAACACCACCTCCACCTCAAAATTTGAGTGGAGGTTATCCCCTAGTTAGTAGTCAACATATCCCGTAGTTAGTAGTCAACATATGAGTATAGGTCAACCTACCATTAGTGGTCAACATATCCTTACTGGGTATACTCCAATGAGTGGACATTTTTCAATTGGGGGGAAACCCCTAGTCAGTGGAAAAAACCTAACTGGGGGAATCATCGAGTTAGGGGGGAAAATGTGAGCAGAGAGTATCCTTCACATATGAATTATCATATGGTTGGAAGTTCACTCCCATCCATGTGACAACCCACGTGGGAACAAAAAATGGGGGGACCATCTACTTGGACCCAACCCCCATGGGGACATACATACCCATGCAATCATAAAATTGCCATAGGTCAAAACTATCCAGGAAATTTTTTCCCTAGGTTACCTCATCTTGGAAACATGAACACCCCATGGGGGCACCATAATGTTCCACCGACTGGACCTCCAGTCGGGGGACCCCACCCCCCACCGCTCACCCATACCACTTGTTCCACATCTTCCCCCACCACCTGTCCCACCTCCATCATCTCCACCTAAAGAACCCCCGTACTCCAGCGGTGGACCCCCTTACTCTGGAGGAGGAACCATTTCAGTTCCACCTCCTAATATGGGAGGCCCACATCCATATGGACAACACTTTATGGGAGGACCTTATGATCAATCAATTCATGGTCCTACTGGTACCCAAATGTCTTATCGATATTACCAGTATCCACAACCAAACCTTCAATTACAATTTTTGGCTATGTTAGATTTTCCAGACCTGTCCCGTTTGACCAATGATCCCATTCATCATGGTATAAACTGGCCAACTATTCCTGTAAAGTTACCATCATACATATCAAAATTCGATGGAAAACCCGGTGAGGAACCTAAGAACCACATTGTGACTTATCATTTGTGGTGATCCTCTAACTCCTTAATGGACGATTCTACCCATTTGAGCTTGTTTCAACGAACCCTCACTGACATTGCTACGAAGTGGTACATTAAGTTTCCACCACATTATTTCGCCGACTTTCAATCGTTAGCTATGGGTTTTTTGACTCATTTTCAATTACCAATCCGCTGTGAAATCGACACAGATATTTTTACGTCCCTCCAACAATCAACCTCCACTTACATTTTTTATCATATTCATGAGTGGAGAAGGAGGCATCGCCTCATTAAAGCTCCTATTCCAGATCAATTACTTTCTGATTGGTTTACAAAGTACTTACTTACTATTATAGTTAAAGGGGTGGCTATGGGAGGGGCTGTTACACAAGAACACACTATTTCACATGCTCAATATTTAAACTTAGTCTATGATCAATATGGCACCTTGTACAACATTATTCCTAACGCCCCACGCCCTACACATGACCTGAAAATACCTCCTATGGGATCACATGCTGATGGCATCATTAGTTCCATTCATTCCCAGCCTTCTAACCAATCAGGTGGATCACAGAACCACCATAGTTCGACTCCATCCTTGCCACAGGATGGCACCAACACCAATCGATCACCCAGTCCTGCTTCCACTATAAAAGTGAATTCAGTTCAATCTGCTTCACCTCAAAAATCCAGTGGAAAAAATAAGAACAAGGGTAAATCTAAGAAATATTATAATTAGCAGGAGCCCAAAATTAATCCCGTTGAAACGAAAAAAAGAGGAAGGTCAAGTATCCTTGATTACTATGTGGCGATGATCACTTCACGAAAGAATATCCACATCGTGAAGAAGTGAAAAAGTTTCTTAAAGGAAAACACACACACACAGTTTTAACTGATCCCTTCCCCACACAATAAAAACAAATGATCACACAACCACACCTTCCTTCTCTAGGAGAACTGCTCATGTTCTCATGATGCAGAGCGAAACGGTCAACTTGTCTACCAGGTCTCGCACATATGACTCTATTTTCGACGAGGAATCTAACGGAGGTAATACTGAAAAATCCTTTACGTCTACATCCCATATTCCTTCTCCTTAAGGTCCTTTGGTCATAGAGAAACCTTTACTAGATTCAATATTGCATATGCTAAAGAGCACAATTAGAAAGGAAATTTTTAACCCTAACGTCATGAATTCCCAAAACTACAACATTGTAGATGATCTAGCCCAGGATCCTTGTGGTATGTCGACACTAGAAGTCTTACAAAATTGCCCCAATAAGCATAAGACCCTATTATCTACTATTGGCGCCATAGATCCCAATTCCTCCAACACAATCATGTTCAAATTAGAGTATTTCAAGCCGATTCTTTCCCACCAACTAGCATTTTAGATTGTCACCAACGTTTCTGGGAAAAATATCCATTGTACTATTTTAGACGAAGGATCCTCTACTTCCATTATGTCACTATCCTGTTGGCGAGCCATAGGCTCCCCCGAGTTGAACTGTTCCCCCACTACATTGAAAGCATTTGACGGACGTGGATTTCAACCCCACAGGATGTTGTAATCCTTGGTCGTAGAGTTGGGAGGAAAGACCGTTTCCATTAACATGGAAGTTGTTGCGGCCTTGTTGGATTATAATTTTCTATTAGGTCGAAATTGGTTTTATGCCATGAGCACAGTCACATCATCTGTCTTCCGCATTGTGAAATTTCCCCACCATGGGAAAATTATCACTATAGACCAATTAGAATTTAGTACACCGGACACCACTACTCATCCTGCGGATAACGTCCCTCTTTTGGGCCATTCTTCACAAATATATGAGAGTGTGGGGGTAGGAATCCTCAAAGACTCATCTCTGATGGGATTTTTTCCAACACCAGATCCCCCAAATCATGTTGCCACAGTGAACATGATCTCATATATGATCCCTACCTCTTCCAACTCAATATACCAATGGGTTGTGCCCAATCCTAATCATATGGATTTGATTGGAGGCGTGATGCCTCTTAGCCCCGCCGATGCCACTTATGAGGCCAACCAATCAACACCTGATTTATTGGATGTCCACTCTGCAGTGGAATCTACTTCAGGTTCTCTACCACCACAACGGAACTCATCCTTATCATCACTTGATCCTCTACACCAGAATTTTCATTCTGACGAGTCCATCATGGAGATCATGATCCTGGATGGGTCCCCATGGGAAGATCTCCATCATCGATCGTCCTTCCTTGCGCCCCTTGATATGGTATAGAATGAGATTCATACCATCGATTCACTAGATGAATTTTCCCACCCTCAATATCCTATTCTTACCAAGGATACGGTAACCGAGGGAAATTTGACAAACATCATGCCTACCATCACTATAGACATCTCGGTAAAACCCGACATCGTGGAAAATATTCACATAGGACAAACTTGTTCTCCCGATGAACTCAAGAATTTTATGGCCTTATTTAAACAGTTCCATGATGTATTTGCATGGAGCTACGAGGAAATTCTCGAGATTGATCCTGCCATTGTCATGCATGAGATTTAGACGTACCCCAACGATAAACCTTTCCGGCAAAAAATACGTCCCGTGCACCCTAGGAAGACTGCGGCTATCAAAGCAGAGATAGAAAAGATGTTGAAAGATGGGTTTATTTATCCTGTTCCATTAACAAATTGGGTCTCCAATGTCATCCCAATTGCCAAAAAATAGGCTACCATTAGAGTTTGTGTCGATTATAGGGATCTGAATAAGGATTGTCCCAAGGACAATTACCTTACCCCCGTTTAGTGACCAAATCATTGAAAACTGTGCCGGAAGTGTCATCTTTTCTTTTATGGATGGCTTTTCTGGCTAGAGTCAGATTGAGATCCACCCGGCCGACCAACGTAAAAATGTTTTCATCTTCCCATGGGGCATGTTCACATATCACAAACTCCCCTTTGGTCTTAAAAATGATGGTGCTACATTCCAGTAGGACATGTCGTATGCCTTCCATGATGTAAAGGATTTTGTGGAACCTTATCTCAATGTGAAAATCCTCACAGCAGATCTAAGAGATGATGTATACCTCGCAAGAAAGTAATTGATTAAGCAAGAAAATAGAAGAAGAGTGGTCAATGTAGTATAATGAGCAACAAAATAATAATACAGTAGAACTCGCATAGAAGCAAAAATACTTCACACACACTAATTAATTAATCACAATATGGACAATAAGTAGTACAATGCATGAGGATTCGAATGCCAAGGTGGAAATTCGAATTAGCCTTCATGGAGTGATCAAAAGATCACTGGAGTGTCATCGGAGCACAACTAGTAGTCTATCTCATCATCGGTGGAGTCATCAATGCACAAGTAACTGTCAGCCGTCAGTCAAACTGAGTCTAACTGGCACATGGAGACACTAACTGAATGAAGGAGGCTCAGTGGAGGGAGCATGAGGAGCTAACTGGAGTCAGAACAGGTAGTCATGTCTCATCGGAGGTCAATTAGAGTGATAACAACAATGAGGAGTCAGTATGGCCTCAAATCAAGGAAATACTTGTGGCTAACTAAAGTAAACTAGACTGGTAGGTGAGAAAGGTGCCCTTCTCATGCAGTAGGTGAAAGGAGGGCGCATGACAGGCTAGGAGGGTTGAAAATGAGTGGAAGGAAGCTCCGGGGGATAGCTAACTGAGGGCTAGGTGCTGGGACTGATGACTGGAATGCATGCAAACCCTAAATGATGCATGCAAACCCTAAAAGTGCATGCATGACTAAAAATGTAAATGATCAAAATACTGGTGGGACTAGGATGGAGTATAGGAATATCCTAACACCCCCCCCTTAATCCATCCTGGGCCCTGGTAACTAAGACCAAAGGTCACCCAATACAATGAATAATAACAGTCAATAAACCAAGGAAGTGAGGAAAATTTCATGGGAAAATATCCCCCCCTAAAAACAGACTGTAAGGCACACATAAAAAATAAATGCTCCAAACTCAAGCAGGTGTGATGCTTGGTCATATGTCTGGAGGTATCTTCTTCTTGGGAAGAAGTGGATCATGCTCAAAAAGCATGTGATTGTACTTTCTCTTCAGATCGAATGTGATGAGAAAAAATCCAAAAGTATGAGGATGATCCTTGAACCTGTGATTCGAATCAGCTGAGGTAGGATCAAATCTATGAATGTGCAGATAGTCTTTTGTCTTCTCCTTCGAACCATCATGGGTGAGATTATGCCAAAAAGAACCATCAAATAATAAAGATTGCTTGGAATCCAATTCAGATCCAAGACTTGAATCATGGTTGATTAAGATCTCCTTTGAACCATTTGAGGTGAGATCTAAACCAATAAGTGCATGAGAAATTTTCTCAAGCGAATGGCAATGGCCATTATCTTCAATAAAATTCTGAGAACATGAAAGAATGATCTTATAGTACTAAATGAGAGGTGATTGCTTGGAATCCAAATCAGATCCAAGGCTTGAATCATGGTTTCTTGAGATCTCCTTTGAACCATAAGAGGTGAGATCAAAACCAATATATGCATGAGAAATTATCCCAAGCGGATGGCAATGGTTTCTTGAGATCTCCTTTGAACCAGCAGGGGTGAGATCAAAACCATGATGTGCATGAGAAATTATCCCAAGCGAATGGTAATGGCCATATTCTTCAATAACCTTCTGAAAGCATGTAATAATGATCATATAATAGTAAATAAGAGGTGATTTCTTGAGGAGAGCGAATGCATTACCTCCAATAGCTGATTTTACCTCTGAAATAATCATGTGATCATGATGCAAACCAACAACCTCTGGTGCAAGAGAGGATTTAGGTCCTTCTGCAATATCTAGAGTGTGAGCTGGCACAGAAAGAGAAGAAATTTGAAGCATGAGTGTAGAATCTACAAGTTCTTCTTCTTTGTGGACAACTTCAATATGAGATGTGTTTGATACAGGTTCATGATCAATGAGATCATCAAGGAGGGAGAATGCATCACTTTGCTTGTTCTCGAAAGGGTTTGGACCAATTCCTTCATTTTGTCTGCCGAATCTTTCATCCAGGTGAGCCCATAGCTCTTTTGGAGTTTCAATATCAATAATGACTGGGTACAATATGTAATCAGGCATAGTAACCATCATTCTTCCAAGGGCCATGTCTCTTTTATTCAACCAGTCAATCTTCTCTTCAGAGGATTCGAACTCTCTTTCAAAATAACAATCAAAGAGATCATGGCTCTTCAAATATGCTATCATTTTTGGTTTCCATTCATCATAGTTGAATGGAGAAAGAGGAGGGATTTCTTCTAAATTCATTGAAGCTGTAGAAGACCTGCAAAAACAATAGAGAATATCTGCAACTGCTACTGCTGCATAAATGCAGAAACTGCTTCACTCGAAATCTTGATAATAACCTGCAAAAAACTCCCAGGAATGGAGATAAACAATACTCTCAACATGCTCTGATACCATGTGAAAATCCTCATAGCAGATCTAAGAGATGATGTATACCTCACAAGAAAGTAATTGATTAAGCAAGAAAATAGAAGAAGAGTGGTCAATGCAGTATAATGAGCAACAAAATAATAATATAATAGAACTCGGATAGAAGCAAAAATACTTCACACACACTAATTAATTAATCACAATATGGACAATACGTAGTACAATGCATGAGGATTCAAATGCCAAGGTGGAAATTTGAATTAGCCTTCATGGAGTGATCAAAAGATCACTGGAGTGTCATCAGAGCACAACTAGTAGTCTATCTCATCATCGGTGGAGTCATCAATGCACAAGTAACTGTCAACCGTCAGTCAAAATGAGTCTAACTGAGTGTGGTAGGTGTAACTGAATGTAGCTGGCACATGGAGACACTAACTGAATGAAGGAGGCTCAGTGGAGGGTGCATGAGGAGCTAACTAGAGTCAGAACAGGTATTCATGTCTCATCGAAGGTCAATCGGAGTGATAACAGCAGTGAGGAGTCAGTCTGGCCTCAAATCAAGGAAAGACTGGTGGCTAACTGAAATAAACTGGACTGGTAGGTGAGAAAGGCGCCCTTCTCATGTAGTTGGTGAAAGGAGGGCACATGACAGGATAGGAGGGATGAAACCGAGTGGAAGGAAGCTCCGGGGGTTAGCTAACTGAGGGCTAGGTGCTGGGACTGATGACTGGAATGCATGCAAACCCTAAAAGTGCATGCATGACTGAAAATGTAAATGATCAAAATACTGGTGGGACTAGGATGGAGTATAGGAATATCCTAACACAATGATCTGCCTTCTCATTCACATCGTTGTGACTTCCACATTGATCATTTGACGACTGTATTCCTCAGATGTCGATGGTACAATATCCGCTTAAATCCTCATAAGTGCATATTCTATGTAGAGTCCGGACGCCTCCTAGGATTCATTATTTCTAAAGATGGGATCTGCATTGATCTCGTCATAGTGGAGGCTATTGTCGCCTTACCACCACCCACAAATATTACGAAACTTCAAAGTTTGCAGGGGAATGCAAACCACCTATGTCGTTTCTTGTGTAGTTTTGTGGAGAAAACACAAGGATACATGAGCCTGTTAAAGAAGGTAGTCCCGTTTATTTGGGATGACTACGCCCAATAGGCCTTTGAAAATCTCAAACATGCTATTACTCACTCACCTGTGTTACAACCACTAGAGTACACCAAGGATTACATCCTTTATCTTGCCACCTCTACTTCAACTATTGCTATGGTTTTAGTACAGTAATATATAAATGCACATGAACATGTGATATATTACCTTAGTAAGAGTCTCATTGACTCTGAAACCCGTTACTCGCATGTAGAGAAATTAGATCTGGAAGCAATCACTGCTGTTCAAAATTTTCATCACTATATCCTACTCCGCACTACCACTATTATTGCCGACTCAAACCCTATGTACCACGTTCTTATGCGTCAGGTATTGGGGGGAAAATATTTGCACTGGATTGTGATTCTTCAAGAATTCGATCTTCAGTTTGAGAAGGCCAAGTCCAAAAAGTATTTGGTATTTGCGAAGGTCATTTGTGATCTTCCCCATACTGATCAAGAATTTGAGCCCATTGAATCTCTCCTCGATGATTCCTTGTTTCTGATTAGTACTTCTAACCCTTGGTATGGAGATATCACTTTGTATCTCCAAACCCAATGCTTCGGTCCTCATTTATCCTGTGACGAACGCCATCGTACCCATCACCATGCAAAATATTACCTAATATTTAGTGATACACTATACCATCGTGGTATTGACTCCATTCTCCGATGCGGTTTAACTCATGAGGAGGCCGAGCATGTCTTGAACTATTGCCACTTGAGGGCATGTGGAGGTCATCTTTATGCGATGGCTACAACCTAGAAAATATTACGTGCTGGATACTATTGGCTGTCCATTTTCAAATATTATATGGAGGCGGTAAAAACGTGTTCTCCTTGCCATCTTTTTCATTATAAAAAGCGCTCACACCCAACCCTACTTCATCTAGTTATCGCTATTGGTCCCTTTACAAAATGGGGCATCGATTTCATGCACTGTAAGCCTACCTCAGACGGGGGGCATTGTTATGTCATTGTTGCAATTGACTACTTTACCAAATGGGTCGAGGCTATGCCTACATACAAGGAAGAGATAGAAACTGCCGCACTTTTTATGTTTAACCATATTATTGCGAGATTCAGAGTTCCTCAAGCCATGATCACGGATCACGGATCACATTTTCAAAACAAGATGGTAGATGAACTAAGCGTTAAGTTGGGTTTTTGGCATGAAACTCAACCCCCTACTATCCTCAATCAAATGGACAAGTAGAGGCCATTAACAAAGCCTTGAAAACCATGATTTAGGGCATGGTGGGTACACATAAGTCAAATTGGCATGTGATGCTTTTTTCAGTCCTCTAGGCATAGAGTACTTCCATGAAAACCGCCATTGGTTTCACACCCTTCCAATTGATGTATGGACTAGAGGATTTATTACCTATTGAGTGTGAGATTCCATCTCTAAAACTAGCTGTTGAACTCCTACCGAACACGACTACCGAGGAAGAATGTTTTTTATACTTGGAAAAACTCGACGAAACCTACCGTGATGCAACTCTAGCTAACGAAGCACATAAAAAAGGCATCAAGGCCCAACACGATAAATCTATAAAACCCCTTATCTTCAACGAGGGTGATTTGGTCCTTACTTACGACCAAAAACATGATAAGATGGGGGCAAGAAGACTTGAGTCTATGTGGCATGGTCCATATGTAGTGAAACACGTTCTGGAAAAGGGAGCCTATGAATTAGTCAATTATGGCGGAATACCCCTAGGAGAGCCTCGCAATGGGCTATACCTAAAGCGATACTATTCTTAATATATTTTGCATTAGTACTTTGTATATACTGTATATGTCATGTGTTTTTGTTTGGTGTGACACTTTCATTTAGTGTGTTAGGATCTTGTCTCAATTTGTGCTTAATATACCATGTTCTGCTTGAATGTGCAGATGACAACTTTGCTATGGATTCATAGATGACGCTATCCGGCACACCCGCAACCTCGCTTCGACGACATGGGTACTCTATTCCCCTTCCGGTGAACTGATAAGCTTAGGAGGAAATTTCCTAGGTTTTGCAACCAATAATGCCGCTGAGTATTACATGGTGATTGGATCATTGACCGACGCTGTCTCTTGGTGTGGACCATGTCGTTATCTACCTTGATTCACAGTTAGTGGTCTTTCATTTGAATTGTGTCTATGTTATCCGTGACCCCGTATTACTTCTCCTATTTCAGTGGGTACGTCTCTTGGAAAGGTCTTTTGAGTCCATTCAATACCTACACATTCCAAGGAGTATGAATGCAGTTTCCGATTCCTTGGCTAATTTTATATTATATTGGTATATCGCACATTCATAATTTTTTTTATCAAAGACAGATAAATTTATAGAACATGTAAATTACCCATAGTGTATAAAGAAAACATGCATAAGATCCAAAATCCATTATAGAGACACATGTATAAAATCGCTAGGTAATGTTATATATATATATATGGAAAAATGTTATACAAAAAATGGTACCGATACAAAAATATGAATCTCATAATATTTCAGTAGATCATATCTACACAATCTGAAGCCTATGGATTTCAATACATCATCCTGCATACACCCTATCTCTAAGGATGCTCATGAAATCATATAACGACTCTAGCCACTCGACGGAGTAGTCGACTGAACCGTCCAAAACATCCAGCTGTCCGATGCTGGTAGTGCCTTGGGAGGTCATCAATGGATATGTCAGGAATATCGACAATCAATATCTAGAGGTTCTCCTCCAGCTCGTCCAAATCCTCCACCACCTCTTGCTGGGCTGTTGCCGTCTCTCGCATGACTCCCCTCCTCTCAATCAGAGAGGAACCCACTGGTTGGGATGGGCAACATCTGCATGAAACATGTATGAAGTATTGGTACTATACAAAAAAATTAAAAAGTATAAAATACATAAAAAAAGAGTTTATTTCTTACCCATGTCTCCCCATTGCTCTCCCTCCGGAAGAGCTAGATCTGGATACCCTCTGAATTCGGTGCCTGCATATTCATAGTACTCAATCACGAGGAGCTGTCGATAGAGCCACTTGAAGAAGTTTGGCCCGTATGTGATCATATTTCCCCCACCTCCATGGTGGGAAATCACTTCCGACCACCTCACCATGTGTGGATCTCGTAGATTGATATCATCTAGCTCAACTTGTGGACGTAGTAGTGGAACACTCTCAAGGAAGAAAGAAACCATGATGGAACCGTAACCGAACTGTTTCAAATCACCCCTTCAAAACTTGGTGAGTTGATCTCTCATGTTCATGAGGATTCCCTTGCACCAGTTGAAAACTGTAGGTGCCATGCATTCAATGGCGTATAACATGTGTGCCTTGGTGGCATGATGAGCATCCCTGTTGGCCGCCACCCGCTCGATGGTAAAGATCACGGTACTCAAAGGTCGGTCCCATACGTTTTTGATGGAAATTTTCCCACCTAGCATCTGCGTACCCAACGTAAATAACTGTACTATAAGGCTCTTTGTAGATTGATCACTACCCAGAGGTCCAAATAGTGATACAGGGGCCTCACGTCTCGATAAACCCATTAAAAAATAGATGTCCTCCACATCTAATGTGAGTATATGAGCACTTACCCTAAAGAACTGTTGATATGGGTCCCACAACTTGATCAAATAGTCTAGTAGCTGCATTTGTGCCCTCATCCCTTGCACGTGGACAATTTTTAGTAATATACACCCCCGCAAAGCATTTACAGAGTGTGGGTCGTTGGCCGCTTGTGCATCTTCGAGTTCGTGTTTGCGCTCCTTCCATTGGAGCATCTTGGTGGCTACAGTCTACATAAACACCAATAAAATAATTGTTAGACCCTCTTCAATGCTTTGAAATTGGTTTTTGGCCCCCATTTTCAAATTTGGGTATCAAATTGTGGCGGCGCACCCCACATGTGTGGACAGTGCGCCGACGACGTGATTTTACCATTGGGAAGGTGCGTTAGACTCCTAGCAATGCACTTCCAGTAAGGGGAAAGCGCGTTTCCCAGGGCACGCACAATCCCCTCCAATATGAGCCCAAAAAGCCTAAAAAAATGCTTTAAAATAAAAATTCAAACCATTGAAAAGCTTGAGGATGAGATTTAGGCCTACCTGCAACTGATGGGAGGTTGATTGGCTGATCGAGTATTCCACAATCATCGTCAAAAGATCATGCTCCAAAGAGGTTTTTTCTCCACTATTCCAACTTGGTAAAATGAATTGGTAAATGATTTTTTACTATTCACCTTTTTATATTAAAACAAAATATTCATTTTTTAATATTTATTTTATGGGTTATTTGCTATAGTTGGTATCTTATTTCCATTTTAAAACCTTATAATGGATCCTAACTTGGTTCCTGGAGCTTGCAGATAGTGGAAACCGGTGTTTTGACTATGTAGATGACCGTCGTAAGACTTTTTGTGCTTCTTATCAAGTATGAATGAGTCTTTGAGCATTTTTTATACCATCATCACACTTGTTGAAATAATGTATTAAAGGTATCGAGTTGAGTCTTTGTTCCTTCTCGTGCTCGTAAAAACAAGAGAATAAGTCACCAAGTTACATTTTGTTGTAGTCCCGTGATTTATGTGGTTACCAGAGATACATTATATATTATAGACAAGCATGCACAATGATCCAGATACAAGAGACAAGAGACTAGTAGAGAGAAGCAAAAGCCTTTATTAACCAGCAAGAGCAGAATACTACATAGAACATATCTAATCTAGTCCAGTACACGACTCAACAACCTATATATATGAATTTACAAGCGGTTATGTAATTGTCTGGTCAGTTCAACCGACCGACACGACCCGACCGATCGACCCATCCGTCAACATACACTCACAATAGGTCGGGTGGGGAGCCTAGTCGACAGGCCGACTTAGGCTCCTCCAACATCTCCCCCACCTCAAAATGTTTCTTCGTCCCGAAGAAAACGAGGAGATGTGAATTGAATTGGTCAAAAATATGTGTAATTGCTAATGTAGTGTAAGACTGGAACTGGCCGGATTCTGATGTTGATCGCAGACCTCAAGAATGGATTCAGCTGAAATAGAGAGTTGATGTTGAAATTCATCCCATGCGCTCAACGTTCTCTGGATATCAACGGTGAGAGAAGTTAGGCTTGACAGTTTGGATATCTTTTCATGTGTCGACATGTTCCATAAGTAAGTTAAGTTGGGGCAGAATAGACTTATCTTCTCTTTGGCAGCTGCAAGTAGTCTTTTAAGCGATGGTCGGAGTTGTTCGGCTGTAATGAGGCTAGGTTGAGCCTGACTCAACCATTGTTGTTCCTTCTTTTCTAAATTTTTAACTTTTCTGTTCTCCATGAGGATTTGATCTTCTATGCTTTGAATCAGGGACTGATAAGCTTCATGTCGTTGCTGGTGGAGTTCATCAAGCAACTCCTTTGTCTCCTGCAATTATCAAAAAATAGTGCCATAATGTGTGTAACAGTTGCGGAGGACATTGGAAATTGTGGATGCCTGCTCGGTGTATTCGACCAACTAATTATGAGCGGAGGTGAACACTGCATACTGCGCCGAAAATAGGGAAGATGTTTCAGTTTCTTGTTTCTGTTTGTCCTTGTTAAGTTCCTCTTGTAACCTCGACATGACAGACTGCAAAATTTGAAATGCTGTGTCAAGTGCACTGGTCGCGTCGAAGACTGCTGGAAGTGGGATAACTTGCTGCGCCAAGTCTTGACACTTAGCCACAAATTGTGTTTTGTCCTCCTGTAGCTGATTAGCTCGTTCTTTTGCTTCCAGTCGATGATGTCTTTTCTATGTTTTGATGGCATCCTCTAAGATATCAAGTTCTGCTTGAGTCGTCGCTTGCGGCTTATATGTCGATATGGGCCCAAACTGATCCAGGTGTACATATAGGCTACTTTCTTGTCGAATATAGTCGAGATGTTTTTGCTGACTTTGCTACTGCTGTTCTTTTTCCTTTCGATGTTTCTCCTTGTGTGATTTCTTCTTCTGTTATGGTAACTTGATACTAGCCTCAGTCTGTTGTGTTGGTTCTTTTTGAGATGTGGCCGCTGTTGGTGGATTTTTTGCGTCTTTTTGAATTCTCTCGACACTTTGTTCTACTGCTGCTTGAATTGCTAGTTCAATTTCTTTTTTTGTTGTATTGGCTTCCGTGCTAGCTGCTTCTTTGTCTTGGACAAGTACATCCATGTCTGCTTCTGTGACTTCTTGAACTGGTGTTTCTTTAATTGGTATTTCTTCATGAACTGACATGGATCCGTCGGTAGGGAGTGGGGACGACCTACTACTAACCACTTGAACTGGTGGTGACTACGGGGAACTCTCAACTACAGGTGAGGAATGGGGATGATCGGGACTTCCAGACGGACCCAAACCGACGACTGATGACAATACTTCAGGGATTAAATGACCCATTTCTTCAAGAAATTCTAACGCTGACTGACTCTGTACTGGTTCGACAGGTTGACGAGGAGGCGACAGGTTCCCATCCAACGAGTTAGTTGGGATAAAATCTGATGTTTCTCGAGCAATAAGGGGGTTGGTTAAGTTGGGGTTTATTTGAAGGTGTTTGACATGCATACCGATAACTTGGGTTGATACAGACTCTGGTTGGGATGATGTGTCGACTGACAAGGTGTTGGATGGATTAGCTTTGTGTAAGGCAAGGTCGAAAACAAGTGTCTTGGTAACTATTTCTCTCCAGTTTGGGAGAAGGGATGGTAGATTGGAAACAAACAGATTGAGAGCATTATCATCTAGAAGTTTTTTCTTAACAGCAAGGGGAAGAGTTTGTACCATACTTGGAATAAAAAGTGAATCTTCAGTGGGAGGTGGATTAGATGCCAGAGTTATAACAAGATTTGTTTCTTCCATCACAACAGTCAGGGATGGTGGAGGGGAAGTAATTATTAAGTTGATGTCGGGTTTGAATGTTACCTTGAGTTTCTTTTGGGGCTTCTCGACTTCCACAAATTTCTTGAACTGCTCGTCGACGAATACTTTTCTCTTTGCTGCATCCTCCAGGATTTGCATCACACTACTGACTAGTTCATATTCATCCTCTACTATCGGTTCTCTGATGACCATCTTGCGTTTCCATTTTCCTTTTGTATCCTTACTTTGTTGAGCCGTCAACAGTTCTTCTGCAACCCGTTGAATATTTTCTGTCATGAGTGCATATTCTGGATTGTCGGACTGGGTGCTTTCCTCGGACTGGTCGGCTCTGTTGGTAGGATATTGCAGTGGCACAATTGTTATTGCTAAATGATTTGTCTCAACCTCCGTTTCTAATATGAAAGTGAAGTTTTTCATGTAAAGTCGAATTTCATATTCTTCCTCCTTTTCTGCATCAGTTAATGGTTCGACCAGAGGTACGTTGTCCTTGCGTGCCTGTGCTAGAATTATTAACTTTGTGTTTGATTGCCTGCTCAACTCTGTAAACATTTCATCGACCAAAGGATAGTAGTCGAGTGGTTTTGCATCCCTGGCTGCACCCTATAAATGCCAAACATATGTATCATCTAGTTCAAATTGAATATGCGTCGACAGAGGTAGACTTCTTCTGACATTTTGGTGTACTCTCCATCTAGTCGACTGAGTTTTGAGGTTTAGGAACCAAGCTTCCAGCTAAATTTTTACTTTCGAAGGTCCCAGCGGCTGCCTCCATACGTAAAGCATCGAAAGTTCTCCATCAACATTTTGCTGTCAACTGTAAAGTCCTTATTTCCTGCTGGTTGGAGGTGTGACATGGCTATCCAAATGATCAAATATGGATATCGAATAACCGCCCTGTCTTCTTGGCACTTATAGAGTGTGTTCTTGATTATGTCGGCCAGGAAATTATCCCACTTGCATATTTTTAAATTATCCCACTTGCATATTTTTTCCGTTGATTCTATATTCATCACAGCTTCTAACATGTCGGTCTTAAGATACAAACGTCGACCGATACTTGATAATGCAGTGGAAACAATTCTAGCGGCTATCCTGTAATTTTCATATTTAAACTGACTGATGACTAAGCCTCTAGAATTCTTACTGGAGGGATGTTTTATGAATTCTTTAATCAATTCAGGCTTCTGTCGTGTCGACACATCTTCTCCTTTGTTCAAAAAGCCTGTGATTCTGTGGATCAATTCATCGTTTATTTTGACCAGGACATCGAAATAAAACATTCCATTATGGTATCGGTTGTCTATGAACTGTGCTACAATTTCTTCCAGTCCACCAAAGTTCTCCAACATAGGTGCATTTATATAATGTAATATTGTGGCAGTCCTAAGCCTTTCGGCTGGCTCTCTCCATCGACCATTAACTTCCTTCTCCCGGGTACAGATATTGGACCAGGTTCTTCTCCAGTTGGGTTCCAATGCTTTGGCATTCCGGATCATTTGAAGATGAGTTTCCAAGGGAGATTGAGCTTTCTCCAACTCTCAGATTTTAGTAGAGGCAGACTGTGTTGTTGACGCTTGATCTTTCTTGGGAGCCATGGTTGATACAGGGTTCTCTAGATCACACTCTGGTTCTAATAGCTTTGAGCTCTCGTTCTCAATCTCTTTGCAGAAGAGTACCTAGGAATCCTCGAGCTCAAGATTCATAGCGGCAGAGTTTGGCATGATCGGATAGGAGGTAGATGGCCGCATTAAAGATTGATTTGAAGAGGGATTTAAGTGTGAATGATAGATTAGCAATGCCTTGAGAACCGTGTCTCGGCTCTATTGTCCCACCGGTCAGTCATCCCAACTGTTTCTATGCATTTCTTCTACGTCGGGTCGATGTCGGTTTGTTTCCCTTGTCCTATCAGGTCGTCTAGACTTGTTCTGGTGATGTCAGTGAGTTTGCTCATCCTGTCGACGTCTCTCCTATCGGCGGTCATGCGTAAGCATCTTATTTTCACCAGAATTACTTGTCCAGTCCCTTGTCATAATGAACTTAATACAACCTGCTTTTGAATGAATTACTTAAAGTGCTTTCTCTCCATGGTTGATTACAACCGTTTTTTTTTTTTTAAGAGAGTTCATGACTTGTACCTTTTTAGTCGGGCACCATTTACGAGTTTCTTGAAAACACTACCTTGTAATGTTTTCAGTCGGACTGAACCATTGGGATTTATTACTTCGACAATATAGGGCCCCATCCACTCCGTGTGTAACTTATTTGGTTTCCCTTTTACACGGCTATTATAAAGCAGTGACAAGTCACTAATTGACAGATTCTTCCGTTTGATGTTTCTATCATGCCAAGCTTTCTGTTGTTGTTTCTGGATTTGTTGGTGTTCTATTGCCATCTATCGACTTTCGTCTAGTTTAGACAGTTGTAATATCCATTATTGTCGTGCATCTTCGACATCAATGTGTAGTACTGCTGCGATTGTTGGTGCTTGTCGTCGAAAATGCAGTGGAACGACTGCTTCTTTCCCATAGACAAGTGAAAAAGGTGTTTGACCCGTCGTTCTTTTGTACGCTGTTCTGTATTCCCAAAGAACAACATGTACTTTATCATCCTAGTCGTCCTTCTCCATGTTGCACACTTTTGTCAGTCCTCTTGTGAGTGTTTTGTTAAATGATTCCACAACACCATTAGATTGAAGATGATATGATGTGCTTATTCAATGATCAATTGAAAACTCCTTCGTTAATGCTTCAATAGTTTTGCAAACAAAATGTGTACCTTGGTCTCTTAGCAAAGTTAGAGGGCATTTGAAATGTGTAATGATGTTTTCATAGATAAACTTGGCAATGACTTCACTAGAACATGTCTTGACCGGTTCTGCTTCTTCGCATTTGGTGACATATTCTACAACGGTGATAAGATATCTTGCACCTGTCCATCTGCCAATTACGAGAAATGGTCCAATAAAATCGATTGCCCAGATTTCGAATGTTTGGCTTGGATTAATTGGAATCAGAGGCATTTCTGTGCTAGGCAGTGGTCGTCCCATACATTGAAATCTATCACATTTAGTCACAAATTCTTGACAGTCTTTATGAACTGTCAGCCACCAAAGTCCAGCTTACAGAATCTTCCTCGCTGTTATGTCTGCATGATAATGTCCTCCTGCTAGTCCATAATGAGCTTCTGAGAGTATGCTCCGTCGCTCATGCTTAAGTGCATACCGACATAATACATCTTCTAGGCCAAGTTTGTAGAGGAACCCATTGATCAAAGTATAAGGTGCGACTTTCATAGCAAGGATCTTTCTCTTCTTCTCAGCCATTCCTTCAGGAGCTTTTGCCGTCCTCGAGAAATTGTGCAATTTATGCAAGTTCTGAAGGGACAGCTTCAATTCGAAACAAATGGGCATCTGGAAAATCATATTCAATACCTGTCGGATCCTCTCCGGTGTCGACTCTCGACAGGTGGTCTGGCCCAACATTAGCCTTTCCTGGTCGGATTACGACCTCGAATTCAAATTCCTGAAACAGTAGAAGCCAACGACAAAACCTCCTGTGGTGAAATGGTTTATTGACTAGAAATTTCAAATCCTGATGATCTGTGTAAAATACGAAAGGATTAGCCAATAAATAATGACGGTATTTTTGAAGTGCAAATACCATACCCAATGCTTCTCTTTCTGTAGTGGAATAGTTTCTTTCATCCTTGTTCAACTTCCGACTGCTGAAAGCATTAGGATAGTCCATTCCATATTCTCCAGGTTGTGTTAAAATAACGCCGACTGCTATTCCAGATGCATCAATATGAACATGAAATTTTGCCGACCAATTTGGGAAGCAGAGGATAGGAGCTTCGACCATTTTTCTCTTCAAGGTGTTGACTGAAATGTCGCATTCCTCCGTCCACCTGTATTCCTGATCTTCTTTTAACAGCTCTTTGAGAGGATATGTCGCGTCGAAGTAATGTCTGATGAAATTTCTATAGTACCCCGTATGACCCAATAGGATTCACACTTGCTTCGGATTGACTGGAGGTTTTAGGTCGAGAATAATTTTTATCTTTGCATAATCGACCTTCATTCCTTCTTTGCATACTACATGGCCTAACAATATACCAATGGGAGTCACAAAAATGCACTTTTTAATGTTCAGCGATAACTGAATCTGCCGACAACGTTCCAACATTAGTCGATGCCATTTACAATGATCCCTTAACGTTGTGTAGATTGTCCAGCCATCGAAGTAGATAGCCATGGTTTTGTAGATATACTCCTGAAAAGCCTTGACGACAATGCGAGAAAAGACCACTGGTGCATTCTTCAGACCTAAAGGCATGAATTTATACGCGAATGACCCAAATTCACACACGAATGTAGTCTTTTTCTGATCTTCTTTAGCAATAGGTACTTGATTGTACCCAAAGAATCCATCTGGGAAGAAGTAACACTCGTGCCCTACAACTTCATTAATAATCTTATCTGCAAAAGGGGTTGGAAATGGGTCTGTAAGTGTTACCTTGTTCAGTTCGCGAAAGTTGACACAGAGTCTCAGTCATGTCGGGTCGTGCTTCTTCGGCTGAACAACCATCGGGATCCCCCACTCTGATTGGTCGATAGGATATATGATTCTATCTTCAAGCATACTATCGATCTCTTTTTTAACAATGTCCTTATACTTGTGAGCAAGATTCTAGGGCCTTTTCTTGATTGGTCTGGCATCTGGTTTGATATCAATTTTCATTTCACCCATTTCCTACACAAATCCTTTCAGGTCTTTATAATCACGGGAAAATAAATCCTGAAATTCCTTGAGAAGGCTGGTGATTTCTGTAGTCTGTTCTTCAGTCCAGTAATCGCCAATTCTTGCCATCTTTGGTCGGTCATCATTTGAGATATCTACCTATTTTGTTTTGATATTTTCATCCATCCACTCTGGAGCACGACTGTCATTTATCAGTCTTTCACCTTCCTTTATTTGTGTAAATGCAGGCAGAAAGTCTTTCTCCGATAATCTTTCTAGTTCATCCTTCTCGACAATCTTCGTGTTAAAGATTGTTTTGAAAGGATTCGATGTGTTGGGGTGATCTTGTCTCCATTGAAAATTTTTCCCAATTGTATTCTCCATTTCCAAGCTTATTCTTGTGGAATGATGGATTTCCTTCGACATTATGTTGTGATAGGTAGCGGGTCGACGAACAGTCTGCTTCTGTTCTGTAGGTGCTAAGTTTTCTGTTGGCTGCAGAAATTATTTGATGTGTTTGCTCGCTTCGACCAACTGTTCCTCGTTTGGAGAAAACTGGAAAACATTGATGAAGTTTTATTTCAAATATTTCCATGAGAATGTTTCTCCTCTCGCCTCTTCCATCTTATACCACTTATTAGTCAGATCGTCAAGTGTGCTGGGGAAGAGGTGAGGCCATACCCTTTCATCTTTATAGCCTAATTTCTTCTATTCGTTTTCACATTGGTCGATATGGACTTCAGGATTTTGTCCCTGTGTGAACATAGGGATGTCGGCTTGGATCATCAGCCTCTTTCCTCCAAATATTTCTACAAAGAATGTAGATGCGCTGGTCCAGGTTTGAAGTCTCGACTGATGGGTATCCCACCATCTCGCAGCTTTCCCAGTGAAAGTCTCTACCAGACTCTGTAGTTGGCCTTGTTCTCCGACATGTTTTGAGACTTGTTCGACATGTACTACTGGGGAGTCACGTTCCTTGTATCTCACTGTCGAATTACATGTCTATGAATTTTTGTCTAGTACAAGAGTTAGATATGCTCAAATTTTCCGCTCAAATATCTTTGGTGTAGATGATATTGAGAGACATTTTTTCATTTGTTTTTTCGAGATGGATTCTACCATCCAACATTCCTTTGCATGAAGGTCATAATTTTCTATCTTCCAATGGTAAAACTCTGCGTCGTAATTATACCTGATTGAGACAGGATCTCCAAGGTGAAGCTCTCCTTGAGAATCTGGTTCAATATGATCTTCATTGTTATCTATTCGATAAATCTGTCGAATATCATTATCTTCTTTGACAGGTTCCGACCAAGGTTCTCCCTGAGATGGGAATATTGGTATAATAACCTTCTGACCATTTCCTTTTAGCTTGATGGGACCTTTATCCAATGAAATCGAAGCCTTCATCTTTCACCCCCAAGGTCGACTGACCAAGGCTTGGAAAGAACTTGCATAATCTTTAGGATTAATGATTTCAAAATCAACTTTTGTTGAGATTCCTTTGATAGATGTTTCAACTCCCTTCCATACTTCGATTGACTCAATGAGTCCTTGATCTGCTAGCTTTAGATAAATACTTGATTCCTACAACTGTGGTCGACCAAGTTGGTCCCAAGTATCATGAGTCATGATATTGACTTGGGAACCAAAATCCAATATGACTTGGCGTACATGGTATCCATTTATGTCGAGGTTGACAAGAGGCTCAGCATCATTTCTTTCTTTTTGATTAAGTCGGCAAATGTTTTTGGTTTGTTTTTGCACGACATATTTATGCTTAACTTTATGCAACAAGTCAAGAAAATTTCCTATAGTTTCATCATTTGTAATTAAATTGAACAATTCCTTCAGTGCTTCTTGTCGGTTTTCTTCAGTATCTTCATGGGCTTCCAATTCAACAAATATATCGGATGCATTTTTGAACACATATTTTTGCTTAGCTGGGTTTGGATAATATTCTTTAGTTACTATTTTACTTATATGTGGTCTATCTGGACCAATATGGGTACCTTGTCGAATAACAATTTGCAAATTTTTAGTACGAAGCACATCATTTTTAGGTACACAGGACAAGACATGAACATTCTTTTTATTATTGATTTTTTCAATCATGGTAGGGAAATCCTCTAAAATGTGATCGCCTACCCCACATTTTGTACACAAATTTAGATCGGTTCTTTCTTTGTATGGGCATTCTACATGCCGATGATCTTCACTAAGACATGTAAAACACAGACCAGGTCGATTAGGTCGGACACTGCGACCACCACCGCCACAAACACGACCCTGGTATCCTCCACGCCTGTTATAGCCATCATATCGTCGGTCATACCTAAGGTCATTATATATGGGATATTAATGCCTCGATGTGTCCTTTCACTTACCTTTGGGAGGACTATATATTGAGCACATATGGCTTATGGACGGGAGGAGAAAGAAGAGCAAGAGAACTCTAGTGGATTTTTTCCCTATCTTGAGTCTACACTCATTGATCCTTGTAGTTGTGAACCATTATGTTTACCTTCCAAACTCCTTTCATAGTTTGAGTTTTCCATTCATGGAGGATTGAAGTGGTGGAGGCACATGTGGATTGATCCAGATCTTGGTTCAGATTGGTTGCCGGCAAGAGGTCGTATCACATTGTACTTCTTCTTGTTTATTAATAGAAATGCTCATATGCTCATCCATTAATGTTGTGAGTGTTGTTTATTCTACATTGGGTTGCATTTACTTATAATATCATGGACCATTTCTATTGATGATGTTAATGTCATTTATATATTATATGTACTTGTTGTATATTGGCTGTCAAGACTAATTTGCAGATTCAAGTGCACGGATTGAAAGCTCCAACGGGGATCTACATCAAACGTTTGGATCGAGGTTGGTTATATTCTTTATTATCTTAGCATTGTCATTTATATAGCATAATACTGAGAATAGAGTTAATTTCTGGTAGTCAGCTGTTTGTTGTGGTCTACCCCAAGCCATAGTGAGTTTTCTCCAACACAAAAATGGCGACTCCACTGGGGAAAACATCCATGTTTGGGGATTTTTTTAGCATTAGTCCTTAATTAGAGTTGCTGTTTATTGAAGCTCTGTGTCACTGATTGGCCATTGAGATACACTATGGAAAACTTGTTTTTTTTTCTAAGCCATTGGACTCTTTATTTGCCCATTTGCCTTTCCTTACCCGCGGGCTAGCTTAGCTCTGCCCATGTACACCTACCTCTGTTTACTCTGCTGCTCGCGGGTACCCGCAGGTATTCCTTCGATAGTAACATATAACTCTGACTTTGGTTGTTTTATGACCTTTGATTGTTGCTAGGTTGGTTTTGGTTGATCCTGAGTCTTTGTTGGCCTGATTTTTGACTGTTCCATGCCTTAGTTGTGACCAGAACTCTTCTTTTCTCTTGGTTGAGCCTTGTTTTTTCTACCCATCTTTGGATTTAGCCTTGTTGGTTTTTTCCTTTTGAGCTCATTCCTTTGGCCGAGTCTTACTATTTGGTATCTGCCGGGTTGTCTTAGTGATCCCCTTGGCATATCAGTGACTAGATAGTAGGATTTTGCTTGCATTTTTCATTTCCTTATACTGAAAAATACATATAGTTTTTCATTTTCCTTTTGCTTATAAGAGAAAATACAATTTTTTTTTTAACTTTCATGTACTACATCTTGCATTGAGTGCTTGCTGCCTTCATTTAGGTTCTGCCCGTGCATAGAAAATATAAAAGGATTGCATTTTTATTTCGAAACTGTTGGGTTGATTTTGCATGCTAGTGACATTGTTTTATTGGATAGATGAGTCTAGGATTTGACAATTTTGCATACTATTGAGTCATACACATCACTAGTTTCACGACCATATCCCTTGAGTAACCACAGTCACTAAAATTAATGCTTAATCTTAAAATTGATTAGACCGATTTTATTTATAGGGTACACCAACTAACATAGGTTTAGAGTCTTGGAATAGATAATTGGGAGTTAAAAATCCAAGACTACTAGACGAAACATTAGGTGTCTGACCAGGAAGTGGAGGAATCCATGGTATATATCGGTGTTCTCAGGAAGCTCTACTCAAACCAGATTTAAGCACGAGGTCACAAGAGGTTGGTTGAGGAGATATCCCTCTGATACCGGCTGAACGTGGGAGATATTTCTAGGATTTGTTCGTATTTGGGGACTCTTGGGGGATTTGACCCTCATTGAGTTTCGGGCTCAGCTACCCTTCCCATACGATGGATCCCACCTGCGACTGTCCCCCTGAGCATTGGTTATATTGCGGTGACCATAGTTGCCTTACCTAGGTATCGCATAGGGTACTTGCAGTGGTTATGCTGTTTGTGTCCTGAGTCAGATAGCGGTCGGACAACACAGTTGTGTTAGTGCAGTGGACTTGACCCTGTGCACGCAATGAAGTCTGGGGGCCGTTATAATTGATTCTGTTACCTCCGGCTATAGTTTGGGAGTCTCAAGCCTCTCCTAGGCGAGACATACCGACTCTAGTGTCGGGAGCTCCTTTAGCCACTTTGTTTGTTTGCTCTTGGCTGTAGTTTCTCTAGGTGTGTGCTTTTGATTTACTGTTTTTGATCGATAGTTGGCCGTAGGAGATGTTGTGATTTGATTTTCTCTCTGGAGATATCATGGCGCGGAGTCCTACTCTCCGCGGATCTCGTCAGTTAGCTGGTTTAGAACCGGCTGAACTTTCACGCCGTGTTGCTCGGGGACGCCGACGGGCTCCCTCCGAGTCTTCAGATTCTTACGAGACATACGTAGCCGACTTTATGATGGCTGCACATTCTGACACGGAGGAAATCCCCACGATTCCATCGGGTGGAGTCAAACACACTTCAGACACCCCCACACCTCGAGAGGCCTGGGGGGGTGATCCACCTGAGACTCAACTTGGTTCGATTTGGCCGAACCCACTCGAGAACGATCCGTTCGATCCTTCGAATCCGGATAATTATCTTTATGGGATGCCAACCTTACCTAAAGATGAAGATCCTACGATCAACATTAACCCGTTATCATATAATATGCTCGGTTTCAGCACAGTTGATCCTCCCACTGCTTTTGGTAGTCATGCTGTCACTAGTCATGGTGTTAGCAGCACTGCACCCACTGGGGGAAATATCCTTGCCGGGGGCACCACGTTGTCCACTCACACACATAATATGAGGACTGGTCATAATCCTCCTAACAATGCTAATGTTGGAAGAAGACCACCTCCTAGAACTGCCCAACCTAATAGGAACACTGTTCGAAACACGACTCGCCATCCACCACCTAACACACATATCATTACTCGTCAACCCATGACCACTTTTGCGAATGTTAATGCTCCTCCTAGCCATGGGGGTGGACATATACCACACACTTTTGCGTCCACCACCGCTACTAGTAATGCTAATGTAGGAGGTGGGAATATACCTTATCTTCATGGTCATAACTCCACCATTCCTGCTACTAGTAACACCAACGTTGGGGTTGGGAATACTTCTGATACTTTGGGTCACCACGCGACTGCTCATGATAATCCTAATGCTGGGGGTGGGAACATACCTCACCATTATGGTCATTACAACTCGGTTCCAGCTATGAATAGTATGTATATTCCCCATACTTATGGTGGCAACCCTTACTACAACACAGTCGGTGTTGGCCACCAGTTCAACGCACCTCAATACGGTGCCCAAAATACTTATATACCTGCTTACTCTCATATGGGTCAGGTCAAAGGAGGCTATCAACCCTATGGCCATGGTCAAGCTTATGGTCCGCTAGGTCCTCATTATCAGTAGTTTAGTGCTCATGGTCAAGCTTTTGGTCCACCTTACAATTCGGTTCCGTTCAACCAACCTTTTATGGGGGCTTATAATCAAGCTTTCCAGCCGCAGCTCCTGTTCCTTGCACGCTTGAATCTTCTGGATCTTTCGAAGCTCACGAATGATCTGGTACGTCATGACCATAATTGGCCTTCGGTCCCTACCAAGATCCCTTCCAACATTCCTAAGTTTGAGGGGAAAGGTGGTGAGGATCCGGGTGATCATGTCACAACATTTCACCTTTGGTGCTCTTCCAACTCGTTGAATCACGATTCGGTTAGATTACGACTATTTCAACGCACCCTCACGGGGGTAGCCGCAAAGTGGTATGTTGAGTTGCCTGGGAACACCTATAGGGGATTCAATGAGATGGATTTGGTTTTCTTGGACCATTTCCAGTTGCCGGTTCGCTATGATTGTTGAGCCCAAAATTGGCCCTTTTTAATCATCATTAATCATCTTTCCTGCCCCTGTCCTACACCATTTATCATGGAAATTAGACCTATTGTCCTTACCTTATTCCCCAAATTACCAAGGTATGGCTGATCATTGTTTTATTTTATTAATGCTTATGATTGTGATAATTAAAGCTGTGCATCTCTCAAATTGTGCTAACATGTTGCGATTTATGAAGGTAGTTGAGACAAATGGATTGCAGGAAGATCGGGGCTGAACAAGTCATGAAGAAAGGGATGTCCGTTGCTTGTAGAAGGATCCTTGGGGCTCGAATCATCAATCAAAGCACAGCCGTGATAGGGCAGCTATAACAGAATTCACTATTTTAAGTATGTTGCTGCTCGAGTCTAGCTGTGAGCTGGAAGGACCGCCACTCTTGGGTCAATTGATAACTCTCTCATATTTGGATGTTTCTATTCTGCCACGCATTGTAACAGCTAGTTATTTAGGGCGCCTGAAGATCAGAGATCTTCATGGCTGCCCAATTATAGGATTAGATGTTACGATTTGTATGTATAAATAGGGGGAGTTGCCTCGACTCAGGGGTTGAACAACAAACAATTAAGTCATTGTATTAGCAGCCGAGCAAAACTGTGTACTCATTCTTCTGTTAATATAAGGGGTTACTTATGAGCTAAAGAGTTGTGTTGTTCAACCAGCGTCTCTGTGTGAAGACTGGGCCCGTCTTCCATAGAGATTGCTGAGTTAAAGTAGGATTTTATCTCTCTTGTTGTGTGATGCTTTGTTCTTTCCTTTTGTACGCAGCAGCAATATTTATTGTGTGGATTTTTCAGTAAAAGATTATATTTCTGTGAGATTGGTGAATGGTGTAGAATAACAGTCGACTGAGTAAGGTTTGCTTTATGCATTTCAATTGCTGTTATACGCAGCCATGTTCATCTTACAGCTAAGTCGTGATCCCATGAGTCTTTACAATTTATCTTTCCTGTTGTGTGTTGCTTGATTTCCATTCTGCAATTCAATTTCTTAGAACAGTTGACTCAATCTTTTGCAATTGGATTTCTAGATTAATGTTCAGTTTATGTTTTATGATTTCCAGATTGATTAGATCAGACAAGTGATTGTTCTAGAATACGAATGAGATTTCTTTTCTGCAATTGTTGATTAGATATGATACCATTCCTTATTGATGCATGATAGAGAAGAACGGAAGTATAGTAGTTAGAAGGCAATTGGGATTGCATAGATTCTTGGGATGAACATGGATGATAGAAGATAAAAGTATTCACTTCTAACGGTTTGGTGTTTAAGCATATATTGTGTACTTATCCTTTGAAATAAAAAGACTTTCTCGGGTTGACAATAAATTTCATATGCTCTGTGTGTTTGGTAACAATTTATCTGCATATAGAGTGCTTGACATTTTGGCGTCGTTGCCGGGGAAGGATAAAAATTAAACACTAGTCATTAGTTGCATCTGATAATTGCTTTTAGTCAGTCTTCTTTTTTGTTGTTGTTGAAATGATCTGCTTCGCATGAATATGAGGAGGGTAAAACGCGATCACCTCCCAACCCCCAAAACCCCACAAAATACTAACAGTGCAGGTGGTTCGGGTCGTGGTCGAGGTCCACCGTTGGGTAGAAGAACATTCATCGATGATCTTGTTGACAGAACTGATTCAGCTATCAGGACTCGTCAATGGGAGACTCCTATCAGAAGAGGCCCTGCTGATCCTGGAGCGCTAGCATCAGGATCCACGGTGGAAGATACAGGAGCAGCCGTGATTCCTGCATATACCCCTGCTAAAGAAGGAACAGCTGATTCAGCTGTTACAACTGAAGAATACGCAGCTGTTACAACTGAAGAATACGTAGCTGCTACACCTGAAGAATACGCAGCTGTTACAACTGAGGTAAGGAACGCAGGAACGAACGAAGAAGAGGATACAGAAGAAAAGATAAATAACATACATGAGAACGAAGAGGAAGAAGCAATGGTACAATACCATCATGAAAATGATTCCCTTCCAGAAGGAACTATGGCAACATTACAATTTCCAATACAACAACTGGAAGGGACAGCTCCTATGAAGAACATCTCACCATCAGTGCTGCCTCGCTTCCATGGCAGGGCGGCAGAAGATCCAGACGAATTCCTTTTTGAATTCGATATCCTCTGTCGCAGCTATGATTATGTCACAGATGCCCAAAAGCTGAAGCTTTTTCCTGCCACCCTGAAGGACAATGAATTACGATGGTTCATGAGCCTTGGGGGAGGAATTGTTGCTAATTGGAATAAGATGAAGCAAGTGTTCCTGGAAAAATATCAAGAATATTGCAACACCAGGGACAAAAGAGAGGAATTATTCAAGATGGTGCAGAAGGAGGATGAAAGTCTAGAGGATTTTGTAGAAAGGCTGCTGTACAATGTGCAAAGAGCCGGGCAGGCGAACATGGAGCTGGATGTGCTCAAGATAATCTTGCTTCGAGGGATCAGGGATGATTGTTTAGACATGTTAAATCTGTTAGGAAAAGGAGATATCTCCAAAGAACCTTTTGAGACGATTGTGGAATTATGTAAGAGATACTCCAGGGGATCTTCCAGGAATAATAAGCGGGATAAACGAGATAAACTGGAACGTGATGTCTTCGACAGAACTCAGAAGTCATCCAATGGAGGAGCTACATGTGCAGAGATAGGAAATCTTCTTGAAAATTTTAAAACAGAAATGATGAGCTCCATCTCTTCGAAGATTGATGTCCTGAAGTCCAAACAAAGACAGGCAGTGGAGGATCTCACATTAGGTGTGTTTTGTCCCCGATGTAGAAAGAATCATCCACTGAAAGAATGCCCCCTTGACAAGATACAAGTATGTCAGCTGTGCGAGCTGAACCATGATATGAAAGATTGTCCCACACTTCCCCAAGTGAAGGCTGTTCTGCAGGCATCAACTCCAGAAGGAGAATCAGCCTATTTCATTGCACAGAAGAAACCCTGGCAGCCTCGAAATCAAGGTATGTCTCCAGATTCATTTCCATTTTTGAATAATTTGAACAATTGGAATAATAACATGCAAAATATGAATACACAATTCCCTTCAAATTATGCTCAGTGGAATCCTTCTCAACCTGCAGTACAAAGTTATAACTCATGGAGTCCTTGGACACAGCCACCACATCAACCTACATCATGGTCTCCTGGATGGAGGAACTTCCATCCTGGGAACCAGTTTCCTCAACCACCTCCACCTCAGCAGTTACCATATTCTCCTCCATATCCTCAATTTCATCAATATCCTCAATACCCACCTCAGCAGTCGCAGCTACAGCTGCAGAATAATCATGTTCCTAATATACCAATACGGCCTCAGCTGCCTGCCCAACCTAATCCTAACCCAAATAATAAAACAGTCCATCAATTGGAAGCTCTCAATATGCCGGCCTACTCTCTCTCCCCTGTACCTTGTAATGATATTCGCCTACGGTCTGGGAAGATAATAGAACATGTAATTTCAGAAGATATTCCACCTTCTGTGCATGACAAAGGAGACAGTTCCCAGCATCCATTCGATCCGGTTCCTATCACTGAAGGTGCTGGGCATCCCTCAGATGGGACGGCTGAAACATTAAACGAGAAATCAGATAATACACAGCCTACCCAGCTGGTAAGGCAACCACCATACCCTGAGAGATTAATGCTGCCAAAAATAGGGGGGCAACCTCAGTTCAATCTCCTAGGAGAATTGAAGAATCTTTATGTTAAGATCCCCCTTTTGCAAGCTCTTCAAGACGTACCTATTTATGCTAGAACTGTTCGGGACATGTGCACTAAAAGACCGGGAAGGAAGCCCAGAGATCCTCCCACTGTTCATGTCATAGGGAATTTATCTGCTTTAATGACAGGAAAAACCCCTGTGACCAAGTATGACGACCCTGGCAATCCTACTGTCATTGTACATATAGGACAGACGCAGATACCCAACGTGCTAGTAGATTTAGGACCAGCGATCAATGTTATAACAATTGAGACTGTAAAGAAGCTTGGATTCACCAATATTAGACCGACCCCTACTATTTTAGAATTGGCAGACAGATCCACCATCAGACCCGAAGGGATTCTGGACGATCTTGTCATCTCAGTAGACTCATGGGAATACCCTGCCGACTTTCTGGTATTACAACCAAAATCACAGCTGGGGGGACACCCATTGATCCTGGGGAGGCCTTGGTTGGCCACAGCTGATGCTTGCATCAGCTGTCGATCGGGGTCCATGACTATATCTGATGGTATGGAAACCAAAAACCTCACCCTGTATCCTCCAGCACGGCCGAGTCTAGAAACTGAAACTTCCCTTTCGATAGAATAGGAAGAGGAGGAGGATGTTCAGCCATTATTAACAATAGGGAAGGCCCTAACTTTCAAAAATGAAACAGAAGACGATGCCATTAGTAATTTCATTAGCGAACCTGCTTTAGTGGATAAAGAAGTTTATCAACTCCTGAACATTACCCTTGGTAAGGAAGAACAAGAACAGCTTACGGAGGAAGCACTAGTCGATGACGCAAACATAATCCCAGTTTTGAAAAACTCGAGAAGCATTCCTATTGAGGTAGAGCCTGGAAGAACTTTGAACATCAACCCTGGTCTCTCCTCAGAAGAACAGATGCGCCTAACCAATCTCTTGAAGGAACGTAAGGGGGAATTCGCCTGGGAGTATACAGACATGAAGGGTATCCCTTCCAATCTGTGCACTCATCATATTTATATTAAAAATGACTCCCGGCCTGTATGTCAACCCCAACGACGCATGAACCCCAATCTGAGGGATATAGTGAAGGAGGAAATCCAGAAACTTTTGGAAGCAGGATTTATCTATCCTATTTCAGATAGTGAGTGGGTTTCCCCACTTGTAATTGTGCCCAAGAAAAATGGTAAATGGAGAGTCTGTGTTGATTATAGGGAGCTGAACAAAGCTACACAAAAGGATCATTTTCCTCTGCCCTTTATTGACCAAGTACTTGATACCCTATCAGGGAAGAAGTTCTTCTCCTTCTTGGGTGGGTTCAGCGGGTACAATCAAATTCAGATTGCTCTGGAGGATCAAGATAAGACCACCTTCACTTGCCCCTGGGGAACGTTTGCCTACAGGGTGCTTCCCTTTGGCTTATGCAATGCACCAGCAACGTTCCAAAGAGATGTAATTGGCATGTTTTCTGAATTGGTTAATGATAGTATGGAAGTCTTTATGGATGATTTTACTCCCTATGGCAAGGATTTTGAGGAAGCACTGGAAAATTTAAAGAAAGTTTTAATTCGCTGTGAACATGCTCGCCTCTCATTAAGCACTGAAAAATGCCATATGATGATGAGTGAGGGGGTGGTATTAGGACATTTCATCTCTACAGATGGCATTCAAGTGGATCCTTCAAAAATTAAGGTGATAAAAAATATACCAACTCCTTCAACTCAGAAAGAGGTGCGAAGTTTTCTGGGACATGCTGGATATTACAGGAGATTTATAGAAAACTTCTCCAAACTTGCTTCTCCTTTGTTTTCATTGTTAATGAAGGACGCACAGTTTGTGTGGAGTACAACATGCCAGACATCATTTGATAAGCTTAAAGAGAAGCTGTCCACAACCCCTATTCTAAGGGGACCTAATTGGACCATACCTTTCCACATTTCTTCAGATGCTTCTGATACTGCCATTGGAGCAGTACTAGGACAGCAGGATGGTCAAGTACCTTATGCTATCTATTATGTTAGTAAAAACTTAGCCCCTGCTGAACTAAATTATACTGTCACTGAAAAAGAATTCCTAGCTATTGTTTATTCTATTAATAAGTTTCGACATTACATTACTGGGTATCCTACATTTGTGCACACTGACCACTCTACCATTAAGTATTTGATGAATAAACCTGTCACCAATGCCAAAGTAACCAGGTGGCTATTATTATTACAGGAATTTGATATTACCATTATAGATAAACCTGGAAAAGAAAATGTTGTTGCTGATTTTTTATCACGATTTACTAACAGTGATGACAGTTCGCCTGTTGAGGATTCTTTCCCAGATGAACATCTATTCGCACTCTCAGCTCATTCACCCTGGTATGCAGACGTTGCTAATTATTTGGTTGCAGGAAAGCTTCCACCACATATGTCTAAACGAGAGAAAAGAAAAATTATACAGCAAAGTGCCAGGTATTGTTGGCTCAATGGTCATCTCTTTTACACAGGACCCGATCTTGAGATTAGGAGATGTGTAAGGGAAGACGAGATCTTTCATATACTGAAGGCATGTCATGATGAACCTTGTGGAGGACACTTTGCAGACATAAGAACAGGGCATAAAGCGCTGTGGATGGGCTACTATTGGCCGACACTGTTCAGGGACGCTAAAAGATATGTTCAGTCCTGTGACAGCTGCCAAAGGATGGGCCAACCTAATAAGATAGATCAGATGCCTTTACAGCCCCAAGTGGTACTAGAACCGTTTGATAGATGGGCATTGGACTTTGTTGGCCCTATCAACCCTCCTTCCAGACAGAAGGTTTACATTCTGGTGTGTACAGATTACATGACCAAGTGGGTAGAAGCTGTAGCTTTGGCTAAGGCTAATGACCAGGCGGTGATTGATTTTCTGTACAGTGAAATATTTACCCGCTTTGGGATACCAAAGGAAGTAGTTACCGATGGGGGACCGCAATTCATCTCACACCAATTTGAATCCTTGCTCTGGAAGTATCATGTGCAGCATAGGATAGCTTCACCTTATCACCCCCAGGCCAATGGTTAGGTGGAAAGTACTAATAAAGTTATTGAAGCAATCCTTACTAAAACAGTTAAAAGCCATCGAAGGGATTGGGCTGACAGGCTTCCAGAAGCACTATGGGCATATCGCACAACTTGGCGCAACACCACAGGGTTTTCTCCCTATGATCTGTTGTATGGGAAGAGTGCCATCTTTCCAATTGAATTTGAGATCAAGACCCTGAAAACAGCCAACGAAATGAATTTGGATGTAACAGAAGCCCAGAAGAGAAGATTGAATCAATTAAATGAACTGGATGAGAAACGGTTAGCTGCAGTAGACCAGACTGTGCTGCTTCAGCAACAGAGATCTAACTGGCATGACCGATTCATCAAAAAGAAAATCTTTTGTGAAGGAGACTGGGCACTATTATACGACTCCAGATTCAAGAAGGATTTTAAAGGAAAATTACGTACAAGATGGCTGGGTCCATATTTGGTCGACAGGGTATTTGACAACGGCACTGTTCGCCTGGTGACCATTGATGAAAACCGTATACCATTACTTGCTAATGGCCACAGACTGCGACTGTATCATAAGCCCATTTCGAAAGATGCATTCATTTCACAAATTGCTGCCGATCCAGATTATCAGTTGGCACCAGAGCAGGAACTTTTCTCTGCCTTTGCCAAACCTTAATCTGAAAATCGTATTTGCTGTACATAAATAATTTCCTGCTGTAGCGTATAATTGTTTTTTTTTTCCTCTTTGCATTTGATATTTTTGTTTGCTGTCATTTTTCAAAAATTTTCAGGGAAGCGCTAGGAGAATGACCAGTTTGGGCCCGTTAGACGAAAATCTCCCTGTGCCGTCCTTGCTTTAAAAAAAAAAAAAAAAAAATTCCGGCAGCTGCGACATATTTTCTGGCAGCTGCAACATATTTTTCGGCAGCTACAACATATTTTCCGGCGGCTGTATATCTTTTCCGGCAGCTATATATATTTTTCCGGCAACCACATTACCCTTTTCCCCAACAGCCGTAAAATCCTTTTTCCCGCCTGCCGTCAATCTTTTCCGGCAGCTGCAACATCTTTTTTTTCCGCAGCTGCCACCTCATTTCCCCGCGGCTGCCATCTCATTTCTCAGCAACTGCCACCTCATTTCCAGCAGCCGTAATATCCTTTTTTTTTCGTCGGTCGTCAATCCTTTCTGGCAGCTGCAACATTGGCGGCTGCAACATCGGCAGCTGCAACATCTTTTTCCGCAGCTGCCACCTTAATTCCCAGCACCCGCGTTATTGTTTTTCGTCTACCGTAAAATCCTTTCTCCCGGCAGCTGTAAATCATCCCCTGCAGCCGCGACTTCAATCCAGCGGCTACAACATCACGTCACAGCGCTGCAACAACTTTTCCCACCAGCCGTAATTTTTCCCGCCACCGTAAAACTTTTTCGTGATAGCTGTAATTTTCCCCGATACTGTAAATTCTTTTTCCCGGCTGCCGTGAATTCTTTTCCGGTGACTGCAACTTCTTTCCTGGTGGCTGCAATATATTTTTTTTGACGATTGCAACATCATTTTTTTGGCAACTTGCAGTGGTAACTCCCGTGTTAACAGTAGAATTGTTTCAAACCTGCTAATCATGGTGCTGATTCACCTCAGTCGTGCCGGCGAACTCATCATTCCGACCCCGAGGAAGCGATGGTTTGTGTTTCACCGGCGGAAGAACTTATTGCCTTATCCGAGTCATCATGATCACACATCTGACTGTGCACAAATTCAGCTCCGTGACGTCACCAACTGCATGCTCCACCATTTTCCGCAGCTTTTCGATGCACAGTTTTATGAGGTATGGCTTTCATTTATCACGTGATTAAGCATTGATATCATTTAAACGATATTGGTCGTACCTTCACTTGTACCACCATTATACCTGATTAAACCTTTCCCTCGTACGACGTAAAAGCTAATAACTGCCACCTTCCCCAATTCGGCATGAAAATTTCAAACACTGTTCTGTGCTCAACTTTCCAAATTTGGCCATTCTCTCAACGTCTCCGCTCAACGATTCGTGCATCCTCTGTGCTGCAACTTCAATTCTGGGATCCTGTACTCTGTGGAATAGCAGTTTCAGTTTGCATCCAGGACCATGGGGATTCCAGTTCGCCATGAACCTTTCAATACCCGGGAACTCAGATGAAATCCTCAAGTTCTTGCCATTTTTCAAGCTGCTCGCTGACTCAAATTCTTTGAGCGATTGGACGGATTCGATCGGGACGCAGCCCTGCAATTTGCCTTGAATCTTACCAAAACTCACTCCCCGGTGTGGCGGCTGTGTATAGACGTCTCCGAGATCATTATATCCGAGGTTACAGCCATCCCGATGGTGGGAAAACCATGGTTTAACCGACGAGTACCTGCAATGGTTGCACGAGAAGAATTTTTACTTCCAGGGGATCAAGTTGAAGCATCCAGGAGAGGGATTGCACTGAACTCACTGCCGCGGCCATGGGACCAGGTTGCTGTCTTCCTCAATAAATACATTACTTGTGAAGGTAGATATCAAACTGTGTATAACTCTGAACTTCCTTTGCTTTCTCATCTCCTCCATGGCATTTTATTGAAAATTCCTTTTTATTTACTGCACGACTTGCGTCATATGGCAACATTTGTTCAGTCTTCGAAGCACCCACTTTCCTCTCTCACCCACCATGGCCTTATCAAATTAATTATTGTGAGAACCCTTGCCCAACATAATATAACTTGGGAACAATTTATAACCCGACCACAGCAACCTGTTCCCTTGAGGGTCATCCCATTACAGCAATTATAGGTTCCACCACAACAGGAGGACCGGAGTTCCTCCAGTGAAGTTGGGGGGAGGGATGAAATGGGAGAAGAACAGCAATCGGGGGCACAGGCAGGACCATCTGGGGTGGGTGAAACCACAGTAGAAGAACAACCAGGGGCACAATCAGAGCCATTCGGGAGAGATGAATCTCCAACACAAGCAGAACCAGTGGGGGATGACACTACATTTGAAGGAGAGCAAGGGGAAGCACAAACAAAGCCATTAGGTGACAGAGTAGATGAAACCTTTGTGGAAAACCTAGATAACAGGACAGCTCCGACAGCAGAAGGTGAAATTGGAGCAGCATCAAATGCTGCGACAATGGAACCTGAAGATGACGGAGCTAGGGCAATGGAAGAAGACATTGAGCTGGTAACAATTGAGTCTTCACCTGAGTGGGTAGGAGGAGGAGCTGTGATTGAAGAAGAACAGCATGAGGGGCAAAGAAATATTCCTTTGACCTCAGTTTTGGCTCCCTATATCCCAGCTCCACAGGAGGAAACACCACAAAAGGAAAAATCACAAAAGAAAACGCCACAGAATAAGAGAAAGAGAGCCACCAATGAATATGACCTAATAGCACTAATAAGAAAGAAACGAAATTGATCTTCCACAGCAGCAGAGGCAGCTAGGAAAAGATGGACAACCTTGGAAACACAGGTTGAGCCCCCAATCCTTGCACCAAGACCGATGGATGCTCCACAAAGGCCAGTGGAGGAAGAACCTGGAATTGAAGGACTTCTGTATGAGAATGCAATGCTGAAGGAGGACCTCCAAGTACTTAGAAGGGAGCTGGAAACTTGGAAGGAAACCTGCAGAAAGCAGGGTGAAAGAAAAATGTACACATTAATAGAGGCTGCAGACCAAGTGGAGGAATCAGATTCTGCTGGGGCTGGAGAAAAGGATGAATAAATACTTTGCCCCACCCGTGGAGAAATCTTTGAGGAAGCAGGCCATAAAATTCTACTTAGCACTTATTCAGCACAACAACCTGTGGCCACAATGGGAAAAGCAGTGGAAAAAGAAGGTGCTGCCACACAAGAACCAGCACTTTTGAACATCCTTGCTGCAGCTGCCACTTCCCACGATGCAAAAATTATGGAACAGGTAGGAGAAGAACATGGGATGGAGGACGCTCTGGAGATTAATAAGGAATATATTGTAACCCCAGAATGCTTCCATGACACAGAGATCATAGAGCAGATAGGAGAAGAACTTGGAATGAAGGATGCTCTGGAGCTTATAAAGGAATATGATGAAACCCCAGAATGCTCCCAGGACACAGAAATTTTAGAAGAAGAGATACAAAGGCAGGACAGTGATAAACTGGAACAGGAAGCTGCAACACAAGAACCAACAAACCTGAATATACTTGTCCAATTGGCCAAACATATGGGGGAAGAACCTGGGACAGAGGAGATTCTGGAGTTTAATGATGAACTCTGGGTTGTAACTCCAGAGGACTCCCATGACACAGAACTCATAGGAGAAGAGTTGCAGCAAAAGAAGGATGAAGAGGTAAGCCAGGATGTTGTTACACAAGAACCAACACCCTTGGAAGCTGCATCATGAACTCCTGAATTGCAGTTAGAAGATAACCCTGGAGTGGATATCATTCCCGATATACAGTGGAGTGAAGATGAATAGGTACAGACACCATGCTCAGGTGACACCGAAATCTTGGAGGAAGGGTTGCATGATGAGAAGGATATCCTATCTCAGTAGCAGAAGGACAAAGAAGACGCTGCTACACAAGAACCAGTGTCTCCAAAATCAATAAAGGTAGCTACTGAAGAAGGTTTAAAGGATGTTGCTGTTACACAAGAACCAACAACTCTCTTGTTAAAACTAGATGCGCTGGAAGACACTGTCCCACAAGAACCAGTGCTTCCACCTCCTAGAGATGTCATTGAGTTGGATTCAGATTGAGGATTTCCTTTCAACTCCCCCAGGCACAGCATAATGAAACTGCAGGAAGATTCCCACTACACCAATTGCATTCCCAGACACCAGCAAGTAGCAGTGGAAGGGAAACAGTGAGGTTGGAAGATACTGGATTACTCACAGAGGCCTTTCAAAAGATAGACAAGGTGCCTGAGTTTCCTACACTTCTTCCTCTCTCCTTAGATAGAGCTCAGTACACGATTCAGATGCAGGTTGTTGCATGAGGACATGCAACAGGGTAGTTGGGGGGAGATGTTGAGCCCATAATTGGCCCTTTTTAATCATCATTAATCATCTTTCCTGCCCCTGTCCTACACCATTTATCATGGCAATTAGACCTATTGTCCTTACCTTATTCCCCAAATTACCAAGGTATGGCTGATCATTGTTTTATTTTATTAATGCTTATGATTGTGATAATTAAAGCTGTGCATCTCTCAAATTGTGCTAACATGTTGCGATTTATGAAGGTAGTTGAGACAAATGGATTGCAGGAAGATCGGGGCTGAACAAGTCATGAAGAAAGGGATGTCTGTTGCTTGTAGAAGGATCCTTGGGGCTCGAATCATCAATCAAAGCACAGCCGTGACAGGGCAGCTGTAACAGAATTCGCTATTTTAAGTATTTTGCTGCTCGAGTCTAGCTGTGAGCTGGAAGGACCGCCACTCTTGGGTCAATTAATAACTCTCTCATATTTGGATGTTTCTGTTCTTCCACGCATTGTAACAGCTAGTTATTTAGGGCGCCTGAAGATCAGAGATCTTCATGGCTGCCCAATTATAGGATTAGATGTTACGATTTGTATGTATAAATAGGGGGAGTTGCCTCGACTCAGGGGTTGAACAACAAACAATTAAGTCATTGTATTAGCAGCCGAGCAAAACTGTGTACTCATTCTTCTGTTAATATAAGGGGTTACTTCTGAGCTAAAGAGTTGTGTTGTTCAACCAGCGTCTCTGTGTGAAGACTGGGCCCGTCTTCCACATAGATTGCTGAGTTAAAATAGGATTTTATCTCTCTTGTTGTGTGATGCTTTGTTCTTTCCTTTTGTACGCAGCAGCAATATTTATTGTGTGGATTTTTCAGTAAAAGATTATATTTCTGTGAGATTGGTGAATGGTGTAGAATAACAGTCGACTGAGTAAGGTTTGCTTTATGCATTTCAATTGCTGTTATACGCAACCGTGTTCATCTTACAGCTAAGTCGTGATCCCATGAGTCTTTACAATTTATCTTTCCTGTTGTGTGTTGCTTGATTTCCATTCTGCAATTCAATTTCTTAGAACAGTTGACTCAATCTTTTGCAATTGGATTTCTAGATTAATGTTCAGTTTATGTTTTATGATTTCCAGATTGATTAGATCAGACAAGTGACTGTTCTAGAATACGAATGAGATTTCTTTTCTGCAATTGTTGATTAGATCTGATACCATTCCTTATTGATGCATGATAGAGAAGAACTGAAGTATAGTAGTTAGAAGGCAATTGGGATTGCATAGATTCTTGGGATGAACATGGATGATAGAAGATAAAAGTATTCACTTCTAATGGTTTGGTGTTTAAGCATATATTGTGTACTTATCCTTTGAAATAAAAAGACTTTCTCGGGTTGACAATAAATTTCATATGCTCTGTGTGTTTGGTAACAATTTATCTGCATATAGAGTGCTTGACAATGATACTGGTACTGAACTTTTGTCTACCTTCCGTTAGAATAAAGCCACACATATTTCTGACCATGTTTTAGAGTGGCATCGGAGGAAGAGATTAGTGAAAGCCAACATTCCTCTAGAATTTCTGTTGGAATGGTTCCTCAAGTCTCTACTCCCATACATTGCTAAGGATGTTTCGATGTCCGACATTGTGACTGAGGAACAAGCCATCTTGAAAGTCCAGTAGTTAGACCTACTATACTCTCAGTCTGGCATTTTATATGACATTATTCTTGACGCATCGAGAACACGCCATGAGCCCAAGTTAGCTCCTGGACCGCATGCCGATGGCATCGTGGGATCCGCAAGTACTCGCCCTATAGATTTGGTGGCCAATCAAATGCAAAATTTGTCACTAAACCAGTCTACTCTCGGACAGGCTCACACCTTGTCCACTTCCACCCCGTCGTCTGATGTACACAATGTGCAATCAACGAAACCGTCAGGTAACCAGCAACTTGGTGGTAATAAAAAGGGGAGAAACAACCGTGGGGGTGGAAACAATGGGAATAAAAATAATAGCAATCACAATACTCCTCGTAAAGAGAATGCCAACCCTCCTCGGGAAGGCGGAAATGCTGGTGAGGACTATAAACCTAGGCGTAAGCTGAAGTTTCCTTGCAAGCTCTATGGGGAAGACCATCTTACTCACTTATGTCCTCTAATTGAAGAAGCATCGAAGCATTTGGCACAGATCCCAGTTGTGTTAAAGGATCCCCTTCCTCATCATCAAAACATGGCTTTGCATGCTCCCACCACCAGTTATGGACCTACTGAGACAACAACGTCTTCTTCCAATACTAGTGGTTATGGATGTGTGAATATGGTTCAATTGGAGGCTAGTGTTGCCACTCGTCAACACGACTATGATGGACCACAACCTAATATGGGGAGTGGGCCTCCCCCTCCTCCTGACAATTCCTTGCATATCGAGAAGCCCTCTAATATGCCGCGGATACCGAAAGGTGTTCTTAAGCGCTCTATGCATAATCCTAATGCTCGAGCCGCCCATAACTACTCAATTGTGGAAGATTTGGGCCAAACTCCGTGTGCCATGTCGGCTCTTGAAGTCTTGTAGTCCTGTCCTTCTCAAAAGCATGCCCTTTTGAGTGCGTTAGGAGTTTAGGATGGGGGAAGTCCCAGTGTTATCAAGTTCGATACTACTGATGTTCAAGCTCGCTTACCTTACCACGTGGCTTTTCAAATCCAGGTCGCGTGCCTTCAGAATTTTGTCAAACATACTATGGTTGATGAAGGTGCTTCCGCATCAGTAATGTCGTTAACTTGTTGGAAAGCTCTTGGATATCCTCCTCTTCTTGCATCTTGAACCACGCTCACTACATTTGAAGGTCGGTCATTTAAGCCGCATGGAATTATCGCTTCCCTTGTTGTCTGCTTAGGAGGTAAATATGTGCATATTGAAGTCGAGGTGGTTGATGCGCATATCGACTACAACCTTTTACTGGGTCGGAATTGGATGTACGCTATGAAGGATGTCGCGTCCACTGTATTGAGATTTATTTGCTTTCCCCATGAAGGCAAGATAGTGACCATCGATCAACTGGATTTTGTTAACACTCCTTCCATAGCATCCATGGGATCCATAGTCCCATAGGTTACTGATTCTCAGCCGGCAACTGGGAACATAGGTGTTGGTATGTACCATTCATTGATGGGAACTTATAGTTTTCCTGCACCTGTGAACTTCATTGGAACCATTTCCGATGATGTGTCTCCTCCTTTGCATAATGTGTCGTTCCGGACTTCCTATCTTAATGATCCATGGACTTACCGTCCATGAATTCCACATCTGGGGACATTACGCACGTCGGGATGTATTTGCCACTGTCTGTAGCTGAGCTTGCTTACCAACATATTCAACAAGCCACTTCAGAGCCGGATCTCTCTTCTTCACGGACAGGGGAAGAAGATCCCGTTATGCTGCCCACGTGTGCAGTCGAGCCATCTTGTTCACATGGTTTCCTCGATGGTATTCTACCTTCAGATGAAATTTTTATCGAGGCCATGAATGGTAATGACAATCCTTGGGAGGATTCTCATCATCAATTTTATTTCCTTCCTACCCTTGATCTTATTGAACGAGATGAGCCTCAAGTACAACCTGCCATGCATTTGGATTTTGATCCAGGCATGGTTTTGTCTATCCCCGATTTGACATTAAAGTTTGGTATCCCTAGTGATGAGTCTGTAGACTCTCCTATAGATTTGCAAATTGGTGATCCTGATGAGTTCGATTCTACTTCTAGAATTTCCAACTCCCGTGATGATGAATTTGCCACTGCAGATTCCTCCACGTCCTTCATCTTTGCTCTTCATTCTGAAGATGATCATTTTGGTCCCTCGAGTGTTGGTACTATGGCACATTCAGTGGTTAGCTCTCCCTGCATTATGTCTGAGGGTGATAATAGTGAAGTTGAAAATTTTTCTACCACAGTGACCTGTATCAGATTTTTCTTTACGTACGTTTTAGAGATGATCTTGGTACTTATGTTTCTTAGAGACAGGATTCTTAGCTGGACTTATACTTGTTTACTGGTCCTTTTCGACATTTGCTTCGGCCATGGAAGGAATATTCGAAACCTTTCATGTAGGTTTAGGCCTCCCCATTGTTATGATGCATTTGAACTTATTACTATCCGAATTCGTAGACACCCCTTGAGTGTCCTTATCTTGTTCATGTTCCTTGCATTATGCATAGCTTTGTTCCATGTGCTTGGAACTAGTCTCACATGTCCCTGACACTCGTCTGCCCCCATTATGAGCATTCTTCCATCTCTACTTTGAGCTCGTTAAAAACAGTAAGGAGGTCACGAGTTTACTTTTTCGCGCTTGTTAAACCTTTACGAAAAATATTTTTATAAAGTCTTTTTTAAGCCCTTGTTATACTTTTTCAAATCAAACAAGATTGCCGAGTATACTTGTCATTTCAGACTCGTTAAAGGATTTGAAGCGACATTCACTTAGGTATAAGTTTACCCCTTTTCCAGACCTTTGTGGATTAATTACGAAAAAGGTATACTCTAGTCATACATGACTAGAAGATTTCTTCTCTCGTTGTTTTACACTTTTTCGGGTGAGGAGACTAACTTTACGAAAAAGGACTTCCCTTTTATGTCGAGTTGTGATTGCATTGAATTATCCTGCTTGCCGCTTGAGCCTTATGCCGGCTCCCGCTTACTCACTTATTAGCCATGTGCCTGAGCACTTTACCTTCCGAGCCAAGCAGATCCTTAATTTATCTTTCAGAACTTGATGACCCTTTAGCCTGAGGGAACATTCCCTTGAGTGTCCACATCCTGCACATGCTTCCTTGCATTGATCATAGGTATGTTCCACTACTTGGGACTAGTTTGCTAGCTATTTGACACTCGTTCCCTCACTTGTTGTACTATAAGCAATTTTATTCTTTTTCAAGCTTTCCAAATATGAAAAAGACAAAAAAAAATTAAATATTCCAAAAAGCCGGACGGGATTATGGTTACTACTTCTTATTGGTAGTTGTTGTGTCACCTTTGAACAGAGCATTCATTCCACTCCATACGCTATGAGTCGGGACTATAGTTGGACCTTAGGAGCTATACTTGTTTCTCAGTCTCTCCACCGATTGGTTAAGCTTCCAATCATTATGGAGCCCTTTGTGATGCCTCCTGCGTCGCACAGTTTATATTGAGTCTGCGCTGCCTGATTCTATCCATCTGCTCATGCTCTTGTTCAAAGGAAGTCTTGAAACCAGAGTTAGCCAATCCTCAGATCTCTTGACTATCGCATGTCGGCCATCCTTATTGAGTCAGTCCGTTTCACCTGAGATCTTCCAAATCTTTCAGCATAGCTGGTACCTCGTGCTGGTTGATGGGGGATGCATTAATGCCCTCCTTCTAGCGAGTCTCGTTTCGTCGACTTCAACCCATTTATTCCAGGACTTGAGGCTTATATTTCGGTTGAGTACCTTGAGGCTTGCAGTCATTAGTGGCAGGTTCTTTCTCCATCGACAGTTTTGGGAATACATCAATGTCCCCTGATCAATGGATTCGTCCTAGTGTTCGACTTCAACACATCTATTCACACTCTGATGATTGTACTTTGTGCCTTGATGCCCATTTTCATTATTGGTGGGTTATCTCGCATCTGTTAATGGTATACATTATTGACCGGTAATCAGACGATGTCACATCAAGTTAAACTTCAACTCTTTTATTCACTTGATGGGACTTGCACTATCGAAGACTTGTGTAGAAGACCCCAGGAGATAGTGGCATTCAGTATGCTACTTATGAATTTGACTTTACATCTGAGATATCATCTCTCAGATATCAGTAGTTTGTACCTCCAGTCTGCACCGGTTGTTTCCTTTTCAGCAGGAGACCATATCTTACTGTAGAGGGATCATGACTATGATCACTTATGACATGTATTGATTATGTACTGCCTATTCATGGCCATTGTATCAGATTGTTGTACTATATCGACATGTATTTAGGGATACTATTTTATTATGGCGAGTGAGCTGCTCTTTCCACTTGTGTTTCCATCACTCCACTTCTGAGTTTTATAATGTATTTCGGCCATCGTAGCATCAGTCTCTGGCCTCACACATTAGGGGGCATCTGTTACAACGTAATCTTCCACCTTGTGAGCATCAACACCCTTTGGCCTATAGGATCCATTTCACTGACTCAGATCCACTTTATATCCTTTAGACACACTATTTCCTCATTTTTTTCCTTGTACTCTTGCTGCATCATTACAGTGGGCATACCGACGATTTGCATCACTATAGCCCGCGGGTAGCATGCAAAATGGTAAAAATCACTAGTTAATTACTTTTTACTCCCAAAAAGCGGTCATAGGGTGACCTTTGGCCCTCCATTTGCCCAAGTAATGCCTCGATGTGTCCTTCCACTTACCTTTGGGAGGACTATATATTGAGCACATATGGCTTATGGATGGGAGGAGAAAGAAGAGCAAGAGAACTCTAGTGGATTTTTGCCCTATCTTGAGTCTACACTCATTGATCCTTGTAGTTGTGAACCATTATGTTCACCTTCCAAACTCCTTTCATAGTTTGAGTTTGCCATTCATGGAGGATTGAAGTGGTGGAGGCACAAGTGGATTGATCCAGATCTTGTTTCAGATTGGTTGCCGGCAAGAGGTCGTATCACATTGTACTTCTTCTTGTTTATTAATAGAAATACTCATATTCTCATCCATTAATGTTGTGAATGTTGTTTATTCTACATTGGGTTGCATTTACTTATAATATCATGGACCATTTCTATTGATGATGTTAATGTCATTTATATATTATATGTACTTGTTGTATATTGGCTGTCAAGACTAATTTGCAAATTCAAGTGCACAGATTGAAAGCTCCAACGGGGATCTACATCAAACGTTTGGATCGAGGTTGGTTATATTCTTTATTATCTTATCATTGTAATTTATAAAGCATAATACTGAGAATAGAGTTAATTTTTGGTAGTTAGCTGTCTGTTGTGGTCTACCCCAAGCCATAGTGAGTTTTCTCCAATACATTTCTGTTGTTATGTTGTTCGACATAATTTGTTTGATACACAACATGGTAGTTTTGTCGATTCTTCAAATTCAGATGGCATTCGTCAATCGAATGGGTATTGAATTCGCATATCTGACACCATTTTTCTTTCTTATTCTTTAGGTTGTATGGGAAATCATTAGTGGAATGCAAGTCATATTCTTTACATAGATCACAAAAGAATTTGGTTTGAATAAGTTTGACTTCTTATCGTCGATCCTCAATTTGGCAAGAGTCTTTAGTGTGTCCTGCAGTTCGACATATAGTACACCATAACTATGTCCCTTTCAATTTCATGCTTGGAATTGCTTGCTCCATACTCTCAAGGCGTTCATGGACATGTATGTCACTGGAGACTAAAGGATATTCGTCATCCATTTCAATCTCCAGTGCTGTCTTCAATGCTTCTCCATAAGTATTGACATTCTGTTGACGCACATGTATTTTAATTTTACTTATGAGACCAGCGATGAACCATTTAATTAGTAGCTTTTCGTTGATCTCATGGTCGATTTTGCTCAAGAGGTCTTTGAACCTCATATCATATTCCTTGATAGTTTCTGTCGGCTTCTGGACTGTTGTCTTCAGTTGTTCGGCTACCAGATATGTTGCGTCTTTTGTCATAAAAAAAGCTAGAAAACTTTGCTTAATTTGTGCCTTAGTTGCATTTGGTATTTTTGCAATGTATACCATATACCATGTAAATGCTCGTTTTCTCAACGAGCCAACAAAATGGGCCAATTGCCGTTCTTCAAAGGTGAGTTGGTTGGCCGTCCATATCGATTCACACATGGACCAATGCCTTGTCGAATCTTCATCGCCTTCATAAAATGGAAGGTGTGTCGTCGAGTGTGACATGTCTGCTGATGTATTGACTTGAGAATTAAATGGAGAAGTAGGTGGATTGTTACCGCAATCAGGATTTTATGCTTCTTTGACTTCAAATAGATTCTTATCAGGAGTGGGTTCTCTATCTTCAAAACCAGTGTCTCAAGCTTCTTCTGTTTCGCTGGGTCTTGGAATTCTTTCTGCTTCTATTGCTTCTGTCAAAATCCAAGCAAAGTTATGTTCAAACGGGACTTCGTTACTTCTCGGATTCTCTGACGTACTCAGTGATTCACTCAAATATGGTATTGGTAGGGGGGGTGCTTCTTCATGTTCTGAGTACATTAGATGAAAACTTCTGTTCGAAAATTCAAGCTGAAAAGTCACCCAATTTCCTTCCTCAGGTCGATGAATCAACAATCTGTCGACATCATCACCTTCTTCATTACGACAACTCCAGATTCCCGACTGGCCAACATGGAGACCAAGATTTTCTTTGACAATTTCTTGCACTCAGACACTTTGCGTTAGGTGAAATGGAGAGGGAGGTGTTAACCTCTCGGGTATCTAGACTTGGAGAGCTCTATCACGCTCTATCCACAAGTCTTCATCCATCGGTGACATGATTTCATCGACGCCCCGATCATCACGGGCTTGACTCGAATCTGGCATATTTCCTTCTGCATCTGTCACAATACCTGATCCTCGCTTCTTCTGGAGTGCACTTTTCTGCTCTCTTGTCTCTTCGTGCTGCGGTCTCCTTTTTTCTCTTTTGATTTTCTGGATATCCAGAGTGATTTTTTGACTCATGGTTTCGTCTTTTTTGGATTTGTCAGGTCCTCCACTGCTGGTCTTGTCGCCTTGTCATATGTCGCTTTTCATCAATTTTGGTACATCAGAACATGTTTCGCCACCCTCCCCGATGCTGGCCTGAAGTTTTCTAGACGAATGGAGCAATGCTGGACGTCATTTGTTCAAAAAGAATTCCCATTCATGCTATTTCAAAAATCTTTCCCACTGACATTATTTCTCCTCCCAATTAGAGTTCGGAAGGGGCGGGAGCAGCAATGGTCATGTCTCGACAATATGCACAATGCCTTTGTCGATCAAAATTTGAACAATAAGGTTGGTAGGGAACACATAAATTGATCAGCTAGCTCGGTGAAGAACTTTTTTCTTATTTCATCCACAGAGACGCGCTCCTCAATCGCTTGCTCTTCGCATAAGTCGTCTGCAATCTTTTCGCACCACTCCGACAGATTCTTGCATCCGTCGTTGATCAACTTCGACAGCAGCTTCCGCTCTTCTTCATCAACTGGTCTTTTCATCCAATAGTTTTTTCAGGGTGGTCGGCATGGACTCTATGAATTTATCATGGGTCTCTAAGAAGAATCTCTCCCTCGCTTGAATAATTGTTAGCTTGTTCTGTCGCACATAATTATGCATGTAGTTCATGATTTTCTTCTCCCACCAATCCTTAATCTCCTTTTTTGAAATCATATGTCATGCTTTTATTTCTGAATGCATCACCCAACAACGGAACCAGATGTTGTAGTCCCGTGGGTCACGTGGTTACTAGAGATACATTATATATTATAGACAAGCATGCACAATGATCCAGATACAAGAGACAAGAGACCAATAGAGAGAAGCACAAGCCTTTATTAACCAGCAAGAGCAGAATACTACATAGAATAGATCTAATCTAGTCCAGTACACGACTCAACATCCTATATATATGCATTTACAAGCGGTTATGTAACCGTCTGTTCGGTTCAACCGATCGACACGACCCGACCGGTCGACCCATCCGTCGACATACATTCACAATAGGTCAGGCGGGGAGCCTAGTCGACAGGCCGACTTAGGCTCCTCCAACACATTTTATCTCTTTTTCGGGCTCGTAAAAATCCTATGAAAAAGGAACCCCCTTGGAGTTCTTTTTTAAGCTCTTTTTAGACTCCCTAAATAGGAAAATATTTCCAAACGAACGCGATTCTTTCACACTTCTAAAAGTATTCAAAAGGTCATATTTATGGTGATAGTTTACCCCTTTTTCGGACTAGTAGGACTATTTACAAAAAAGGAGCACTCTAGTTAACCATGACTAGAATATTTCTCCCTCATATTATTTTATCCTTTTTCGGATGAGGAGACTAACATTTAGGAAAAAGAACCATATGGATTTTTCTTTCGATCATTTCAAAATCTCTAAATATGAAACCTTCGCTGAGTTTAGCTTCTTTGGACTCGTTAAAATCTGACATCGAAGGGCCCTTTTTTAGGGGTGAACCCCTCCTATCTCAGGTTCGTAAAACATATGATATTGGACTCGTCCGAAGGATGAGCTATATCGTGCATCTGTTACCCTCCTCAAGCTCATTAATAAAAAAAGAGGTACTCATCAATCATGATGGGGAATAATGGAAAAAGTTTGTGTTTACTTGTAATAATGGCAGTACTTAGTCACTCTTGAACATGGCACTCATTTACATTTCATTCGAAACACTTCGATAATCTGCTTTTCCTTGAGTCTCACCAATTCCATGAGTCATTTTGCTCCTTTGAGTCATACAAATAATGATTCCATCATCAGTTTAATTAGGTCTAGGTGTCAATCTCATCATGTCAATGTTGCCAAATCATGACATTCCATGTTCAAGAGGAGTCTGTTGATCGAGTCAATATATGCAGTCATTATACCTCTTATTATGTCGATCACCCCTGAGTCAGTCTCAAACATTGCTCTACAGTCTGATCTACTCCAAAACATATTTGATCTTGCTTCGCATCGATGATGAGGGAAACATCATGGCCCTACTTCGACGGGTTTATCCTTGTCGAATTCAACGCATCATCCAAGTATTAAACCTAGAAACCAATCAAGTAACTTGGGCCTGCATTCCTTAATGGCAGGTTACCCTGCTTTCAACAGTAAGTTCATATCATTGACTTCTGATTTAAATATTCCACCGAATGCTTGACCTCAACTCATTGATTCACATTCGGAGGAATGTACTATGATACCTTGGGAATCATTGAGATCAATGGCGATTTCCCTCGTGCTTGTAATCGAGTGGTGTATACCATGTTCGACTTCAAAACATTGTAATCACATGGTTCGATTCGTATCATTGTGGGCTTGGTTTGAAGACCTGGGTTAACTCATGTAAATATCTCATCATGGATCTATGCTTGTGTCTAGTAGCCATGATTGTGTTTAGTAAGTCGATACTACCATGGACCTGCATTGTATTGGTCGAAAAATATGTTATGAGTCATTTGAGACATATATCTCAGAGTCTGTTGTAATGCAGGAGTCTTTGTTCGTCACTACAACCGATGATCCTTTCCTCGAACCCTCATATTGGAAAGCATTTCACCTACCCTATTTTGATAGCTTTATGCTTTGGGGGGTATTCTGTTACACCAAAATCTCATCACTATGAGTTATGTGTCCTCTACATGCCTCAATTCCTAAAATCACTTGGGATAAATGATCAAATTGAGAGGTGATGTTCCCCTTTTAACATTGTGTTGTCACCTCGACGCGTCCTTCTCGTTGGCAAGGTGCGCCAGACCTTAGGTGACGCGCTCTGCACATTGGTAGGGTGCGTCAGTGACGCTAGTTTCTCTTGTACAAAGCGCTTCATCCTTAAATGACGTGAGTTGCTAGTGTGCAAGGTGCGTCGTTGTTGGTTAAAATGGAAAAAGAAAAGCTTCGAGTGACTTCTTGAACCTTGGGTTACATGGAGGCTTATCCCTACGTGTTAGGAAAGGTGGAATTTGATGTGCATTTGACCCCCTTACGTAGTGGGATGATCCCTTAAGCTTCTCCCACAAATCCTCAACCTCTCCTATCCTCTTCATCCTATAAATATGAACCCGCTCTCCATTTTTAAGGGAGGAAGGATAGAGTACCTAGACGTTGGTGAAATTCTGCTAGGAGATCCTTTTCATCCATAGGAGGCAAGAAGGATTTGATATTTTGAGGCTAATATCACTCGGATGGTTTTATGACATCAAAGTTCGGTTGTAACTATCTCTCTTTATACTTTATGTTATTACATTAATACAAATTCTTCCCATAAACATCTTGTTGTTATAGAGTTTAGGATTGGCTTCTTTGACTGCTGATCTATATTGATTTCATGATTATATGCCACCACTACTTGTTTGTTTCCACTTGTTCCATGTTTTGCAGCTAAAGATCTGGAGATTAAAGAGTTGAATCAAGCAAGAAGAGAGGAAGTGCGCTTATAAGGTGAGTTGTTTCTTGGCTTACTTTGTAGTTTAATCATTCTAGGGATTTTTTTTGTATTGTGTACCTGTTTTGTTCTAGATCCGAACCATTTGGACTAGGGAGATCCGTTTATGTCCACATTTATAGATTTTCCATAAACACTATGGGATGTATCTTGTAATGTTTTGGATATTATACACTCTCATTGGATGATTTGGACATGATGTGGGGGTATAGGATGGTTTTTATTTCCTAGCATATGGATGGATTCATAACACTATTGGTTATCATTTTTGGTTGAGAACCCTCTTGGTCTCTTCATCCTTGACACGTGTGACGGAACATTATTGTCTTGACATGTTGTTCCCTCCTTCATGATGTTGTTTATCTATTGGGAACACTTTATTCTTGGTTTTGATGCTTCTATCATGGATTGATGGTCTCCTTGGTTCATGGTTTGTTGAGTTGGCACGAAGGTTGGATTGGTTGATACATGGACATTCATTCCTTACTTTGACGAAATAATACACATGGATGGATTGTTATACACATATTTGTTAGTATTTCTTGATGAGCGACCACTCTTTGGAGGGTTGTTTACACACTCATCTAAGGGATCAAAAGGTTTAATCTTAAACCAAACCAACCATTCGCAATAAAGGAGGCAACAACTTAAGCTCTCCATACAAAAGTAAGCATGCAAAATTTAGTTCCTTTTGGATGCCCATTTTTTATGGGGCATTTTTGGAGGGGTATCCTAGCTTCAAAAGAAACTATCTTTTGAAAAAATACTTAGAATTGTTCCATCTCAACACTGTTAGATACAAAATTATTTTAGTATTTCCGAAGAGTGGTGATAATAGAAAATACGATAAATATTGAGGAAGTTGAACTTCAAAAATTGCCATTTAAAGAGCCACACCATATTTTTGTCGTGTGTGTCTTTGGGAGCCTTTTCATGCAGAGCATTCACCTTATTGAGGAAGCAATCCACCTTTTTAGGCATTTTCCTTAGAGTGCCACCTTTTGTAGAGCCTTTGGACGCTATGTTTGGGACATCTATTTGTTATCTTTCCCCATTTGATGAAGGTGCCCTCCTTGGGTCTTATGTATCTTGAACATTGTACATGTGGCATGACCACCTCATATTATGGATATTGTTAGAATTTGTAAGGGTTTAGTAGAGGTTGTTCATTGTTTACTCCACCAAGGCCAAATTTAGGATTTTAAGATTATTTTATTGTAAAGAAGATTGAGACCTTCTCTTCTATAAGAGAGCTTCTTCCTCATTTGTACTCATGGTTGGATATTTGAATTTCTCTCTATTTTGAGACTAACTAACATATCTTTTTCATGGAGTAAATTTTGTCTTAAGGGTTTCCTTCTTGTTCATGTGTGGTGCATATGTCTTGCTTGGAGGTTCATGGTTGAAAGGTTGTTGAGTGTCTTACATTGCTCAATCATTTCTATTATTTGCTTTGGCCATTGAAAGGATAATACTATCTAGTTGGAGAAATATCATGTTGTAAGTTAAGTTCTATTTCATCCTTCTTCCTATCTTATTTATACATGATTTATGTGTTGCATTTTTTCTTTGATTCAGATTGTGTATCCATAAAACCTTTATCTATAGGGTGCACCCCATAAATCTCAAAAGGAAGTGGATATTTCATTCAATACCTTGCTTGTAAACCATAATTTATATTCAATACAACAAATAAATTAGTGTTAGTGGATGCAATTCTCTTATCACGGTGACCTGTTTGGAAAGGACCTCTTAGTTGGCGATCCTTTGGCTCCATTTTCCCTTGATTGGAACTAGTCCTTTTAGTCCCCCCCCCCAATCCTCCCATTGCCTATTATATATTTCTATAATACAAAACAACCATTTTGTTAGGGAAACTTATTCAAATCACCTTGCTCCTCATTGTATTTGCCTTGGTAATCCTATATTATGGACTAACCAAACCCCTTGAGTTGGAGAAGAGAAACCTAAAAGTTGGAAGGGGATTGGTGTGGTGACATTGGCATTTCCCCTTTGGTTCCTATCAACTAGTTTGCTTCTTAGGGACTTTAATCAAACATGCTAGTTTTGTAGGTAACAACTTGGACATGTTTTTTAATCTCATAAGTCATCGAGGAGTTGATGAAATTCCATTCCAAGCTCCAAAAGTACCATAAAACCCACCAAAATGCCTAGTTTTTTGTTTTATTAACAAAGTATACTAGGGATGCATCAAAAGGTATCTTGAAACTAGTTATTAGAAATACCTGTGTGTTTTCTATGCATTGCTTCAAATGATACACCTTTCTAATTCAAAATGCATGAGATATAGCGGTATGAATCTCATGGACCAAGGAGGAAAACAATTTTAATGGTTTTTGGGAATTTTCTAAGCAAAATTCATTGGATAGTTCAACCTCATTGGTTTACCAATCAAGAAACTATTTTAGGATATTTTTTATGAGGGTAGTGGCTACTAATGACATGGTTTTTTTTACCCATGAAATTTGGGAACATAAACCATGCTTGCATGCTCATTTCTTAGGTTTTGATGCTCAAAATAAAAAATAGCCATAGGCAGAGAAAATTTCTATATTTTTTTTCCAAAAAAAGATTCTTCACCCAGATTCCATGGGATAACATTTTTTAACTTCAAAATTCGTCAAAATTTTCCATAAACTATATAAAATCCTTAGGAATTTAAATATTTTTCACAACATATCACCCAACATTTTATGGTTGGAAATTTAAGAATTAGCCAGATTCACCAAGGTTTCTACACTTTAAGAAAATTATGGATGCTTAAAAATTTCCTTGGTCATAAACGTTTCTAACTTTGGGCTCGAGGATCATTTGTCTTAGTTTTCAATGGCTGAAATGGATCATGGTGGGAGAAAATTACGATGTAGTTTTCATAAAGAAACGTTTCCCTTAGATTTGAATTGCTAAATTCTCAATATCTACTCTGCTATTTGAGAAATCCTTTATGGGAAGTCTAAATCATCCTAGGTGTAATCTATGCCTGAAGTTGCACGATTTGCAATTGACTATAGTTATTTTCTCTGAGCTACAAGTTGTACAATTCATTGTTTTGTGTGATTTTGGGTATCGTCAAATTTGACTTGGTGATAGGAACGCCCTTGTGTAGCAGGTGCTAGGTTCTATGGATTAAAAAGTGGTAAATTTTATTGATTGGAAATGGTGTGGGTGGTCCAAAGGTAGATATGACAACAAAGTTTTCTCTCGCAAAGATTGATCCAATGGTAATGGTCGATTTTCACAAGTATGGAGAGGGGGGAGCTTGGGTCTTAAGAGGCATGAGCACCTCCTTTCCATTGATCATATCTCCAGCCAATGGCTCATGCTCATGCTCAATCAACGAGGGTGCTCAATGCAATACAAAGATGGTGGGTGTTATCTTCCAAATTCACATTTCAAATGTGTAAAAGTCCCATGCACAAAATGAAAACCCAAGGGTAACTAAGAGGGGTTGTCCACTGTCACCTTAGTAACTCCCTCTCCAAATTTAGGTTGGATCTTCTCTAACACAAAGGGGGTATCCCTAAGATAGGATTGCTATGACAATGAAAATAAAGGCTGAAGGTGATGTGTAGAGGTGGCTAAGCAAAACATTTGTCTTTTTGTAGTATAGAAATATAAAATGATGGAAAATAAGGGACTAGTGCCTATCCAACATAGTGCAAATGTAGTCAGGGGGCTACAAGAAGGTGACAAGAAGAGAGCAATTTGTAAATGATCACGAAACAAGAGCTATGCCATAATATGCATTAATGTGTTATTAAGTGACGAAAAAACAAATTGGAGGGTCCCTAAAGGTGCTACACTCAAACAATGCCATGATGGCGTGTTCTATAATGAAGCTTTATAATAACCACACCGATTTGATAGAGGAAAACTGTTGATGCTCAAGATGGAATGCTTCCACAACAACACCTTGAATCCTGCTTGGCTAATGCAGAATAGGGGGAAATGATCACCATGTTCTAAAGCCGCTTGAAACAAGACAAGAAACTTAAAAAAAAGTAAAAACACCATGTCTTGAATTAAAGAAAAGGCATGGGAATAAATATACACTCTTTAATTTATCTTAGCTTGTTCCCAAAATACTTTTTGTTTATTTAATTTTTTGTATTATTTAATTTTTATTTATTTATTTTCAGTATTTTATATTACAAAATAAAAATAAAGAAGACAAACATTAATCCTAAACATAACGAGAAGGACAACACGAAACAAACTAAAGTTAAACTAACAGAAAACAATACTTATATGCAATTAAAAGTATATTTTCAATCAATTTTACATGTTAGTAAAATTAATTTTTTTCTTTTACAAAAGCAACGAATATAACAATTAAACAATTCAAAATTAAGTATTATGTTCAAATATTAATATATATTTTTTAATTTTGAAAGAAATAAAATTAAAATGATTAATAACCCAAAAAGTAGATTAATGTATTAACTAAAATAAAACATATAAGTATTAAAGTTATTTACATTAATTAAACAAATGAAACTAAAAGTAAAAGAAAAGAAATGAAATATATACCACATTAAAGAAATGCAAGTTATTTTTTATGTTCCACGTATATATTATTTTGTTTAATATTTCTTGAAACACGTTTTTTATATTTTTGTTTTATTTTATATAAATAAAAATAAAATAAAGAGTAAGAAAATAAACACTACAGAAAGAAAGAATAAAATATGTATATATATGAAATAAATATAAATATAAAATTTAGAATATGAAATAAATATAAAAATAAAATTTAGAATGTAAAAACTTGAAAAATTAAAATGTACAAATCACAATCTAAATGATATGTATATGTAAAAGATAATAAATTATAATATATATATATATATAAACGATAATGAATTAAGGGTAAATAAAAAAAATCAAAAGCAAGAAATATGTGAGACAAAATTTTATTAATTAAAACATTTGGTACATCCTCTTTATATAACTCTACTTTCAAGACTTTACGAAACCTTGGACGAGGTATAACATATCAAAACCATATAAGGCGGTATGTTAGTTCATTCAAATATGATCAAGTTTTCAATGAAAATAAAGGATAGGGTATGATCAAGTTTTCAATGAAAATAAAGGATAGGGTTTTGGACAAAATAAATCAATAATTTGTTATGTAATGCGGCGTCAAACTTTAAGTAGATTTTTAATGAAAAAAAAGACTTAAGGATTTAAAGTCTACCTTTGAAATAACAAAAACCAAGTTTTACTTTCCATTCCTTTTACAAGCTTTTCGCTATAAACAATATTGTTAAATATTCTCATGAGAAAAATAAGAATGAAATGAAATAATGAATGAAAATAAATAAGAACCTACTTCCCAGCATTGTTCTTTTAAAAGGTTTGTGAACTATTATCCTATTTTCTTAAAGAAGATTTCCAAGAAATTAAAAAATAGAACTTATTCTATACCCTAACTAACTCTTGACCGTGGGGAGGCTTCCACGATTAGAAAAAATCTAAGGGATTAATAATAAAACAAAAACAAACTGTGGAGGATTTAATTGTTTTGATTTCTTATTTCACAAAATATATATTTTTTCCTCGTAAAATAAACGCTTCTCCTCCATTTTGCTTATCTGACTGCATGATGTTGGCTATTTGTATTGAATTTCAATTGCATACGATTCATATTTGATGCACTTCTTTAGCCAAGAAGGAAGGCCATATAGGAACTGCACTTTGTGGGGAAGACTACAAAAACAATTCATGTTTTCTATGCATTTTCTTCTCCAAGAAGGAAGGCCATATACGAACTGCACTTTACGAGGAAGACTACAAAAACAATTCATGTTTTCTATGCATTTTCTATGAGTCACTTTTTCAATAATAATAATGACTCTGATCAACTGATGCCAATGCCAGTATCACCTCATTACTGTAGATGTTTCCCTTTTTACTATGTGCATCTCGCATTCAGCTTTACTATTTTTTGTTGGTGACATTGATGATGTGTATATTGTTCGATCTCGAATCTTCTTTAATAATATCCTAAACTTGACTATTGTTTTGAAATGTTTTCACGTGTACGCAATTGATGAATTACCATATTTTCTAAAGAATTGCGATAGAATTATATAACTTTATCACTGAAAGCTTTGATTGGTTTAACTGTTCAACATAAATCCCAAGAGAGATTTTTATTGTGTTTCTCATGCTCCACCTTGAAGCTGTCCAATTTGTTAAAATAATTCATTATGCGTGACTTGTCACCATTTATGGGTGTAAGAATGTGAAGCCTTTGCAGATTTGGGTTTCCATTAAATGCATAATTTTGTAGCACAACTTCCTCTAGAACGTCAATCAATTGATGTGGGCGATCAGCAGTCATGAATGCTTACACGGTTGCAGAGACCTGATCTGGATTCTTGTTTCCTAGTAAAACAATGGATACAACCTGATCAATGAGTTGCATTTGGAATGGATTTTCGGGAGTAAAGAACTTTTTCCAAGAGCGCAGGCTCCATCCGTTCGACAATATAACTGGCTTGGAGTTTCAACATAAAATTTTTATTGGCAATATCAATAAGTTCATCGTCACATTGGCTCCGCCTATATGCAACAACTGCACGAGTTGGAAATGACAGTACTTACCCACCACATGTGAATCATAGTAGAGATTTGTTGTAAGGAAACGTTGTGGATTGTTATTTGTCTCAATCCTGATTTTACCCAGGGCATTGTGAACATGTACATCCTAACTTACTTCACTTACAAGATGTTCAATGAATTGGGTCAGCAATCGAAGCCGATTCTTTGTTTTCGCATTCTTCAACTAGTGGTTCAACAGGAAGGAGATAGCGAACTGACAAAATAAGACCTTTAATGAAATCCTCTCATCATCAAGTAATTGGACAACAACAAAATGAGCTTGCTTGGATTGACTTTATGGACATAGTGTTCATTGTTCAAGGGAAACACTCCGAAGACAAAATTGCTTTGGGACTTCGGGATGCGGAACACTTTACTTAGCACACCTCTTAACTTCATGGAACTTTTTACTTCGCGAACGTGGACGAACCCACTCGACGAACCCACTCTTAAACAAGCTTTATATTAAAATATTTCTTGTTAAGACATAAAAATCACTTTTAATGGCTTAGTAACTTAAGGTGAACTTGGACACAATAGTGCTAAGACAAGCCCACTATATCAAATAACCAAAACATTAAATGAAACTTACGTTCAAGTTATTTCGGGTTAAAACATAACTTTTACCACCGTGAAATATTTGGGAAATCTTGATTTCTTTTACAAACTGTAAATGTAAACAACGACTATGAGCTTGAGCTCACAAACATATGGCAGACCTTTTCTTCACCTTCTTTTTCTCTTACTCTGTTTTTCAACTCTCTTCTCCTACATATACGCAGACTTGATTTTGCTTCACTTGGAAGCTACTGAGTTATATTAAAGACTGTAATTTATTCCTACCTAAGAGTTTTGACTTGCAGAATACAAACACGGCTGAATAAATACAAGGAAGTGTGCACGAAGCCTGCTGAGAATTTGTCTGACATCTTTGCGTTTCTACGGATTCTGACCGAGTCAGGATGTGATTTGAAATACATAAGCCTGTAATTCATTTTTCCAATACTCCCCCTTAATTATAAGCAGATGGGGATTACAAAATAAAATTTTACAAAATGTTTCAGAGCTGAAACATGATCTGTGCATGACGAAGTTCATTGTGTAGAACTTGTCACTCCTAAACAACTTCGCAGATATTGAAATGTGTCCATTTCCAATGGTTTTGTAAAGATGTTTGCTACCTGATCTTCAGACCTGCAAAAATTTAAACAGATTTCTTTGTTATTTATCAATTCTCTAATAAAATGGCACCTTGTGTCGATGTGCTTGGTTCTCTTGTGGAACACATGATTCTTTGACAGTGCAATAGCTGAATTGTTGTCGCAGTAAATGGTTGTGGGTTCTTGCTGGTTTTGCGACAGATCACTTAACATCCTCCGCATCCAAACGACTTGACATGCAACGCTTGTAGCTGTGACATACTCTGCTTCTGCTGAAGAAAGAGTTACAATGGCTTGTTCTTTGAAGCCCATGATACAACACCTTTTCCTAAATGAAATGTATTCGCAGACGTGCTTTTTTTGTCATCTATGTTGCCTCCGTTGTCGTTGTCAGTGTATCCAATGAGTTTAAAATTTTTCGAGGTTGAATACAAAATACCAAAATCTTTTTTTCCACTTACATACGTCAGAATTCTTTTTCTTGCTTGCCAATGAGATTCTTTTGGTGACTCCATAAATCTTGAGATTAAATTGACTCCATACATGATGTCTGGCCTTGTCGCAGTAAGATACATAAGGATTCCAACAAGACTTTTGAACAACGTAGGATCTACATTGGATCCTTCATCATCCTTGCTCAATTTCAAACCTGTTATCACTGGTGTTGGGGCTGTCTTGCAGTTTAACAAATTAAATCTGCTCAAGATTTCATTTGCATACTTCGACTGAGATATAAATATGCCATTTTCAGTCTGTTGGAATTCAATTCCCATAAAATACTTCATAAGCCCCAAATTAGTCATTTCAAATTTACTTTCCATGACTGATCTAAAATCCTCTATGCCAAAATCACCAGTAAATATTAAATCATCTACATACAGGAAGACAATTAGCTTATTACCTTGCTTGTTGATTTTTGTGTACATTGTTGGTTCACATTCACTTTTGTTGAATCCATTCTGAATGAGTTAAGAGTCAATGCGACTATACCAATCTCTATGAGCTTGCTTCAAACCATAGAGTTTCTTTCTCAGCCTGTATACTTTGTGTCCTTGTCCTGGGACTTCGTAGCCTTGTGGCCGCTCCACATATACTTCCTCCTCCAAATAATCATTTAAAAACACAGACTTAACATCCATTTGGTAAACATGCCATGTCTTATGTGTTGCGATAGCCAAAACTGTTCTGACAGTGTCCATTCGTGCCACGGGTGCAAACGTTTCATTGAAGTCTATGCCAGGATGTTATGTGAATCCTCTTGCTACCAATATTTCCTTGTGCTTCTGCACATTTCCATCAGCATCTTGCTTGATATTATAAATCCATTTGACGCTCATCACATCCTTGTCCTTCGGAACATCGACTAATTCCCATGCTTAATTCTTCTCAATACATTCTATTTCTTTATCCATGGCTTGTGCCCAAACTTTATCTTCGACAACTTCTTCAAATGTTAGAGGATCATTAATTTGATAAAATAATGCAAAAACTGAGAATGAATTGGGTGAACCAGTCTCATATATCTTACATAGACTTTTTGTCTTTTTCGGAGTTGTTGATGTCAAAATCCATGAACTACTTGATGGAGTTTGTTGCGCTCTTGGTGTGCTTGTCGGAGTAGCTTGAACTGCGACTTGTGTCGAAGTTCCTTGTGCTGAAACATGTCGCATTGTATTGGGAGTAGATGGAGCTGTGCCATTATGACTCACATGCGGAGTTACAACCACATCCTCTGTCATGTCATCATGTTCGACATGCGACATGATTTTAACATTCTTCTCTACAGTTCCATCCCATGCTTCATTTTCTACAAATTGAACATATCGACTGATAATAACTTTTCTTGCGACAGGGTCATACAACTTGTATGCTTTTGTGTCTTCAGAATACCCAAAAAGATACATTTCTATCCTTTATTGTCTAATTTATTTCTCAGCTCACATGTGCGTATGATACTATGTTTCATACCTGTCCAGGATTCCTGAGGAACTTTGTTCTTCAAACTCTTCGTTGGATATCGATTCATGATGTATACAGTAGTTGCCACTACCTCAACCCAGTATTCATTTGAAAAATGCATGGCTGCCAACATACTGCGTGCCATCTCCATAATGGTTCCGTTCTTCCTCTCTGTGACACCATTCTACTGTGGTGTATACCGCACAGTGAATTGCCTGTGTATGCCATGATTGTTACAAAAGTTTAAGAAATCATTTGAAACATACTCACCACCTCTATCTGTTCTTAAGATCTTGACGTTGTAACTACTTTGCTTCTCCACAAGTGCCTTGAACTGTTGAAAACATCCAAACACATCAGATTTATGTTTTAGAAAACATGTCCAGGTTTTTCTTGTGAAATCATCAATAAACATGAGAAAGTAAGTGCGACTTCCTATGGACGGTGTTTGCATTCGTCCACAAAGATTAGAGTGCACAATTTCAAGTGGTGTGTGAGCTTTATATGATTTTCCGACTGGAAAAGTCTCTCTATGTTGTTTGCCAAAAATACAACCTTCACAAATTCTTTCTGGATTTTCAATCAATGGAAATCCTTTCACCATATTCTTCATGTGCAGTAGCTTCAACCCACCAAAATTCAGATGTCCAAAACTGAAGCGCCACAACCAGGATTCATCCTGTATTTCTGATTGAAACGTTGCTTGTATTTCTTTGTCACTATCATTTTCTTTCTTGTCGTAGTGATTGTCTGCTTCTTTACTTTTGCCTTGAATGCAGCTCCTGAGTTTCCATTCTGAATTCCATGAACAACTTGAGTTGTTTTTTGTTTTATGTTTGGTCTTATCCTCAAGGGAAATAAGTGATTTCTTGTCATCTTCACTTTGGCTATTAAGCGATTGCTTGGATATATGTCCTTAATCAGACAATGCTTACCTATCATATAAAATTTGTAACATTTTTCTAACAGTTGTCTAATGCTCATCAAATTATGCTTCAAACCTTGAACATAATAAATATCAGGCATATTTTTCTGCTCCCCCTGTTCGGTTAGAATATCAGCAGTACCCTTACCCAAAGCAGTGACTTGAATATTATTTCCAAGTGTGACATCAGTTTGAACTGATTTATCTAGACTAGAGAATATATTTAAATTACCAGTCATATGATTGCTACATCTTGAGTCTAAATACCATATGTCACTTGAAATTTCTTGGACAACATTGCATTCAAGTGGAGATGCACATGCTAAGAAAATTTTGCTGGTCGAAGTGATGGTGTGGCTTGATTGTGTTTGACCTTGCTTTTCTTGGTCATACTGCTTCTTCCTGCATTCATATGTGAAGTGTCCAAACCTTTTACAGTAATGACATTGAATTTTTTATTTATCGAACCTTTGTCCACTTGGATGAATGGGGATCTGATTTTGACCTCTACCATCGACATATGAAGGGCTATTGCTGCGTCCTCCTTTGAAAAAACTTCTTCGTATGCCTCTAGAGTTTGATCTTCCCCTGCCTCTTCCATGACTTATGTATGACTGTGCTGCAAATGCACCTTCTAATGATGTATTTGATATGATGATTCTATGTTCATGATTGAAGAGTGAGGCTTGCAACTCATCAACTGTAAATTGGGACAGATCTTTGCTTTCTTCCAAGGTCACAACTAAAGATTCAAATTTTTTAGGAAGACTTCTAAGAATTTTTCAACAACTCTTTGGTCAACTAGATTTCCTCCATGAGACTTTATTTGATTAATCAGACCAATAACTTGAGTATAACATTATTCTATTGACTTTGTATCTTTCATTGGAAGAGATTCAAAATCTCTTCTAAGGAGTTGTAGTTTGGCAGTCCTTACCTTGTTAAAATCTTGATAGGAAGTTTCCAGTGTATCCCATGCTTCCTTAGCTGTATTTTCTGCTACTACTCTTGGGAGTATGGTTTCATCTGTTGCTTGATGTATGCAGAACAATGCCTTTCCATCTTTCTTCCTCTGTTCCCTCAAGACATCCTTCTCAGCTTGTGTGAGATTGTTATATGCTGTCAGATCTGATGGTTCTGCATAGCCATTTTGGACTATTTCTCATACATCTTGACCTCCGAACAAAGATTTCATAGTTAGAGATCAATATTCATAATTTTTACTTGAAAAGATTTGAGTTTGCAAATTTGACATTTGTGCACCGGAAGTGGAAGCCATTATTAATTTTAATTACTTTTCCCTTTTTTGTAAATAGAGTTTCTACTCTCCGTAAACCAAGCTCTGATACAGATCAAGAGAAACATTGTGGAGACAAAAATGAACTACCCAATAAATATATATATATATTTTTTCTTTGATTTTGGACTTTGAAGGACATACGACAGGAAACCCCAATTTTTTTACTTCGACAAGGACTTCACTTCGCAGGAGGTAAACTTCACTTCGACGGGCATTTACTTCATCGAACATTTGACTTCACAGACTCTTTACTTTGCGGACTCTTGACTTCGCAGAACACTTTACTTCACGGACCTCTTAACTTCGCAGAACTTTTTACTTCGCGGACCTCTTAACTTTGTGGAAATTTTTACTTCGCAGACCTCTTAACTTCGCGGAACTTTTTACTTCGCTAGGATTCAACTTCGACGAGCCCACTCTTAAACAAGCTTTATATTAAAATATTTCTTTCTAAGACATAAAAATCACTTTTCATGGTTTAGTAACTTAAGGTGAACTTAGACATAATAGTATTAAGACAAGCCCACTATATCAAATAACCAAAACATTAAATGGAACTTACATCGAAGTTATTCCGTGTTAAAACATAAATTTTACCACTGTGAAATATTTGGGAAATATTGATTTCTTTTACAAACCGTAAATGTAAACAACATTCACACAAGTAAATCTGGAGAAGATGTGCATTATGCAATATTCAACATTCTTGAGAATGAATACATAAAACTATAGACTTATATATTACCGCATTAAAACAAAGCAACTTCGTTGCATTACACAGAGATGGAATTTACTTCAATATTTCACCTTTTACAGAGCTTGGGATCTTAATACATTTCACAACTATGAGCTTGATCTCACAAACACATCGCGGACCTTTTCTTCACCTTATTGTTCTCTTAATCCGTTTTTCAACTCTCTTCTCCTACATATACACAGACTTGATTTCGCTTCACCTAGAAGCTACTGAGTTACATTAAAGACTGTAATTAATTTCTACCTAAGAATTTTGATTTGTAGAATACAAACACGGCTGAATAAATACAAGGAAGTGTGCACGAATCCTGCTGACAGTTTGTTTGACATCTTTGCGCTTCTACGAACTTTGACCGAGTCAGGCTGTGATTTGAAATGCATCAGCTAGTAATTCATTTTTCCAATAATTGTGATGTAGCATGTTGTTTGAATGTAAATGGCGAGTAAGATATGGTACACAACCAAATTGGTTGCAAACATTTATCAGGGTACGGGTATCTAAAAGTCTCGCTTGCATAAGAAAATTCTTTGTCTTCTCTACATCGTAAAAGTTCGATTCTCTGGTTACAAGCACCATGTCTTTAATTTGACTAGTTTTGGATGCTGCTTCAATGTATTTGAAGTGAAGATCATCAGTGGAGATCAAATATGAACAAAAAAAAATCATAGAGCTATTCCTATGACTTCAAATGCTCAAAGAGTTTTATGCATGAATCCACACCCAATTGATAGGGAATGTCACATGTGGCATTCGTTTAGCATTGTTGCACCGAGAGGCGCTCTACAGCCTAGTATGGGGGAGATCGTGTAACATGTGTTAAGTGTTTGTCGAGTTTGTCCAATGTTTGTGAGTAACAAAATAATACAAAGTAAACAAAAAAGAATAATACAAAGTAAAAAGTAATAAATATTATGTCGGCCATAAACAAAAAAAGAATATAATACAAAGTAAAAGTAAATATGAGACTCAAACTAGATACTTTAGAGCTTAGGATTAGGTGATAAATATTATGTCGGTCATAAACAAAAAAGAATAATACAAAGTAAAAAGTAAATATGAGACTTAAACTATAGACTTTACTTTTTACTTTTAATACAAGGTAAAAAGCAAATATGAGATTTAGAGTGTTTGTCGAGTAACAAAATAATACAAAGTAAACAAAAAAGAATAATACAAAGTAAAAAGTAATAAATATTATGTCGGCCATAAACAAAAAGGAATAATACAAAGTAAAATGTAAATATGAGACTTAAACTAGAGACTTTTACACCTGGGAGATTTGATCCCTCTCGGTGCTTGATAGAGCCTAGGATTTGGATCTATACTGGTAATTAATAACAATAAGCACCATTCTTTTGAACTTGTGAGCCTTCCAACTGCATTGCTATTTGAATTCAAAACTTATCTTGGCTTAGATTAAATGCAAAACTTTAATTCTGACGTGATTTATATGATATTGTGTTCATCCTTTAACCAACTTCAAACTTAGAAAGAAAATAGTTCAATGAATTATTGGATGTCAATTATGTTCTCTATATCCAACACATCATGACCATCGAACTAAACCAGCTGTGGAAATAACCATCATGAAGGATTTGAAAAATGGAAACCATTAGATTCAATGCTCACACAAAATTTGATGATCCACATATATGCCAAGCTAATAACCTTCCACATGTACGTCGTTGTAGGAAATCAAATAATAGTTTTCAATCATGAATTATTAGTTTAGTTTTTTCATTAGAAATTCCATTGAATTTCTAATGTTGACATCCCTAGACAATCTAAAGCAACTAGAGACATAGGCTAGTTTTTAGACTTGGAAAATGAAGAGGATAATTTGATGGACATTACACATTTTGGAGAAAATTTTAATAGGTGTGGGAGAGCCTATGAACTCTTTGTTAGTTAAGTAATGTAGATGACAAAAAATGTCATCAACATCTACCAACCAACAAAATTGTGTCGCTTGTAGTGACGTGCAATATGTATGAATATCTTTGACTTCATAGATAATAGTACTAAGATGTATGAAGATGAAAATCATAAGGCTCAAAATCTGAAGATGAGTCTGGAGTACTAGTCAAAAGAACTTGGATAGAACTCGAAAAATGAATGTCATTCATGGATGCATGTTGAAGGAAAATTTATGAACAATGTTCACATCCATGGCATACATGCTAGAGTGTGAAATTGAACTGAGGGGATGAAGCAAGGGGAGAGAAATATTTTGGCAATTTGTTATCAAGCAAGGGTCACTTTACCGCAAGCATTAAGCTGAAATGTGAGGTTTCACTGATATGATGTAGGTAGCATTGTTCATCCATCCACTTGTTTCCGTATCCACCACAGTTAAGTCAATTAATAATTAAGTAAGCAAAAGCATTTAATCCACAAATTATTGATCTACTTGAGTTTGATTAACCATGATGAAGTGGTTAAAGAAAAATAACAAGAAAATAAAAAAAATACATAAAGTAAAAATAAAGAAAGAAGGAACAAACATGACTAAACATGAAATTTAAGGATTCTAAATCAACACAAAATAAAAAGAAACATGGCAAATTAATAATCATAACAATAAAATAAAATGAATTATATTAAATTCTTTATTGATTTTTAATTTTTTTTAATAATTTATTTATGTACATGAAAAGAAAAAAATTGCAACTATTCAAAATGAGTGGAATTTCAAATAAAGAAATGCATCCTCAATCTTAGATGAAAACTTATTTGCATGGAAAACATCATGCAAGAATAAAAATTTGACTTGCCAACCAACAAAGTTATGCGGATGTGAAAGCCATCTTTTAAGATCCATAAAAAATGATCACCTACCAGCAAACATAACCTAGCAACAAACAACATTTGCATTGCATTCCTTGTTAAGAGAAAAATCTGATTCAAGTTTGGAGTTGGAATCTCGAAAGAAAATGAAGAAAAAGACTCATGATTAGAATGTGAAGGGAGACCATCACAATATTTCAATCTAGGAATGACAAAAAATGACTCTGAACTTTCGTTTGATTGGTCCATATGACCCTCATCATTAGACTCGGTAATCTCTTTCTTGAAATCTAGGTCATCATATGTAAACGAATGATATTCTAATTGGAGGAAGAGTTTTAAACGTATAAGATTGTTCATAATATCATCTTCCTCAAGAATAGATTTCAGATGGATATTAACTTCATTTTGAGAACATGCCCCATTAATTCAAGAATATTGGATTGATTTTCAAAAGAAAAATCCTCATGATCTTCAGAAGAATATTCATCAAAGATAGGATCAAAATCATTAACGATGTGCTAATCATGAAGAGGAACATTATGAATTGGAAAAATCCTCATGATCTTCAGAAGAATATTCATCAAAGATAGGATCAAAATCATTAACGATGTGCTAATCATGAAGAGGAACATTATGAATTGATTAAAAAAAGTTGTTAAGTTTTCATCATCCTTTGGATTATTATAACACAAAAGGAAAATCCCTTTGGTTGAAATTCAAATGAAAAATTGTCTTCTACCACGTCATCGGCAAAGAAATCGGAAGAAGACTCTTGACCTCTTCTTCTCCTTGAAACATTTCCTCTTCGGGATAGTTATCAAAGATTGGGTCTTTTATAACATTATCATGATTAGACAACAAAATTACTTCATCACAATGTTCTTTTTGAAAGAAAACCTCGTCATTCGAAACTTGATCAAGGGGTATGTTGGGAATAAAGTCATAAGACTCAGAATGTTGATCCTGAATTTGAGGCTCAATACAATCATGGCATTAATCATCAAAAGAAAGGTTGTGTCCATGATCATGATCAATCCAAAAAAGAGAGTCATCAAATGTGGGAAGGTTTCAGGTAAAATTTCTTCATCAATCACACAAAGATCAGAGGTTGACTCTTCGCATGAAATGTGAGGTGCAATTTCATTATTAGCGAATTCAAATCCATAAGAGAGATTGTGCAAAGGCGGAAAATCAATAATAAATTTTACAAAAAGAACTCCTTCAATATTAGGATCAGGTGTTATGGAATTGTACCAATCTCTCGTTTTATTTTGAAAAGAGGTAAGGAATAAGTATGTAGAAGCATGAATGTCTTGAATCTCAAGTGATTGACAAAATTGAATGAATTTGAGTAAATGATCATTAGAAGATTCCCAAAGATAACCTGGAAAATAGGACATTCAACCATAGAGATGCTCGCAATTAAATCAAGATTAGCTTTTGACATGATTAAGCAAATTCAAGGAATGCTATGCTCATAAAATGGTAAGACATTATATTAACACTGGAGACGAACCATGGAACAGTTCTCCCAAGTATGGTCACCAGAAATGATGTTGATGCTCAAGATGGAATGCTTGCACAACAAAACTTTGAATCCTACATGGCTAATGCAGAATAGGCGGGAATGATCACCGTGCGTTTAAAGTCGCTTAAACAAGTCAAGAAACTTAAAAAAAAGTGAAAACACTAGGTCTCGAATTAAAGAAAATGTAGGCATGGGAATAAATATGCAATCTTTAATTTATCTTAACTTGTTCCCAAAATACTTTTGTGTTTATTTAAATTTTTATTATTATTTGATTATTAGTTCCTGCCAAGGAAGGGATTATAGTAATCGATTTGCATTCAACTTTAAATTAATTTCCAAATTTCCATTTTAAATTTTTATATAGTTAATATTTTAATTATTAAATTGATTTTTGAAACAAATAAAATTATAATTTAAATTTTTGATATTACATAATTTCTATTTTTTGATTGGCTTATTACATAATTTATATTTTTTTATTGGCTTTAAGAACTGATTTGACAAATATGCCCTACTTAGATGTGACTTTTTTTAAATAATAAAAAAAAAAAATCAAAATTTAGAAAAATTCTAAATTTGCCACTTGTACCAAATCTGTAACTTTCATTCAATGATAACTAAAAACATGGATAATAGATCCTAGCAATGATGATTCACCTACATAATACAATAAATCTATCTATCAATCTAATGGTTATGGGGAAATCCCCACCATCGGTACATCCGGGCTTATCAGTTTATAACGATACACGTAGCTCGTTTTAAAGAAAGCAAAATTAGTAGCACGTAGCACGAGTACGGATCATTTAAATAAATAAATATTGGGTGCGTGGTGATATGGTCTCCTTTCGCCCCACCACCTGTACATATGTGTAAATCATCTGTTCATAACGCTACCACCTGTACATATGTGTAAATAATCTGTTCATAACGCTATATATAGCGCTTAGGGGTAATGATAAGACTCTTCCATGGACCTGGTGTAGCTGAAGTTACGGCAAGATTTCTGACAAAATGTATTCTGAACAGTGTTGAAATTCTAACATGCCGTAATAGTATTTGGCATTTTTTTAGAGGTGTCTTCATAGTAATTGTTTTGGTAATTTAAAAATTTAAAATTTAGATTTAAACTATAAAACAAAATAAAATAAAGCAATGTACGATATATAATCTATCAAAACTCAAAACTATATAGCACACATAAACACAATAAATTACCATTATTATCCTATTGCAATGTAGATTTAAAATATTTATTTTTTACAATATATTAAATATTTTGATAATTAAAATTAATTACTATTAAACTATGAGCATAAATAACACATTTTAACTTTATGTAACCACCAAAAAAAGTTTAATCACAAAGAAGCATATAAATTTGAAGAGAATAAATTAGAAATGACAATATATGTTGCTTTAAAAAAAAATTCTATTATATTTTTTAAAAGGATTTGTAAAAATAAAGTATTATTGCACAAAAATTTGTTCACGATGTTAATTTTCAACTAAAAAAATGTACATTGTCTAGTAAAAATTTATGGAAATTTTGTAGGTTAATTTGTTTCTCTTCTATTATTTTTTTTTATAAACATTTGATTATATTCATAAGTCAACAAAACAAAAAAAACTAGTCCCAAAGCTGCTATGCAGCTATTGTGCTTGTTTATTTTTAGTGTTTTATCTTACAAAATAAAGAATGCAAACATTAATCCTAAACATAAGAAGAAGCACATCACATAACAAACTAAAGTTAAACTAACACTATGAAATGGAAAGAAAACAATATTTATGAATGTGAAATTAAAAGTATATTTTTGAATCAATTTTAAATTTAGTAATTTTTTTTAAATTTTTTTTTACAAAAGCAAATAAAATAACAATTAAACAATCAAAAATAAATATTAAATACAAATGTAATACATACAATACTAATGCAAGTTATTTTTAATGTTCTATGTATATATTGTTTTGTTTAAAATTTATTGAAACCTGTTTTTTATATTTTATTTTATTTATACAAATAATAAAAATAAAATAAAGTGCAAGAAAATGAACAAGAAAAGAAAGTTCAATAACAAAATATGTGCATATATGAAATAAATATAACAATATAATTTAGAATGTAAAATCTTGAAAAAAATAGAAGTACAAAGTAAAATCTAAATGATATGTGTGTAAAAAATAATGAATTAATGGTAAACATAAAAAGTCTCAAAAAATATGTATGCCAAAATAATTTCTTTTATTAATGAAAACATTTTATATATTCTCTAAAGCATTACTCTACTTTCAAGACTTGTGAAGTTTTGGACTAGGTATAATATCTCAAAACCACAATAATTTGTTGTGTAATGCCTTTTTTCCTAAACACAAAACTATTAATTAGATCAAACTGTAAATAACTTTCTTGTGAAAAAAAGCTAAAAGATTTACAATTTACCTTGAAATAACCAAAACCAAGTTCTACTTTCCATTCTTTTTGCAACTTTTTAAAAAGCACTTTCTATCAACAATATTGTTAAATCTTCTCACGACAAAAATAAAAATACTCACAAAAATAAAAAAGAAACTATTTGCATGTATCGGCCTCCCGCCGATGAGATGCATTGCTTTTTTAAAAGGTTTGTGAAGTATTTTATTAAGAAGATTTTCAAGAAAAAAAGAAGAAGACAATTTATCCAATACCCTAAGTGACTTCTCGACCATCTGGAAGCTTCCACCAATTTCAAAAAATCTAAGAGTTTAATAATAAAGCAAAAACAAACTATGTTTTGATTTCTTATTTCCCTCAATGCTTTTTCTTTCCTCATAAAATAGACGCTTCTCCTCCTCAGCATCAACTTCTTAGACTACTTTATCAATTTGCTTATATGACTGCATGATGTTGGCTATCTTGTATTGTTTTGAATTTAATTCCACATAATAAGTTTACTTCTTGAACTATCAAGACATGGATGTTTTCCATTTGATCTTCAAATTAGAATCTGTTGCACTTCACTTACAAAATATTTCATTGTATATGCATACGATTCAGATTTGATGCACTTCTTTAGCCGAGAAGGAAGGCCATATATGAACTGCAATTTACAAGGAAGACTACAGAAACGATTCATGTTTTCTATGCATTCTTTTCCAGTCACTTTTTCAATAATAATGTCTCCGATCAACTGATGCCAATGCCTGTATCACCTCATTACTGTTGGAATTTAACAACAGCTTAGGGGATACACAACACACAAGCAAAAAAAAGGAGAAAAGTAAGAGACACAAGATTTTTTTTTCGTGGTTCAGCAAAAGCCTACATCCACGGAGCGCACCTGCACTCAATTTCCACTATGAAAAATCAATAATTACAGCAGTGAAGCACTATCTCTCTCAACTCGCCATTTCCTCTGTTCTCTGCTTGGCGCTGTAACCACACATTTTTACAATGAGTATATATAGAACAGAAATTCAACAAGATCATCAATGAAACCAACCAGCTGCCACCAACCAACAATAAATTTAGACAGTGGTATGGTATGGGCGGTGCAATTAATTTGATGGACTTGGGCGGTGCAATAAATGTTGAAGGCTTCACACTTAACAATCTCCCACTTGAAGACTGAAACTCGAGTGGACTTCTTCCTCCTCCTTCGATGACTAGTGGATAGATACGGTGCGCTCCTCCTTCTCTGTCTTCAACCTTGAAGACCCACTGAAGCTGCGCACAGCTCCAGTTTCTCCGTAGTGACTGGTTTGGTTAACATGTCAGCCAGATTCTTGCTCCCTGCGATCTTCACAAGCTTCAATACCCCATCCTCAATTAATGACCGAATGAAATGGTAACGCAGGTCTATGTGCTTGGTCCTAGAATGGAACGCCGAATTCTTTGCCAAGTGTATAGCAGTCTGGCTATCACTGTGCAACACATTCATCTTGTGCTCGAATCCTATCTCTGCTAATAACCCCTGTAACCATATAAGCTCCTTGCTAGCTTCAGTCACAGCCACATATTCCGCTTCAGTTGTAGATATTGTCACTATCTTCTGCAACTGAGAAACCCAACTAATCGCAGTACTCCCCAGTGTGAACACATATCCTGTGGTGCTCCTCCTATGATCCACCTCTCCAGCAAAATCGGAATCCACATAGCCTTCCAGCTTGAGCTCATCTTTTCTGAAGGTCAGACACTTCTCTGTCGTACCCCGCAGGTACCTTAGGATCCACTTCACTGCTTCCCAGTGTTGCTTGCCTGGATTAGACATGTATCTTCTCACAACTCCCACTGCATGGGAGATGTCTGGTCTCGTGCAAACCATGGCGTACATCAGGCTTCCAATGGCTGAGGCATATGGAACTCTAGCCATGAAGTCCTTCTCTTCGTCTGTCTCTGGACACTGTTCCTTGGACAATCTAAAGTGACTAGCTAAAGGTGTTCTGACTGGCTTTGCATCCTTCATGTTGAACCTCTGTAACACCTTATGAATGTACTCTGCTTGAGACAGCTGCAAAGTACCTCCCTGTTCGTTTCTGCTAATCCTCATTCCAAGTATTTGCCTTGCTGCACCCAAATCTTTCATTTCGAATTCACTCGACAATTTCTTCTTCAAATTGTTAATCTCTTCCAAATTTGCACCAGCTACTAACATGTCATCAACATAAAGTAACAATATTATGAAACTCGATTTAACTTTCTTGAAGTAGCAGCAATGGTCAGCATTGCATCTGAAGTACCCATTCCTTTGCATAAACCCATCAAACTTCTTGTACCACTGTCGGGGAGCTTGTTTTAAACCATACAAGCTCTTCATCAATCTGCAAACCATCTCACCATTGCCCTTTTCCACAAACCCCTTTGGTTGCTGCATGTATATTTCTTCTTCCAAATTTCCATGAAGAAATGCAGTTTTGACATCCAACTGCTCAAGATATAACCCCTTTGCAGCGACAATGCTTAACACTAACCGGATCGTAGTTAGTTTAACAACAGGAGAAAAAATCTCAGTGTAATCAATACCTTCCTTTTGCTGAAAGCCTTTGACCACCAGTCTCGCCTTGTATCTCTTGGAACCATCATGTTCCTCTTTGATTCGAAACACCCATTTGTTATGTAGGGCTTTCTTTCCTTCAGGTAACTTGGCTAACTCCCAAGTTTGATTGGATACAAGCGAATTCATCTCATCCTTCATTGCAAGCTCCCACTTGCTCGCATCTTCTCCCTGACATGCCTCATCGTAGCATTCAGGTTCTCCCGCATCTGTCAACAACAAGTATTGCAAGTACCTCCTATTTGGTACATGTGGGCGAGTGGATTTTCGTAATGTACTCTGGGCCGTTGGGGATCTTCTCAGAGCATTCCCAACCTGTGGATTCAGTACCCTCCGACCAATCGGACTATGTGGTGCTGGAATTTCATCTTGTGGTATAGGTTCTTCAACCTGAGGCTGCACACCTTGTTCTTCATCTTTCTGACTACCATGTTCCATGATCTTACCACTCGATACATCCTCTGGCCCAAAATAGTCTGGTTCTCTCTGCTCAGACTTCTCTGTGTTTCTGTCCTTGTACATGACCCTTTCATTGAAGACAACATCTCTACTTCTGATCATCTTGCGATTTTGGTCGTCCCAGAGTTTATATCCAAACTCGTCTTCGCCATAACCCACCAAAGTGCATTTCAGTGATTTGGCGTCCAACTTGCTCCTTGCATGATCACTTATATGTACATAAGATACACACCCAAACACTTTCAAATGAGAAATTTTTACCTCTTTCCCAGTCCAGATCTCTTCTGGTATAGCGAGGTCCAAAGGTTTTGATGGTCCTCTATTGATCAAGTATGCTGCTGTATTGACTGCTTCTACCCAGAACTGCTTCGGCAACCCTGACTGTAGGCGCATGCTTCTAGCTCTCTCAGTGAATGTCCTGTTCATATGTTCTGCTGTACCATTCTGCTGCGGTGTACTTGGCACCGTCCTTATGAGCTTTATCCCGCTCTATTAGCAAAACTTCTTGAACTCGTTGTCTTCGTACTCTCCACCATTGTCTGAACGCAATTTCTTGATCTTCAACCCTGTCTCATTTTCAACCATAGCTTTCCATTTCTTGAAAGCCTCAAACACATCAGACTTGTGTCGTAAGAAGTAAACCCATATCTTCCTAGAATGGTCGTCAATGAAAGTGACAAAATACTGTTTACCTCCGATTGATGAGACTGAAGCTGGACCCCATACGTCGGTGTGCACTAGTTCCAGCTTCTCCTTTGTCGGTGCTCTTCCGATCTTCTTGAAGCTTACTCGCTTCTGCTTCCCAAGAATGCAACTCTCACAGAAATCAACCTCAACGGACTTCAACCCTGGCATTTTACCTCTCGATTGCAAACACTTCAATCCCTGACTACTCATGTGCCCAAACCTTTGGTGCCACAAATTTGGATCCTCTTTATCTTCCGCCACTACGGCCAAACCACACCCATCGGTAGTTGTTTAAAGAGTCCCGTTCTTAGTTCCTCGGGCGATTGTCATTGCTCCTTTTGAGATCTTCCACTTATCTCCCGTGAAAGTCGTCACATAGCCGTCTGATGCTAACTGCCCAATGGAGATCAAATTCTTTCTCAAGTCTGGTACATGTCTCATGTTGTTAAGTTTCCAAACTGAGCCATTCAGCTGGATCTTCACATCTCCTTTCCCGGTAATGTCGCATGCTTGATCGTCACCAAGATACACCTTACCGAAATTTCCGGAGGCATAGTTCTCGAACAAATCCATGTGTGAGGTGGCATGGAATGACGCCCCTGAGTCCAACACCCAAGATTCCATCTTGCTTTCCAATGCGCAAATAAGGCAATCGTCTACCTCCTCTGAGACACAATTTGCACTGCTCTTGCCATCGTCCTTCTTTCCAGATCTGCACTCACTAGAGTAGTGACCCATCTTGCCACAATTCCAGCACTCGATGTCTTTCTTGCTTCGTTGCTGATTACCTGAATTTTTGCCTTGACGATTCCTGGACTTGGATCTTCCTCTTGACTTTGATCTACCTTGTTGATTTCTGTTCCGATTCCTGTTTCTGCTTTCTCTACCTTCCATATTCAGTGCTGAAGATGATGCCCCTGATCCCTCTTCACGCATCCTGATTTCCTGGGTCATAATCATGTCTACGACCTGTTGGAAGGCTAACCTTTCTTTTCCGAATGAGTTGGCGATCGATTGACACGTCGTGCTCCAACTTTCTGGCATCTGGCCTAGAATTATGCCTGCTAACACTTCATCATCAAATACTATAGAGACCGAATTTAACCCATCTGTTACCTCGTTGAACACATTCAGGTGCTCCTTGAAGCTCTGATTTTCTGACATCTTCAGATTTACAAGCTTCTTTATCAGATGGACCTTCCTTGCCGCAGAGAGCTGCTCATATAAATTCGATAGGGCCTTCATGAGATCTGCCGCTGTCTCTTGACCCTTGATGTTGAAGGCCACAGATTTCGACAAACTAAGTCGAATTGCTCCGAGCGCTTTCCGGTCCAAAACCATCCACTGCGCGTCGGTCATATCTTTTGGTTTACGTTCGACCACCCATTCTTCATCGGATATGTCCTTCGGCTTTTCTACTATCGGCAAATACAAGTCCTTCTGGTACAGATAGTCCTCCATCTGCATCCTCCAAAAGCTGAAATTCGTACCATTGAATTTCTCTATCTTGTATGTATCCTTCTCGGACCCCATTGCTCTGATTCAAGCTGGACGGAATCAGGCCGAAATCCAAAACTTTCGGTTTCAATGTCAAAGGAACCGGATCTGGAAGATTTCACCACGCTGAGACTGGTGGTGTCGGTTTTCTCAGACTCACTACGGATCAGACCTATACACCCTGAGCCTTGAAACCTCGGCTCTGATACCAGTTGTTGGGATTTAACAACAGCTCAGGGGATACACAACACACAAGCAAAAAAAAGGAGAAAAGTAAGAGACACAAGATTTTTTTTTCGTGGTTCAGCAAAAGCCTACATCCACGGAGCGCACCAGCACTCAATTTCCACTATGAAAAATCAATAATTACAGCAGTGAAGCACTATCTCTCTCAACTCGCCATTTCCTCTGTTCTCTGCTTGGCGCTGTAACCACACATTTTTACAATGAGTATATATAGAACAGAAATTCAACAAGATCATCAATGAAACCAACCAGCTGCCACCAACTAACAATAAATTTAGACAGTGGTATGGTATGGGCGGTGCAATTAATTTGATGGACTTGGGCGGTGCAATAAATGTTGAAGGCTTCACACTTAACAATTACTATAGATGTTTCCCTTTTTACTCTGTGCATCTCGCATTCAGCTCTACTATTTTCTATTGGTGACATTGATGATGTATATATTGTTCGATCTTGAATCTCCTTTAGTAATATCCTTCTTAACTTGACTATTGCTTTGAAACGTTTTCACGAGTATGCAATTGATGAATTACCATATTTTCTAAAGAATTGCTACAGTATTAGAATTATATAACTTTATCACTGAAAGCTTTGATTGGTTTAACTGTTCAAAGTAAATCCCAGCAGAAATTTTAGTGTGTTGCTCATGCTCCACCTTGAAGCTGTCCAGTTTGTTGATATAATTCATCATGCGTGACTTGTCATCTTTTATGGGTGTAAGAATGTGAAGCCTTTGCAGATTTGGGTTTCCATTCAATGTAGAATTTTGTAGCAAAATTTCCTCTAGAAGCTCAATCAACTGATGTGGGCGATCAATAGTCATGAATGCTTACACCGTTGTAGAGACCTGATCGACTCACATTGGCTCCTCCTATATGCAACAACTGCTAGAGTTGGATACTTCTTCTCACAGTACTTACCCGCCACACGTGAATCATAGTAGAGATTTGTTGTAAGGAAACGTTGTGGATTGCTATTTGTATCAATCCTGATTTTACCCAGGGCATTGTGAACATGTACATCCTAACTTCCTTCACTTACAAGATGTTCAATGAATTGGGTCAACAATCGAAATCGATTCTTTTTTTTCGCATTCTTCAACAAGTGGTTCAACAGGAAGGAGATAACGAACTCACAAAATAAGACCTTTAATGAAATCCTCGGGACAATCAGGATCTGGTCGCAAACATTTATCAGGGATGGGTATCTGAAAGCCCCGCTTGCATCCGAATATTCTGTCTTCTCTGCATCGTAGAATTTCGGTTCGCTGGTTACACGGACCACGTCTTTAATTTGACCAGTTTTGGCTACTGCTTCAATGTATTTGAAGTGAATATCAAGATCCTTACTGAAGATCAAATATGAACCAAAAAAATCATAGAGCTCTTCGTATAACTTCAAACTGCTCAAAGAGTTTGATGCATGAATCCACACCCAGTTGATAGGGAATGCCGCATATGGCAATGGTTTAGCATTGTAATTAATAAAAATAGGTACTTTTTTTTTTTGAACTCGTGAGCTTTCCAAGTGTATTGCTATATGTTCATTGTTGTAGATTGGGTGGTTGGGAGGAATGATTGTTGCCCTTCCCACCTAGGTTCAATTCTTGTAAGTGACATGTTGCTTTTGTTGAGCCCTTATTGTAATGATTGTATTTCTGGCCATACCTTGATTCTCTAGCTAGAATAGCAAGTATTGGCATTCAACCTATCATAATCATCGAAACTAAACTAGAAACTAAACTAGCGATGATCCACACATATATATCAAGCTAATAACCTTCCACATGTACGTTGTTATAGGCAATCATAATGGTGAAAACCCCACACACTCTAAAGCAAGTAGAGACAAGCTATTTTTTAGACTTCACACATGAAGCGGATTATAATTTGATGGCCATTGCACATTATGGTCAAATTTTTTATAGGTGTGGGAAATAAGTAATGTAGATGACGAAAAATTGTCATCAACACAACCTAAAACATTCATCAATAGAACAACAAAGAATTAGAGAAAATAGAACAACAAAGGATTAAAGAAGGATAATTCCTCAAATAAATCCCTTCCAAAATGGTAGATAAACCCTTGAAACTTGGCTTCCCAAGCATGTTCTTTGGAAGTGCTCTCTAGCATACACCAACAACAATTTAAAATGACAAACATTAGCTTCACATCAAAATAAATAACCTCAAGCATTTCCACAAGCCAAGCCTTCTATTAGATATTCAATGAAATTCCAAGAAGAGAGAAATCCTCACAAATTAACCATGAAAATGAATGAGAATGGGATACATTTTTTTATAGAATGTAGCTCAACTTCCTTTACAATACAATAATAGTTTCATCTCTTAGATCCACTATTCAATCAACAAACTCTCCAACAATAGCATAAAGTGGTTTAGATATGAGCAGGCGCACGAAGATGGTTCCCATTTTCGTTGCAATGGGGGTGCGCTAGCGGAAAAAAAATGACGCGTACGCACCTAAGGCAGCGCGCATGCGCCGCTAGGTTTGGTACCGAATCGAGGAGCGTGTGCGTAGCTGGTGCGTGCGCGCAACGGTGGCGCGCACGTGCCTCTATTAAAAAAAAAAAAAACAGACCACAATTTCCGCATTGTTCTATTTGGCCGGCCGAGCGCGACCTCCACCTCTGCGTGCGCATCGATTCAACCACCAAAGGTGGCCAAATCGACTCCAAAACCACCCAACAACACCCACAAACTCATCAACAGGGCGATTGATAGGTAAATATCAAGTTTTTTTTCATTTTATTCATTCTTTGTATTAATTTTTTGATTTTTTTTGTTTATTTAATCGTAAATAATTCACAAATTTTGAAAACAATGAACCAATTTTCTATTGCAGATTGTAAACTGAGACAATGAGTGAACAAGATGTTAACCTCGAGTCTGGTGGAACACAAGAAAACCCAAACCTTGGACCCAATGCCAAAGAAAACTGTGAACACAATCCAAATGCCGAACAAAACCAAAACCCCCAACCTAATTTTGAACAAGATGACCTTAACCATTATGTAAATGAAATGTGAGTGCACACTCGCGAACTTAGAAACTCGGGGGAACCATCTCGATTGTCTCTTGCCACGTCAATTGAGAATTCAATTGATTCCCTCATCCATGCACACCAACAATTGACCGACATGACTCAATTTAGAGCTAGGATGCGGGAGTACTACTCCACGGGCATCTCCAAGGAAGCAATAAAAGATTTGAACATTACAAAAGCCCAATTATATAGTATGTTCACCGATCCAAAAACAAACCAATCACCGAACATTATAAAGCCACGTGTCTGCATGGATTGGTGTCATTACCAACCCTGGAGGGACAATTGGATGCGGAGGTGGTTCATGGTGTACGATAAACCTCCCCGCAATAATAGGGAGGTTCCAAAGTATTTCCTTCGCCAACTGTGGGCTGAGTTTTGCCTCGATTTACATGTCAACTATTTTGACATAACCGAGTTCCAGGGTGTTGGGCGTGGCTCTGCCTAAGATCGACCTGCTGCCAGGAGGAATCCACTGAGAGGGCCACCAGCTCCGAGGCGTGACCCCAACCCCTCTCGCCAGCCACCTCAGTTGCCCCATAAGCTTGATCAAATCGAGGTGGCAATGAGGAATGTTGCATGTGGTCTCCTCAAACACACCTCCTTTGTAGCAGCAGCTATAGTGGAGAGGTCGGGTGACCTTGATAGAGATCTAGGTGTAGGGCCTTCACGACAGGGCTAGGATAGACCCATGACCGATGGTAGCCATGCTGGGAATTCTAGTTCAACGGGGAAAATGCCACATCTTTGTCCCCATTGCAGGCACACTTGCCCTGGCCTGATCAAGGGCTGTTATATGGACCAGGTCAACAATTTTTTTAATGTGTTTTCAATCATCACTTGATAACTTGTAAATTATTTTTAAAGTATTTTTGTTTGACTTAAACTATTATTTCAATGTACAGTTATTTAGAGCTGATACACCAAGATGGGAGAACGTAGGATCTCCCAACCTGGATGTAGCAATGCCAGTTGCAATTGAAATTGCAGCACCCCACATAGAGGTATTTTCAGTACCTGACACAATATTGTTATTACTTATGTCATTTATATTACTCAAGTATTTATATTTATGGCATACACGTTGATAGTTCGTACAATGTTTTTGAATATCTTGATTTCCTAGATAATGACTTGTTTAACATGTTCATAACATTCATGCATTTTGTTGTCCATAGGTGTTCCGTGACTACGGTGATCAACCACCCCCGCCAAGGATTGGCACATCACCATATACATAGGTACAATGTGTAGTTATAAGCATGCTTTTAATTTGATTTGTTACGACTTACTATGGTTTAATTTATTGTTTGTTTACTAAATTGTGATATTACAAATGTATATGTAGGTGCCACTAATAGCTACGTCTCCCCATTTTAGTCCTATGTATCCACCCTCTCCCATGAGTCCCCTCCCTCGCTTCCATCTAGACCCCTCCCTACGTACACCCCCTCCCTTCCATCCAGCCCCCCCTCTACGACCATACTCCCCCCTCCATCCATCCTCCCCCACTCAGACACCCCCCTACGTCCATACATCCTCCCCAATTTATCCACGCCCCCATGTCTATCCATCCTCCCCCATTTGTCCACGCCCCCCCTTCCTTCCACCTTCCCCTCTTCGTCCATAACCTCCCATTTGTCCATCCTCCTCCCTCCATGCAGGACTTCCCTCCCATGCACCATCCTTCAACACCCCCCCTAGCCCTTTTCATTCAATACCCTCTAACCTACAACCGGCAGAGGTTCATCATCCACATGGTCCTCCTCCACCCCATACCATTGTGTATTCTACCACCATATCATCCCCACTTCCCGCCACTATTGTGGCATCTACTCTTCCAATATCCTCATCAGTATCTCCAGTGGTTGCACCTGTAGTGGCTGCCACTACATCTGTGCCCTCCCCATCACTGCATCAGAGCTGGTTGTCAGGCCATCTGCTCCACCTGCTAGCCCAGAAGGCCATCCATGTCCATCGTCGGAGGTGTTCATGGTGAGAATCAAGCTAATTTATGAAAATATTTTGATGCATTAACAAAAATTAATTTAAGCAATTATGACTTTTCAATGAAATGATTGTTTTAAATGTTGTAGACTGGAATTGTTGAGAGGCTCCGCAGATCCAGGACACCTGTCCAACGTTTCCCACTCATGTCAGAGGTGATTTATTTAAGATTCGAATTCTACATTTGTTTTATAAATGTGGTAAATGTTGTAAATGCTTGAAAATGACGGTATCTTATATCATTTGTTCCAGAGCCCGGAGAGACGGTCTACTCCTAAACGGACCAAGACCCGAAGCACCGATAGCTCGAAGAGTAGGAAGATCGACTTTGGATCTGCACCTGGGAGTGACGGCGGTGGTCACAATGCTTGACACACCACGTGTTATGTACATTAGCCACGATGTGGCACTTTTGTGCACCAGTTTTGATGTACTTTGTATCTACGGCACGAGTTACCATGTATTTTGTATCTACGGCATGAGTTGTCGCATTTTGTGTAGGGCACGAGTTGCCGTTGTACATTGGGAACCATGTTCCACTATTCGCCAGAAATTGTATATGTTTGGATGAGTTTTGTAGCCTCGATGTACATGGATTTTCAGTTATATGATTTATATATCTCGTTGTCTAATGTGGTTGTCTCATGTTGTGTGTATCATGGTGTGATGTTGTGTAAATTTGGGTTTTACCTAGATCTTAGAAGAGAAGTTGGATATCATAGTTCAGCTTGGTTTATCTTTCCACATGTAAAAGATTCTAATGGTATCTATGTTAAGAAAACATTGTAAACATAGGCTAACTCAAACAAAATCATGTGTGAGAATTAATCTAAAAACAAACGGAATAAATGGATGAACAAATCACACCTCATGGCACATAAGATATATATTGGGAACTTGAGTACTAGGAAAAGAACACTTAAAAATAGAAAATGTCCATTGTCGTCAAAAGGTTAAAATGAGTTCCAACATGATTTTTAATAGCTCTACATAATGAGATCCAAAAAGGCCATACTCTACATAATGAAATGTCGTCACTAGTATTTATTTTGACCGTTTTGTCCACTTAAGATCATGCAACAAATTAATAACCAAGTTATGGAATCATTTCTTAATCAATTGTCACCATACAAATAGGACAACCTTGAGCACGATGTATAGCTAGCTCATTAATTCTCACTCACGGATATAGCCACCTTTGATTTGATGACCATCACATCCACTACCATTTACAATTAGGACTTCCTTAATTTATCATTATGTGATAGCGATCTAATTTTATGTAGACACGTTGACTTAAACACATGTATAGTTGACATTACAATAAATGACTACTATGAGGTGTATTTTTGAGGCTATATCCACCTCAACACACCAACTTGTTACCCCAATACCCCAAATGTTGTCGAATTTTGTCTGGAAGGGATAAAGGGGTATTAGGACATCATAATTCATATATTGGACACTCAGATACTTGTTAAAGCCATTTAGGACAAGTGCATTACATCAATGGAGTCACAAATACACCCTCATCAAGTTGCATGCATCCATTGGTGCACCATCAACACTAGAACATGTAAGCATTACTACATGTTGGAGTAAGCTTTACTAATGTTATGATAATATTAGGTTTTCCATCCACTGAGAAGGTTGCCATAGGTGTGCATATGCACCATATAAAAATCTTCATGGTGCAACCAATTTCAAACCATTACGTTTCTAAATTAGGTATCCGGTGTTAGGTACAACGGTTTTTCAGTTGTATTCACCCTTGCTATATAGATGAGAAACTATGCATATATGTGTATAGTGGTTTGGATTCAAATGTATGCACATGAATATATATGTATAATGAAAATGATTTAATATTTACATGTATTATAATTTAGGGCTAGATCTTAGTCTACATAATAGGGTTTCATTGTGATTAGAATACAAACTAGGGTTTATGCTACCAACTAGGGTTTTTAGGCTAGGCTCTCGTGTTTCTAGGCTAGGATCCAAGCTCTAGGGTCACCATATTAATGTTTAATTCCACTATCATGATATCATTCTCACCAATACCATGCCCACTACTACAATCACCATCAAGCCTCTCAATCCCACTTTGAACATTTCCCATACTTCCAAGTTAAAATTGATAGGTCTTGTTTCTAAAATCTTTTCACTTATCTATTCACATAGACAAATCCACTCCTGTGAAAGATTTTTTGTAGCTTGGTACATGCAAGTTCACATGCAATAATACTTTAGAGATCATTTTACCCCATGATCCATGGAAGATTCATTGGAGTAGTATGAACCTCATTGTCATCACCCCAACCATGGTCAAGACACCAAGATCCATCCTTAGTAGACAAAATCTCATGTTGGCACCCATACCACACTCAAAGATAAAAAAATTCTTTGAAAGGGCATGTTTAGGGGTTGAGGGAATCTTGATTTTTTTATAATCACACATGAGCGGTTCTTAGAGTCAAATACATTGGATATAAATAAATTCCCCAACACCTTCATCATCTTCATCATCATCTTCATCACCATCGCCATCATCATCAATGCCTTCATCATCATCACCATCTTCATCATCATCACCATACCATGACCATCAACTTCACCATCATCACCATCATCATCAACTTCACCATCTTCATCATCATCACCATCTTCGTCATCATCACCATCTCCATCTTTTGGATGTGAGACGGAGCCATCACCATCTTCATCATCACCATCACCATCACCATCACCATCACCATCACCATCACCATCAACCTCACCACCATCATCATCATCATCATCAATGTCACCATCTTCATCATCATCACCATCTTCATCACCATCACCATCTCCATCTTTTGGATGCGAGACAGAACCATCACCATCTTCATCATCACCATCACCATCACCATCACCATCAACCTTACCACCATCACCACCATCATCACCATCACCATCACCATCACCATCACCATCACCATCTTCATGATCATCACCATCGTCGTCATCATCACCATCTCCATATTTTGGATGTGAGACGGAACCATCACCATCTTCATCATCACCATTACCATCACCATCACCATCAACGTCACCACCATCACCATCATCACCACCATCCCCATCTTCATTATCATCACCATCTTCATCATCATTACCATCTCCATCTTTTGGATGCGAGATGGAACCATCACCATCTTCATCATCACCATCACCATCACCATCAACCTCACCACCATCACCATCATCATTAACGTCACCATCTTCATCATCATCACCATCTTCATCACCATCACCATCTCCATCTTTTGGATGCGATATGGAACCATCACCATCTTCATCATCACCATCACCATCACCATCAACCTCACCACCATCACCATCATCATCACCATCACCATCTTCATGATCATCACCATCATCGTCATCATCACCATCTCCAGCTTTTGGATGCGAGACGGAACCATCACCTTCTTCATCATCACCATCACCATCACCATCAACCTCACCACCATCACCACCATCACCATATTCATTATCATCACCATCTTTGTCATCATCACCATCTCCATCTTTTGGATGCGAGACGGAACCATCACCATCTCCATCATCACCATCACCATCACCATCACCATCAACCTCACCACCATCACCATCACCATCACCATCAACATCACCACCATCACCATCATCATCACCATCACCATCTTCATCATCATCACCATCTTCATCATCATTACCGTCTCCATCTTTTGGATGCGAGACAGAACCATCACCATCACCATCTTCATCATCATCACCATCTTCATCACCATCACCATCTTCATCACCATCACCATCTCCATCTTTTGGATGCGAGACGGAACCATCACGATCTTCATCATCACCATCACCCTCACCATCAACCTCACCACCGTCACAATCATCATCAACGTCACCATCTTCATCATCATCACCATCTTCGTCATCATCACCATCTCCATCTTTTGGATGCGAGACGAAACCATCACCATCTTCATCATCACCATCAACTTCACCACCATCGTCATCATCATCACCATATTCATCATATTCATCACCATCGCCATCATCATCAACACCTTCATCATCATCGCCATCTTCATCATCATCATCACCATCGCCATCATCATCAACGCCTTCATCATCATCACCATCTTCATCATCATCACCATCTTCGTCATCATCACCATCTCCATCTTTCGGGTGCGAGACAGAACCATCACCACCATCACCATCTTCATTATCATCACCATCTTCGTCATCATCACCATCTCCATCTTTTGGATGTGAGACAAAACCATCACCATCTCCATCATCACCATCACCATCACCATCAACCTCACCACCATCACCATCATCATCACCATCACCATCACCATCAACCTCACCACCATCACCATCTTCATCATCATCACCATCTCCATCTTTTGGATGCGATATGGAACCATCACCATCTTCATCATCACCATCACCACCACCATCAATCTCAGCACCATCACCATCATCATCAACGTCACTATCTTCATCATCATCACCATCTTCGTCATCATCACCATCTCCATCTTTTGGATGCAAGACGGAACCATCACCATCTCCATCATCACCATCACCGTCCCCATCATCATCATCACCATGCAACAAAACCGGGTTCCGGGGAGTCATGCAAGTGTGTCTAGGTAGGTTCCGGCCGGGAACGCTAGCCACAAGTGCCCGGTGGATGATTTTCCAAAGTTAACCCCCGTGTGCAAAAATTGCACACTCCCTCACTGAGCAAAACCCTATTTTCCAATATGGACGTACAAGATGAGGGCGAGGCCACCGGGCCGGAGGGGAGGGGCACCCCTAGCACTATCCCGACGTGTTGAATCCAACGGAGTCGACGGTTCGTCGATCCGAGCCACGGTCTTCATTCTATGGCTCGTCCCGTCTTGCATCCAAAAGGCCTTCAAGGACACCTGCTGGATACCTGTCGGGGGCGTAGAACTCCAACCGTGAAACAAAAATGGGTTCTAGGGAGTCATGCAAGTGTGTCTAGGTAGGTTCCGGCCGGGAACACTAGCCATAAGTGCCCGGTGTATGATTTTCCAAAGTTGACCCTCGTGTGCAAAAATTGCACACTCCCTCACTGAGCAAAACCCTAGTTTCCAAGATGGATGTACAAGATGAGGGCAGGGCCACCGGGCCAGAGGGGAGGGGCACCCCTAGCACTATCCTGGAGTGCTGAATCCAACAGAGTCGACGGTTTGTCGATCCGAGCCACGGTATTCATTCTATGGTTCGTCTTGTCTCGCATCCAAAAGGCCTTTAGGGACACCTGCTGGATACCTGCTGGGGGCGTAGAACTCCAACCGTGCAACAAAACCGGGTTCCGGGGAGTCATGCAAGTGTGTCTAAGTAGGTTCTAGCCGGGAATGCTAGCCACAAGTGCCTAGTGGATTATTTTCCAAAGTTGACCCTCGTGTGCAAAAATTGCACACTCCCTCATTGAGCAAAACCCTAGTTTCCAAGATGGATGTACAAGATGAGGGCGGGGCCACCGGGCCGGAGGGGAGGGGCACCCCTAGCACTATCCCGACGTGCTGAATCCAATGGAGTCAAAGTTTTGTCGATCTGAGCCACGGTCTTCATTCTATGGCTTGTCACGTCTCGCATCCAAAAGGCCTTCAGGGACACTTGCTGGATACCTGCTGGGGGCTAGTGTATCAAGCAGGTGTCTCTGAAGGCCTTTTGGATGCGAGACGGGACGAGCCATAGAATGAAGACTATGGATCGGATCGACAAACCGTCAACTCCGTTGGATTCAACACGCTAGGATAGTGCTAGGGGTGCCCCTCCCCTCCGGCTCGGTGGCCCCGCCCTCATCTTGTACGTTTATCTTGGAAACTAGGGTTTTGCTCAGTGAGGGAGTGTGCAATTTTTGCACACGAGGGTCAACATTGGAAAATCATCCACCGGGAACTTGTGGCTAGCGTTCTCGGCTGGAACCTACCTATACACACTTGCATGACTCCCCGGAACCCGGTTTTGTTGCACGGTTGGAGTTCTACGCCCCCGGCAGGTATCCAACAAGTGTCCCTGAAGGCCTTTTGGATGCGAGACGAGACAAGCCATAGAATGAATATTGTGGCTTGGATCAACGAACCGTCGAATCCATTGGATTCAGCACACCGGGATAGTGCTAGGGGTGCCCCTCCCCTTCGGCCCAGTCGCCTCGTCCTCATCTTGTACGTCCATCTTGGAAACTAGGGTTTTGCTCAGTGAGGGAGTGTGCAATTTTTGCACACGGGGGTCAACTTTGGAAAATCATCCACCGGGAACTTGTGGCTAGCATTACCGACCGAAACCTACCTAGACACACTTGCATGACTCCCTGGAACCCGATTTTGTTGCACGGTTGGAGTTCTACGCCCTCGGTAGGTATCCAGCAGGTGTCCCTGAAGGCCTTTTGGATGCGAGACGGGACGAGCCATAGAATGAAGACCATGGATCAGATTGACAAACCGTTGAATCTGTTGGATTCAGCATGCCGGGATAGTGCTAGGGGTGCCCCTCCCCTCCGTCTCAATGGCCCCACCCTCATCTTGTATGTCCATCTTGGAAACTAGGGTTTTGCTCAGTGAGGGAGTGTGCAATTTTTGCACACGGGGGTCAACTTTGGAAAATCATCCACCAGGCACTTGTGGCTAGTGTTCCCAGCTGGAACCTACCTAAACACACTTGCATGAATCCTTGAAACCCATTTTTGTTGCATGGTTGGAGTTCTACGCCCCCAGCAGGTATCCAGCAGGTGTCCCTGAAGGCCTTTTGGATGCGAGACGGGACGAGCCATAGAATGAAGACCGTGGCTCGGATCGATGAACCGTCGAATCCATTGGATTCAACACGCTGGGATAGTTCTAGGGGTTCCCCTCCCCTCCGTCCCGGTGGCTCCACCCTCATCTTGTACGTCCATCTTGGAAACTAGGGTTTTGCTCAGTGAGGGAGTGTGCAATTTTTGCACACGGGGGTCAAATTTGGAAAATCATCCACCGGGTACTTGTGGCTAGCGTTCCCGGTTGGAACCTACCTATACACACTTGCATGACTCCCTGGAACCTGGTTTTGTTGCACGGTTGGAGTTCTACATCCCCGGCAGGTATCCAGCAGGTGTCCCTGAAGGCCTTTTGGATGCGAGACGGGACAAGCCATAGAATGAAGACTGTGGCTCGGATCGACGAATCATCGAATCCGTTGGATTTAGCACACCGGGATAGTTCTAGGGGTGCCCCTCCCCTCTAGCCCGGTGGCCCCGCCCTCATCTTGTACGTCTGTATTGGAAACTAGGGTTTTGCTCAGTGAGGGAGTGTGCAATTTTTGCACACAGGGGTCAACTTTGGAAAATCATCCACCGGGCACTTGTGGCAATGATGATGATGATGGTGATGATGATGAAGACATTGATGATGATGGTGATGGTGATGGTGATGAAGATCATGGTGTTGATGAAGATGGTGATGATGATGGACATGGTGATGAGGGACCTATAGATGACAGTGATGATGAAGATGGTGATGATGATGACGAAGATGGTGATGATGATGGGGATGGTGATGATGATGGAGATGGTGATGAGGGACCTCCAAAAACTCAAGCATTAACATGGGTGAGGTATGTATAAAGCCTCCCTCAAGGACATTTCCAACCATTAGGTGACAATGATGAACATGTTAGTGCTACTCAATCATAGCTCCCAAATGATCCTCATATTCATCCAAGTACTGGACCAATATTGAAACAATTCCTAAAGCTCCAAATGGAGAGAGTGGTAGAAAAAATGGGGGCAATATCCAGATTTGGGTGCTACAGGCATCTTGGTAAGACCTAGGGTTTGAGGATCGAAATTCCAAGATAGACATGTAGACTTGGATTCTACAAGTTGAGTTCTCTAGTGGTGTACCTGTGTGACGTGACAAACCCTTCTAATAGTGATCCTATCCCACTTGGAGTCCAAATACCCCCTATTGAGGGTATGTGTGGTGGGTCATGGATTCTAGGGCTAGATTAGGTTAATAGAGCTACATTAGGTTTCTAGGATTCTAGATTAGTTTCTGAGGGTTAGATTAGTGTTTCTAGGGTTAGTTTAGCTTTCTAGGATTTCTAGGGCTAGATTATGTTTCTAGGATTCTAGATTAGTTTCTGAGGGTTAGATTAGTGTTTCTAGGGTTAGTTTAGCTTTCTAGCATTTCTAGGGCTAGATTATGTTTGTAGGGTTATATTAGTGCTTCTAGGGTTAATCATGCATGAATAAACAAACACATGGCTATAAATCATAACTTAATCATAACTCAGACATCAAATAAACGATATAAGATAACGCTATCAAATAAACCATCTAACATGAATAACATTAACCGTGCATGAATAAACAATCACATGGCTATACTATGTACCTTAGTCAATTAGGCCTTCTGGATCCTCTCGGTTTTTTATTGTCTTGAACAACCTCTCATGCTTCGCATGAGATAGACATGTAGACTTGGATTCTACAAGTTGAGTTCTCTAGTGGTGTACTTGTGTGACGTGACAAACCCTTCTAATAGTGATCCTATCCCACTTGGAGTCCAAATACCCCCTATTGAGGGTACGTGTGGTGGGTCATGGATTCTAGGGCTATATTAGGTTAATAGATCTACATTAGGTTTCTAGGATTCTAGATTAGTTTATGAGGGTTAGATTAGTGTTTCTAGGGTTAGTTTAGCTTTCTAGGATTTCTAGGGCTAGATTATGTTTCTAGGATTCTAGATTAGTTTCTGAGGGTTAGATTAGTGTTTCTAGGGTTAGTTTAGCGTTCTAGCATTTCTAGGGCTAGATTATGTTTGTAGGGTTATATTAGTGCTTCTAGGGTTAATCATGCATGAATAAACAAACACATGGCTATAAATCATAACTTAATCATAACTTAGACATCAAATAAACGATATAAGATAACGCTATCAAATAAACCATCTAACATGAATAACATTAACCGTGCATGAATAAACAATCACATGGCTATACTATGTACCTTAGTCAATTAGGCCTTCTGGATCCTCTCGGTTTTTTATTGTCTTGAACAACCTCTCATGCTCCACATGAGGTAGTAAGTAGTGTACCTTGTTTGATGACTTCGTTGACATTGTCTATAGTTGGATGTTTGTACCCACAATCAAGTGCGTAAAGTGATACACCCACGACCCTAGTCTATAATCTGTGTATGTATAGCCATTGCTCTTTGGTCCCTTTCCATCCACTGTAAGATATTCCCCCTGAACAACCATCGAGCCAATCGGAAAGGTAATGCCTTCACTATCTGTTAATGATGCGAGGAGGGTTTGCTTCCCCTGGATGCATCGTGCCAACCAATAATTCGTCCCAATTGCACTATCTGTCGGGGCGACAACTGCGTAGATGTGTCCTGCCAAAATGCATTTTAAGGTCATATTCCAACAAGTAGTGGTTTGATAACTTGGATAATTACAAAAACAAGGAGGGAACCGGGATATGCATGCATAAATGTTTACCTGGTTGTACAAGATCAGATATATGATCATATTCATTCGAAATAGAGGATTGGCCTTCCTCTAACTGGATTGTTTCAGCAACTGCACGTGGGTCCACTGCAAGTGATACATGATCCCATTCATCAACCCAATCCATTGATTCACACTCATCCCACTCACAACTGCTGCAAGACCCACAAAAGCAAGCAAGTTTTCGTGTCCATATTTCAAATAAAGTGTTGTTTGAGCTTCGAACCGAATGAAATCCATGAGTGCCTTGAATAGTACTACAACTATAAGAACGTGATTGATCTATATCAATTACATTCTAGAAATTTCTGACAACATGTCCTCTACCTGTTGGTATGTGTTGCTCTGTGGTTCGATCTGACATTTTTTCTTTGCACCATCGAACTATGGATTCGACATTCTGAATATGAGGGCCTCCCATGCACCTAATCTCCTCCTTTCATAGGGCAGTTTTGAGACATGTTCCAGCCCCATCGTGCTCTCCCTGTTAGGAACCCATGTCCTTACTTTGTTAGTATGTTGTTGTTGGATGCATATGCTTTGTAAGTCATCCCATAGTATTTGTTGATCAATAGTTGTGTTATTGTTGTTGGCGCATATGCTTTGTAAGTCGCCCGTAGTATTGTTGATCCATAGTTTGTAACGGCCCATGGTTTTGATCCATAGTATTGGCGCCTAGAATTAGTATATAAGTGTGTGTTGAGACCTATGAAGGCATCGTGAAGTTATTTGTATTGAGCTTGCTCATAGGAGGTTGCCCCCTCGAAGTGGCCTATGATCAATATAAAAGTGATTCCGAGTTCTGTCATTTCTTCTATTTCGCATATTTTTATTAAGTAATTGTTGCAGGTGCATCACATCTGGTATCAGAGCACTTTCTTGGGCTCGCTGGGTGAAATTTCTGCCAATTTTTTTTTCGCATCTGTTGCAGGTTCGGATTTGGGAATAATCCCTATCCGCTTAACTGTGGGAAGTACTTGGGCATAAGCCCTAAAACTCATTGTGAGGAGTACCACAGGAACCCCGAAGTAGCTGGCCCATTGAGAGGACCTACCAGCGAAAAGGGCAACGACCCCTACCTGATTGACTAGTTCCCACCCGTGAGGTAAACCAAGAGCTGTCGTTTGTGGCAAAGCAGTTATCAGTTTTACCTGAGCCGTGGAGTGAGGGGTACTGCCCCAATACGCAAGCCGTCAGACAGCATTGGTGGCCGAGTGAAACCCCTGAACTGTTAGGAAGCCACACATACCTGGGGTCCATATCTACTTTTAGCAGAACTATTGTCGATCACTGCTGCGCCGTTTCAGATCCATTTTGCAAGCCATTCCAGATCTAGCCATTCGGCGTTGTTCCATATTCCTTCCGAGCTGTAGCCGCTCCAGTTTGTTAAAAAAATAAAATAAAAAAATCGAGCCGTAACCGCTCCAGTCTGAAAAAAAAAGAAAAAAAAAGAAAAAGAAAAAAAGAAAAGTATAAAATTCAGTTTTTTCTCCATATCTCCCTTGTTTTACCTCTGTTTCCCTTGAAATTTTCAGGGAGCCCCTGTCATTCCATTCTGCATATTTCATTCATGAGGACCCTATCCTCAATTCCCCTTCCTACAGCCCGAAATCCCACATTTGTCTATTTTTAGGGTTTGCCATAACTTCCTCAGATTTCACCCAATCACCTTCAAATTTTACCACAGAGTCCCTTTTTGAATTCTGCTTCTTTGTTCCCCTCTGCCAAATTTTCCCATTCTTTCACCCCGCTTCTGAAATCCTCATTTTTGCTTCCCTGTCTATCCAACAGTGTCCAAAACCTAGTCAAACCCCAATCACCCTTCTGATTTTTTCCCAAATCCAAATTTTCCCTTACTAAAGTAGTTCCTGTTTTTGTTTTCCTACCCAGTAAGAAAAAAAAAAATAAAAAATCCTGGTTATGGTTGTCACCCGTGCAGGAGCAAAAACCATGGAGGACGCACTTGCAGCCATCCAAGCCAAACTCCAGGATCTGGATGAAAAATTTCTCGGTCTCCATCTTGAACATTCAGCTATGAACAACAAACGGCAGTTCGAGTCTTCAGCAGACAATGGGTTCTCTTCTTCCAGCAATTTCCGTGGTCCGAAGCTTGATTTTCCTCGCTTCAATGGTACCGATCCAACTAGATGGATCTATCGTGTAGAACAGTATTTCGGTCTGCATAATACTTTTGATGTCAACAAAGTTCCGTTGGCATCCTTTCATTTGGAACAGGAAGCTCTTCAATGGTACCGTTGGTACATCAAGGCTCATCTAGAGCCCAACTGATCAGACTTTTGCCAGCTCCTTTTGCAACGATTTGGTCCTAGTGCTTTTGATGACTTCACCGGAGCCCTCACTAAACTTCGCCAAACTGGCACTGTGAGAGAGTATCAAACCGAATTTGAGAATCTAGCCAACCACACCGAAGGATTGTCTGATGAATTTTACCGGAGTTGTTTTATCAGTGGTCTAAAGGATGCCATCCGCTCTGAGGTCAAAATGTTCTGTCCCAACACAATGATGGAAGCACTAGGGTTGGCTAAGTTGGCAGAAGACAAGATTGCAGCCCAACAACGCTCCAAGCCCACTTTTGTTCCCTTTTGCAATATGGGTTCTCAGCGACCACCTATACCGCAGGCTCCTCGACTGACTCCTATCAAGCGTGTATCTGAAACAGAGATGCAAGCACGCAGAGAAAAGGGACTTTGCTATAATTGTGATGAAAAATTCACTCGAGGACATAGATGTGCTCAACAAAAGCTCTATCTCCTGGATGTGGAGTCTCCGCCTGCCTCAGAAATGGGTGACGAAGATCCAGAAACACTGGATGCTCCGGTTGACATTCAGGAACCGCCTATTGACCCTCCGTCTCAGGATGACCAGCCAGAGATATCTCTCCATGCTTTAGCTGGAATCACCACCCCCCAAACAATGCGGGTCATGGGTTACTTCAAGAAGCTTCCTCTTACAATACTCATTGATTCTAGTAGCACTCATAATTTCATTGACCCTCGGATCGCCAAACAAGCTGATTGTTTTATCCATCCTTGCTCCAACTTTGAAGTCATGGTTGCCAATGGGGGCACCTTACCTTGCAAAGGGAAGTGTCACAAGGTGCGTATCTCTATGGGAGATTATACCTTGCGCTCTGAAATGTTTGCCTTGCCCTTAGGCGGATGTGATGTGGTTTTGGGCGCTCAATGGCTACGCACACTCGGCCCTATCTTATGGGATTTTGCCGAGCTTTGGATGCAGTTTTCCCTCAATGGACACAAACACACATTGACAGGATTACAACTAGGTTCTCTCAGCATCATCAGTTCACATCGCATGGAAAAAATCCTCAAGAAGAATTCACATGGTGTCATCGCTCAGATCCATTCCATCTAGATGCAACCATCAGCGGTCTCCACTACTCCTTTGGATCTACAACAAATTCTGGATCGATATACAGGTGTCTTTGCTGAACCAGTGGGATTGCCACCTTCCAGGCAAGAAGACCATCGTATTCAGCTCCTTCCTGGCAACATTCCTCCCAACATCAGGCCCTATCACTACCCATTTCACCAAAAAACGGAGATTGAAATGCTTGTTCGGGACTTATTGAAGCAAGGTATTATTCTCCCAAGCACTAGTTCCTTTTCTTCTCCAGTTATTCTTGTCCGCAAAAAAGATGGGTCATGGCGCCTCTACATTGACTTCCGAGCACTTAATCACCTCACCATCAAGGATAAGTTTCCAATTCCTGTTGTTGATGAGCTTCTTGATGAGCTTCATGGGGATCACTTTTTCTCCAAGTTGGATCTTCATTCTGGGTATCATCAAATTCAGGTTCATGAGGATGATATCCCTAAAACAGCCTTCTGCACACATGATGGCCATTATGAGTTTTTGGTCATGCCCTTTGGACTCACTAATGCTCCTTCCACATTCCAGGCCTTAATGAATAAAATATTTCGACCCTACTTGCGGAAATTCATTCTAGTATTCTTTGATGATATCCTCATCTACAGTAAAACATGGGATGAACATCTCTAGCATTTGGATCTTGTCATGCAACTTTTCTCTGACCATCATCTCCATGCCAAGTAGTCTAAATGTGTTTTTGGACAGAAGGAAGTTGAGTATCTCGGGCACATTATCTCAGCACAAGGGGTTCGCGTGGATCCTGCCAAAATCGATGCCATGAACAATTGGCCGCATCCTCAGACACTCAAGAGCCTTCGTGGTTTTTTGGGGTTGAATGGCTACTACCGCAAGTTTGTCAAGGATTATGGGAAGATTGCAGCTCCATTAACTTCTCTATTAAAAAAGGATGCCTTCACATGGACACCTGTTGCTCAGTGTGCATTTGACAAACTAAAACAAGCTATTTGTACTACACCTGTGCTAGCTATGCCCGATTTTTCCAAGCCCTTCACTATTGAGAGTGATGCTTGTGGCAATGGACTTGGTGCTGTTCTCCTTCAAGATGAACACCCCATTGCGTTCACCAGCAAAGCCCTTTCAAGTAAGAATTTAGCTTCCTCTACCTATGAGAAGGAAATGATGGCTATTTTGCATGCAGTACAGAAGTGGCGCCCATACCTATTAGGAAATCATTTCTACATCAAGACTGATCACCAAAGTCTGAAATATTTATTGGACCAGCATGTCTCCTCCCCAGCACAACAAAAATGGGTTAGCAAACTCATGGGTTATGACTATGAGATCACTTACAAGAAGGGTAAAGACAATATTGTGGCAGATGCTCTTTCTCGCACATTTGATGCCCAAGGTTCTCTTTCATCTATTTCTATGCCTGTTCCAAATTGGTTGCAATCTGTTCAACAGGGTTATGTCAATGAATCCTCCTTATCTCAAATCATCCAACGCTTGACCAACAACCCTTCTGCTATACCACATTACTCTTGGGATGGTGCTTCTCTGCGATACAAGGGTCGTCTGGTGCTTCCCCAAAGCATAGATCTTCAACAGGCTGTCTTCTATGAACTCCATGCTTCTCCATCAGCAGGGCACTCTGGATTCCTCAAAACATATGAACGAGCACGGTGTAACTTCTTTTGGCAGGGCATGAAAAGGACAATTCAACAGATGGTGGCCGAATGTGATACCTGCCAGCGCAATCAGGGTGAAACAACACTCCTTCCAGGATTGCTTGAACCCTTGCCCATACCTACATGGATTTGGACAGATATTTCTATGGATTTCATTGAAGGGCTCCCTAAATTTGGCGGGAAGACAGTGATTCTCGTTGTGGTTGATTGCCTCTCCAAATATAGTCATTTTTGTGCTCTCAGCCATCCCTATACAGCCTCCTCCGTTGCTCAAATTTTTCTGGACCAGATCTTTCATCTTCATGGCATCCCTTCTTCCATTGTCTCGGATCGTGATGCGACTTTCACCAATCATTTTTGGACAGAACTATTTCGCCACACTGGCACCAAACTGAAGATGAGTTCAGGATATTACCCACAAACAGATGGTCAGACTGAAATTGTCAATAAATGCTTGGAAACTTATCTTTGTTGCTTCACCTCTGAACAACAACATCAGTGGGCAAAATGGCTCCCTCTCGCTGAATGGTGGTACAATACCTCTTACCACACTGCCTCTAAAATGACCCCATATGAAGCAGTCTATGGTCAAGCACCTCCAGCTCTTCTTCCATACACCCCCACCAGTTCACCAGTTCAGGAAGTTGACACGGTCCTTCAAAACCGCGATCAGATTCTGCGCATTTTGCGGGACAATCTTCACATGGCAAGAAATCGCATGAAGCAACAAGCTGATCAACACTGTTCTGAGCGCACTTTTCAAGTCGGCGATATGGTTTTTCTTCGTCTCCAGCCGTACAAACAATCATCCTTGAAACTCAAAGGGCGTCATAAGCTCGCTCCAAAGTTCTATGGGCCATATCGGATTATTCAGAAGATTGGGTCCATTGCTTATAAATTGGAACTTCCTCCTTCTTCCCGCATTCATCTAGTCTTTCATGTCTCTTGTCTGAAGAAAGTTCTTGGCACCAACATCAGTGGACAATCGATTTTACCCAAACTGAATAATGAAGGATCCATCCTTCTGGAGCTAGAGGCCATCCTCAATCGGCGCACGCGTCAGCTTCACTCTCGCTCTATGACAGAGGTCTTAATTCAGTGGCACGGCATGCAACCAGAGGATGCTACATGGGAACCACTCCTTCAGATTCAACAACAATTTCCACATCTCAATCTTTGAGGACAAAGCTTTTTTTTAAGGGGGAGGGTATGTTAGGAACCCATGTCCTTACTTTGTTAGTATGTTGTTGTTGGACGCATATGCTTTGTAAGTCGTCCCGTAGTATTTGTTGATCAATAGTTGTGTTATTGTTGTTGGCGCATATGCTTTGTAAGTCGCCCATAGTATTGTTGATCCATAGTTTGTAACGGTCCATGGTTTTGATCCATAGTATTGGCGCCTAGAATTAGTATATAAGTGTGTGTTGAGACCTATGAAGGCACCGTGAAGTTATTTGTATTGAGCTTGCTCATAGGAGGTTGCCCCCTCGAAGTGGCCTATGATCAATATAAAAGTGATTCCGAGTTCTGTCATTTCTTCTATTTCGCATATTTTTATTAATTAATTGTTGCAGGTGCATCACACTCCCTTTCCATGCCCGGTCTCAAAATAATTCCATACATGCAACACATCATAAGTCTTGTGCAACATACTCAACCACTGGAAAACACATGCATTTTTGAACTGGCCTGCACAACCATCTGACCATATCCAATGCTAATCCATATGTATACCTCTCTCCTTCAGCTGATCATAGAAAATTTTGAAGCAATGCTGCACATAATGTAGGTCGTGGCACCTATCATCACTGATGTAGAAGTTGGTCTCTTTCAATATTATCCTCATGTCGTTGCTGCTCTCTGGCGTGTGCCTGTACATGATATGGACCACTATGTTAACTTGGTATGAATGGTATTATTGAATTTGAATCTCATTCTGTGGCTATAGGGTGTAGTGTTCTGCAAAGTCCACAACCGACAATATTGTGCCCTTGGGAAAGGTGTCTCTACACTGTCTGTACTATTCATCCTGCCATCATGCTACATGGACGTGCTGTACATAATGCTCAGTCTTTTGGTAGAATTCCTTCATGAAATCACAAATTTGTACCTGGTGCCACAAAACCAAGGGCATTAATACAATGTGACATTTTCAATCTGAATATATATGTACAAATTCAACATGTACAATATGAAAGCATGCAAACTTAGATTACCTGTGACTTCACCAATGCAATTTTTTTGCTTTCCTTCGAACTATCTACTTGATATGTTATGTATTGGAAGTTCTGCATTTCTACTGACATCCTCCCAAATTCGTGCTCCGCGGTTTCGTGGATGTAGTAGCTCAATAATGCAAATCCACTGCAACTGGAACATGTCCCATATAAACATGATCTTTTATAATATTTTTGTCCTTCAGGCCTTCAACACATTATGCTATGTATAAATTCTCTGGATGCATTCGGTGGTTGTAATGAAGGGCAATCCTGCATAATGTTAGTATGCAAACCACAAAATATATGTCTATATGTATCATAATAGTACTCAAATTCTACATGGTATCTACAACAACATGTACTGCGATCAATGCAATTTCTAACATACCAGGGTTTGCATTTTTCGAAGGACCTTTGGCCCAAGTTCAATTGTGTGTGCTCATTCTTGAACCTCTCATAGAGTTCTGTTTGTGTCGTGTCAAGGAAGTGCTTGACATGGGGTTCACCCCCCCTAACACCTTTTCTCAACTTTAAAACATCTCTTTGATTCGATGATGGTCTAGTGCTATCATGCCAAAACGTTTGCACTAGTTCTTTAACAACATCAATGAGCTTCATGTCTGAACGAGGTAACCTACCAACAAAGGCCCACCAATATTTTTGGCCTGGGGTCTCAAGTTTTTCTCTAATGGAAGAATAATTTTGAAGAGTCTTTCTATCTACTTTAAAGATTTTACATGTGTGTGATAGTAGGTGACGTTGCCTTGTGGATTTATCTACAATCGATTCCGACAGTACACGACGGGCCGCATTAAAATCTTTTGTACAAGAATTTTTTCCAATCAAATTAAATGCAGATTGCAGATTTCTAACAACATGATTGTTGGCCTATGAACTTCTAACTACCTTTATGCCCAAAATTCTCCTAACATGAGCTAGACAATGTGATTTTAACAAAGCAAGAAACAATTGACATTTTGCTGCATCGGTTTTGGATTCAAAAAAATCTTTGATTATCTTGTTACAATGGAAATCAATAGTACGTTTGGGCATCTTACCTTCAAGTCCTGAAAATGAACTTTCATCCACATGAATACGTCTGGGAGTTCTTCATCGTCCGGTTGATAGTCGAGGCAAGGGAGTTGGCAAGGAAGTACGAGTCTCGTCAACAGTTTGTTGTGGCCCTTCGTTCATAAATTGGTCCTACAATGGAGTGTGTTCGCCAGGTGGGTGCTCTTCTTGGGGTGGTTTCCAGTTAAGAACTTGTTCAACATCCATCCCTTCATACTCGACATTAGGAAAGATTTGATTGACTTTAACCACTTCGTCATTGCTTGTTGATGGATCTAAGGCACTACCATTTTGATTTCTACGGTTTTGCATGTAAAACTTGGCATTTTCTCTTATCTCATGGGTCTTTTCAGGGGGCGGCTGAGTCCTTCTAGAATTTCTTTTATTATTACGTCTATTGCCCATATTCAATGCTCTTTTTGGAAAAATGAAAAATACGAGCCCTGCAAGAATGAACAACAAACAAGATATTAAAACTCAATGTGCATGATTATTAAAGCTCGATGTAGCAATTGATTATGCACAACAACATCTAGTGATAATGTTTTCATATAATCTTAAAAGCTATTGGGAATGCCCTACATATAAAGTTACAACATCACCTCTGGGAACTCAGTAGGATGGTATTAGATGGTGGTATGGGATGTTAGTAGGAGCAAATTCTCTACAAGGGAGAAGCTCATATCACTTCATTTTCATGGTATGGATGAGGGAAAATAGCCCCAAAAGACTAAGAGTTTTCAATTGTTTAGGTCTTTGTGTGAGTTGTTGTAGTGAAACCATGAGGAATTCAACAAATGTTTGTCTACTAGATGGAGGAATGTGATTATGAAATGTTATTGGTGGTGATGCAAGTAATTTTTTTTTATTATCTTCATGAAAGGTTGAAAGCA